>OX401416.1:7749782-7854489 GCA_947846245.1 Cerastoderma edule | reverse complement strand
TAGTGCGTTCCTTGATTTCGTGATTGGACAAATATGAAACCATAAGCAAGCTACCATGAAAATGCAATATTCTGAGATTGAAATAGTCTTGTTAAACAATTTAAAGTTTTCTGTACATTTGCATAACACTAAAACCCAAAACAAACCTGTTTTGAACGTTATATCTTAAATGGTATTGGGGAAGGCAGAAAGGCAGGAGCGAGGTATAGCGTGAAATCGTGTTTCGGTAACCATGAATCCTTTTTTTAAGGCACCACATTGACTTTGCATTTTGGGGGGGGGGGGGATATTATGATTGCTTTGAACGACAGTGTTTTTAATTCGTATGGATCAACATATCCATCCTGATTGTGTAACAACATAATGTTCAACTCACATGGGCGTGCCCAGGAATATGATTGATTCCCATTCTGGCATGTACATCATTTGTCCTTTAAGGTGAAGCGGGTAACCAGAACCGGCGTCTTCGTCCTCCATTAGATCGTCCAACGTCTCTTCCGTCCAGGTTTTATTCGCTACAATAAATGGTATGAAATATTTAATTATCAAATGAATCATTTTGCGAAAAATATGAGTGAAGTGACATAGATGATACGATGTTTACCAAACACCAAATTTTCAACTGTCCAAAATTGAAAGAGTTTGCAGACGACATTTCAAAATGGGATGAAATCGAAAGTTTTCTTTTGATAGAATAGAAGTTATTGTGCTCGTTACGAGCGATTCCTCCTTTTACCATAGTGTTTTCCAGAGTTGGCTGCAGCACAGTAGTTAAATGTCGTTATTGTTTGGTAAAATTTGGGTTAGAATAGTTGATATCTACTCTCAGAGATATCAGATGAAGGGATTTATTAGAACTTTCATAAGTCCAACTGAAAGCTTTCGGGAAATAAGGTAGTTTACCTTTCCGAAGAGATCTGTTTGATAAGATTGGTACTTATTAGATACTTTCTTAATGAAACTTGAGATGATTCAAAAACGAAAGATGGTGTTAACCTTACAATCTGAAGAGTTGTCGATACGAAAAAGGATTCGTAAAATTAGATTAACCTGCCCAGAATAAGAAAACGATCTTTAATGAGGCTCTAACCCATAACTTAACGGTTTTGTTTTATATCGATTGAGACGAAAGCTTGAAGCTTGTTATTTTTTCTCGATGACTGCTTCCTGGATACTTAACCAGTACTCGCGCTGGTTCGTGGGTTAGTCCCGGCAGTTTTCAACGCCCCTAACGGAGATTCTTACTCGAGACCCTCGGACGCTCTGCCTCTGCTCCACCGTCGCCAAATGTGCTGATTAACAAGTAAAAGCAAACAAAAAGAACAGGACTATGCTTGGGAAAAAGGAATCCCATGGTCGAAATAAGCAGAATTGCTTCATGAAAAGGTGGTACTATCGGAATTCTTTCTCAATTAATATGGTTACCAAATCATTTAAACAAACCCTGAAGAAATGGGATCAAATGTGTGTTCATGAAGTTATGTTCCGAAACCTGAAACATAGTAGCATGTGCTATATGAGCTTTCACTACTAAAGTGTATGTGTTGCAGAATTAAACTCTGAATGTATTTCTTACACCTTAACACACTTAATGACCAATTATATGGCCAAAAAGATGCTTTTTCAGTGAAGGAAGAGGAATAAATCTTGAATCAAACGTGATAAAGAAGCTGTCATTGTGTACTTCCTGATCCGTCACACTTTACAAAACCTGTGATTTGTTCACATACAATGGATTAGCAAACGTCGGCAAATATCATAAAGAAGAATCATGATCGCTTTCATATTTGGTAGAAACCTTTGTGAAAAAAGGATTAATTGCTCATTTTGAGCAATTAATCCTTTTGTCACAACTGTTTCTAAGGATTTCTATTACAGGTGTAGTAAGGTACCATCGAGTAAAGGAATAACAACGCCATGTTCGTAATCTAATTTGGCGTGGGTCATTAAATATTCGCTACAACGCAACTGTAATTAGAAAGAAACAAATGAAACAAAATCCTTTTTTTTAAGCCGAGTAATTAGAAAACAGAGTTAATACATTCCAGGAAATAATGATGTAGTTTGAATAAAAAACGTTATTTAACAATTCTAAGGAAAAATTCATTTTGGTACATTAGCGTTAGACATTCAGAAGCAAATTTAAAAACAGCGCAAAGTGCAAAAGCATTGATTTGTGACAAATAAGTCTACTTTTCTTTGTACAGAAATTGATTTAATTAAACACGAAAAAAAAAACATGATTTCCCTTGTTTATCATATCTGTGGAAACTATCTAGTCAGATGAAAGATGACAAAAAGAAAAAATTTCGACAAAATTCAAGTAACAGAAAAGCATGATTCGTTTATGATTACTTATCTATTGGAAATCTAAATTGGCGTTCTCTTAAACATCCCCTTTCAATACTTCAGGAGAAATATTTTAGTATTTATTGCCACATGTTTTGTATCGCCTTACATCATTGGAAGGAAATTAGGAATTGGTCATTGTAATGACTGTTTATGTCGCTTTTAATTGTATATCAAAACAGAAAGGTCATTATTCAATAGACCTTATAATTGTTTCGGGAATAATGTGCTGGTGCATATAGCAACGGACTGATGTACCGTCTTACATGTAAATGTATATCAAAGCAAAAACAAACGACATTCTTCAATAGACATGATTCAATGTTTCAGGAATACTGTTTAGTACATATAGCTATGGGCTAATGTACGATATTACATTACGGAAATGAAGATGTTTTTGCCAGGCGTAAAATCCAATTAAATCACAGATAACGATGAAATAAATGTCAAATTCCCACATTTCTTCTTTGGTGTTTACGATCCAATTTTGCGTCAAGTTGGCAAAAGTGCATTTGTTCGTTGTTATTACCTAAGGTGTGAGTGAGATAACATGCGGAAGATGTAGGCGTGTGTCTTTAGTAAGAAGGGAACTGTATACTGACATCGTAGCTCATTGGGGTTTGATGGGCGAACTAGTAGGGGAATCTTGATGAGCAATAAAGCACACTACCCTCTTATTTCAATATTGAGACAAGTAGCACTGTAAAGCAATACATAGATGGAAGCGTCTCTCCTAGACACTTCCAAGGATGTATCACATTATAATTTTGTACTTTTGTCTAAGAGGCTTTTCATGCATAGCAGTATTGGCTTACACAAATATATTTCCTACGTCTTTAAGAAAAAAACGCTATACTAAAAGATTGAAGACACACACTAAGATCATTGCATCTGGTAATGTTCTCACAATTAACGCATATTTTGTGAGTCCATTTCGTACCATTTATAAAGACCATCCATGTTACGAGCCGTCGGATTGGTCCTTAGAATGCTGGGCAATTGTCTAAAAATAGATTTTTGTGTTCTCTGCTTTCCAAAACCTTATATATCTTCTTACTTTCGTGCGGGAAAAATACTCAGGGTAGGAAACAGGTTAGATCCAGGCCAGCCGCCAAGTAAATTGGCGGCTGGCCTGGATCTTACATATTTGCATATGCATTGAAGTTGGTTCCAGCACTATAAGGATTAACGTATGGACGTATCATTGCACTGTTGTAGAATGAGGTTCCATGCGCATGAAAGACTTTGACAAATGAACATCAAAAGCTCGCTGATTACCCCGTTCAGTGCCTGTGGCGACATTGCTCGCATGCCACATGCGATTTGAAGCAAACGTCTCGCTTTATTCACTTTAACCAGCGAATAACACCCGCACAGAAAAACGTTTGATAAAATCAATGGCGTTTGATTTGACACCAAAATTGCAAATGAATTGACTGTCGTCGTGTGTTTTTAAACGTATTCTTAATTTGCATTCTTTGATGTCTTTTACCTGTTTTCTGGGTTTAGAAATATATTTTATGACTCTCTCTCCCTATCTCTCCATCTCTCATCCTCTCTCTCCTCTCTCTTTCTCTCTCTCTCTTTCTCCCTCTCTCTCTCATTCCTCTCTCTGCCTCTCTCCTCTCTCTTGCTCTCTCTCGCTCTCTCTCGCTCGCTCTCTCTCTCTCGCTCTCTCTATCTCGCTCTTGTGCTCTCTCTGTCTTTCTCTCTCTTTCTCTCTCTCTCTCTCTCCCTCTCTATATCTATCTATCTCTATCTCCCTCTACCTCTCTCTCTCCATCTCTCTCTCTCTCTCTCTCCATCTCTCACTCTTTCCATTTCTCTCTCCATCTCTCTCTCCATCTCTCTCACTTTATTTCCATTTTCTCTCTCTTTCTCCCTCTCCATCTCTCCCTCTTTCCATCTCTCTCTCTCCATCTCACTCTCACTTTATTTCCATTTTCTCTCTCTTTCTTCCTATTTATATATATTTCCCTTTCTCTCTATTTTGTTTTCTCCCTCTCTCTCTTCTTCCTCTTTTTGTCTCTGTTTCTCTCTTCCCCTTTCTTTCTTTCTCTATCTTATTTTCTTCTCTCTTTCTCTCTTTAATTCTCAGTATACTGATTTTTCATTACCCTTATTTTATATGTTTGTCTTTGGGTTTACTTAGAATTATTTTCTGTTCTGCTCAGTACAAGCGTAATCAGGGACGAGCAACAATTTGCTTAACATCTTTCTACATTTAACATATTGATAATATTAATTAATTGTGTCTTGCACTCAAAGAGCAAATTCTAAAAGAAGCCTACAACGGACTTTCTATGCTAAGATTGTCAAAGAATCTCTTTCATTAACCATTAAAACTGACTTGATGTTCATCTAAACCGTTTGAACTTTGATGTTTGCTGCGACATCAATAACTGATGATTAATGGAGTGATCAAAGAAAATCAAGAATTGCACTTTTAGAAGTATTGCTTGAGTAAAAGACGTAAATATATTGCTTTCAGTCAATGTGTCATCCATTGGTCAATTTAATTCAAATCAATTCAATTTCGACATTGCCTTCTGATGTAAATAAAGTTACGCTAGACATGGAAAAAGTATTTGTGGGTAGAGAAAAAATTAGAGTTATTGCTTTAATACCAGGCGCTAGCATTGTGCTTCCAGTAATATAAGGGTTATCGATGGTCAATGGTAAATGTATTTTGACAACCACACGGCCTATCTCTTAACATTAGCAAAAAATTACGACTTTTGACAAGTTCGTTGCAGATGACCCTTGAAAACATTGTTGGAACAGCAGAAAATGCCCTTAAGCAATTCCTCCTTTTCCCACAATATTTTCTGCCCTGTCAGGAGATTAATTTTCAATATCATCACATTATGAAATGTCGTTTGCAAACTCTTTCAATTTGGGACGCTAAAAGATTTGGCGTTAGGTAAAGGGTTAACGGGTCCAAATCCAGAGCATTGTCCGTACGTTGATTAATTCTGGTGACTTAATATAAAGCCTCCTGACTGACCTTGTAGAATATCCAAGGTCGTTTCTCGATGCCTGAAGTATCTGCTACTAACGAAGATTATCTCTTAATTAAACGATAGGTGTGCTTACATGTTTGATAACAAATTACGTCTGGGATGGAATCAGGGAATGATTTCTAGTAATGAAGCAAATTAGGGCGTGGGACGTGACATTTTCATACTAATTGGTGAAGGTCAAAGAATATGTATTGATCTTGATCAACCAAGTACTCCATGTTTCTTTACTTTGACGCAAATGATGCAGAAAACGAAAGCATCTGATTTTACAGAAACACATCATCTCCCACATGACTAATCATAAAGTTGCTTTCAACGTTTCTACGCAAAGTGATAAAGAAACTCTACTTTTCTGGAAGTATTCTTTCATCTATTATTTTTTTCAATTTCCCTTATGGTGAAATGTGTTTAAACATTAATCAGCTGTTGAGAGAAATATAAGCAAAAATTCTTGAACAAATACAAAACGAAATGGTAACTATGAGAATTATAAACTTACTTGAGAAATCACAAAACACTTGAGAAAAAGGAAGTAATTGCTCACAATGAACAAATCTTCTTAGATGGCACTGTTCAGAAACGTCTGATGATTAACACTTTAACAGCGTTTTCGATTGTTATGATGAAAAGGTTAAGCACGTGTTTGGACAATGTTATTGCTTGTTAATGGAAATGACCTTGGGCGTCTTGGTTACATATCACGTCATATTTTAGAAGAAAATCTAATTCCAACTTAATCTCACACAGCTTACGGTTAACAAACATGCCAGTACATAAACATGTCACCCGTACACATGGTCTCATATACAAACACAGATATCCTTCGAAAATAGGAACTATGAAAATAAACACTGCTTTAGATCTTGGTCAATATATGCAGTGCTAACATAATGATTGTTTACCGGTGTCAAACGCTTATCTGTTTCGAGTTGATATTGGGCAAATGGGATAGGAGCATCTTGTAAGAAGTACGGGAACCAAATAGGGGAAACCATAATGCGTTGATGGATGTATTATAGCGTGAACAACCGAATTGTTTTGAAATAATAAAAGAAAATACACGATATTCAAAGTTTTTACTTTTTAAGGTATGTATTTGTGCATACTAGTAAAGCCCAACCAAAATCAGAGTCAATTTAATGCAGTATTCTGAATGAACGAGGCTCACACTTTTTAACTTATACTGTTACAGACAACAATTCGAATCATTCTAGTTTATTATGTGTTGTATCTTACTTGATTTTAGAATAAGGAGCTTTCCATCTTAAACATTTAAACATTATACACCCTTTTCATCATCTAAAGGACTTTTCAAGTTGTTTACTCAAACAGGGATCAGTTTGAAAGTCAAATGAATTTTCCTTGAAATAACATAGCTTTTGTATTGCAATACAACACTTAATGAATAAAGAAATACTCAATTCAAAATTGATTCATAATGTGTCCCTATTTCCTAGTAGATTCAAACGGTATGCGATAAATAAATTCATAAATCCGTAAATCTGCTTTAGTATTTGAAATGAATACAATTCTGATATACAAACTTCTTAACATCTATGATCAAGAAGCTGTAAATATTAACATGATAACATAGGGTGTACGCATAACCCATACAAACTGTATTCTATAAAAGTAGTGTAAATCAAATAAGACGATATCAACAGAGATCTAGTCATAACAAATCAACTTTTTGCACTTCCGTTCCCAAGATACAATATCTCGAGGTCATACATAATCACAATCTAATGGAATCTAACACGAACGTTTCTTGCAAATCTTTTGGTTTATCACCATCGTCATAAAATAGCTGTGTTATTTTTGTATTAACACCAGGATGCAATACATCTACTTGACGATATTTACACGAGGCAACGAAAATGATATATGTAAAAATGAAGATTTTGTGCCTTTCATAATTAAATAACCTTTAAAGTGCTGGAACCGACATCATGTTTATGCAAACAGGTTGTATCAAGGCCATCCGCCAAGTTATTTGACGGCTGTCCTTTGATCTAACCTGTTTGCTACTCTGAGTATCTTTCTTCATCAAAATCAAGCATACGACATAAAGATATTTTTTTAGAAAATAAGGGTTAACGCAATGACGGGTTTGAAGGTCACTTCCCGTTCATATTCGACCTATTTTCTCAACTCTAATCAGTTCGAATCCCCATGAGAGGTAGAGAGAATGAGAAAGGCAATTGCATATGCAAATCTAGAGATCATGGACAGGGTAACCTATATTCTGTAAGAAAACAGCCAAGTTATTCAAAGACCATCGTTGATGAAGAATTTGCCTTGTCAGTCGAGCACGAAATTAAATGGAAATGTAGACACAAACTACGAGTTTTTATTGGTTTGGCTATCGAAACCTGTCGATACTTTCGAGCTTTCCATATTTTGATTTGACATGTTTATATGTATGTTAATTTGTGGGGAGAAAAGTTACGTTTGGGAAATATGCTATAACGCACTTGTGATGAATTATATATACATATATATAGCTAACATGGTTGCCTTGAAAGGACTATTTTTCAGATTGCGGATTCTATCATTTTCGAATAAAATGGTTCCTACTTATAAAATGATATCACAGGTGTATTTATTTACTACCAGTTTGTGCATTTTTCTAAGTTAGGGTAAACTAAACTAAAAATTTATTTGTGGGACAAGCGTGATGCAGGTCAAAAATATAATTATACTCGGTCAAAGTCTTCTGTAAAACAAGCCCTCAACCTCATAAATATAAACATGTAGATGTAAGTTGGTCGTTTTGATGTATATGTCATGTAAACAATACTCAAACATGAGTGCTCTACATTAACAGGAAGAAGACAATCGACATAAACAGGTTGTAGCTAATAACTGGAGACAACATTGTTATGGCCTAACTCGACACCTCGGTTTTAACAGCATACCAACCATTAAGTACGACGACAACGAATAAGAAGAATAATGACAAAATGAAAAATGACAAAGAAGAATGTAAATAAATGAAAAAGAAGAAAGGAAAGAACAATGATACATAAAAGGTTTGATAAAGGCAATAATACCAAGATCAAGACAAAGAACAGAAACATTATAAGGTAACTGAAACACCACAAAGTAAACAGAAAAGTAATACGAACAAATATCAAGAACAAAACTAAACGAAAAATAAGGAAAAAAGAAACAACACAAAGCCGGCCAAAAGGAGCAATAAATCCTTGAAAATTGATTAAATCAATTAGAACAAAATGACCTACCTGAATCAGAGTCTGTGTTGGACGATGTTGATGTGCACTTCCTACTGACGGCTCGTTTAGAAAGGAGTTCAAAGGCATTATTGGTATGTGCGAGGATCTGTAATATAGCATAATGGCATACATGTTTATTTCTTTCACAAACGACTGAAAGGACTATCCCACAGATTGGAATTTGACTTTTGGAAAAAAGGTTGTCTTCTACCTATAATTCGAAAACATAGATTCCAAAGGTAACATTACATCGATTATTGATAGCTTCCAAACACCGTTAGAAACCGTACTGAAAAGATATAGAACGATTTTATTGCAAATATTGCAAACCACTTTAACAAATTCTTTGGTAAACAACGATATAAAAATGGAAACCTTTTACCCCTCTTGCAGCATGGTGCGTGAAAAGGTATTTTTGTGTTTATAAAACCGGCTTTCGACCAAAGCAGTAACTGGCACGAGGGCTCACTTCACATTACACGTACTTAACGAAAACATAGGATTTCAGCAACTTAGAAGTAAAAAAAGTTTGAGAATTGTCTTTGATTCAGTGATATTCACAATGATTGTTAATATAGAATTAACGTTCATCACTCCCACAGCACACGTCTCTGAGTGTGACCCTTTTAAAAGGAGAGACGAGCAATTGGTGAAAAACGAAATAATCTCAGTTCTCAGGTGTACCGGAACTATATATAGTTGACACAAAAGCTTTATATCTATACATATACAGTGAACCCTCGTTTATCCGAACATGTCCGTTCTCAACAAAATGTCCGGTTTACCGAATAATCCGGACTAATGAAGCAGAGCATGTTCTTATTCACATTAAGACATTAACGGTCTGTATGAGCGGTATATACTTATAACCCTTTAGCAAACGCCAAATTGTCGACCGTCCCAAATTGAAAGAGTTTGCAGAAGACATATCAAAACGTGATGAACTTCAAAGATACTCTTCTGATATGGCAGAAAACATTGTGGGAAAAAGAGAAATTGCTCCTTTACCCACAATGTTTTCAAAAGTCGTCTGCAGCAAACTGGTGCAATAATTCCGTTCCCTTACAATTTCGTTCGGATTGCGAGACATCCGGATAATCGGGGTCCGGATAAACGAGGTTCACTGTATATTCCTAATCGTTTAACCATATTCGAGTTGGGTATACCACCAAAATGATAATGCTTGATAAGTGTAAGGGGCAAAGTACAGGTCGAAGTCAGATTTATAGAGAATAGATGGTTGGTGTCGTGAATCGGAAATGTAATCGGGCAAGGCTTAGGAATATTATCCGGTGAGTCGAAGGCGAAACGGATAATAATCCGAAGCCGAGCCCGATAACTTTTCCCATTCAAAGACGCCAACCATCTATTCTATTTATCCTGTTACCTTTATGTATTCTTTCAAACAAACAAGATGTAAATAAAACACGACAAAAAAGGAAAAAATAAGTAGCGAAAGATGTAAACATGACGTCATAGCGTTTTTATGACGTCATGATTCGTCACGTGAATGTATTATATGGTTAGTGCCGGATATCACAAATGTTATACGGCACCTAGTTATCCGTCCCAAAATGACTCTAGTGACAGGATAAAATGAGCAGCTTGCGAATTCATATCAATGTTCCCATAACCATTTCTTTTCTATGTTCTCGGTAAAGCATTCGTAGCAGGCGAAACCAACAACATAGTTTCACGTAGGAGTAACCATTCCTTCCAGCAAAATAGTTCCTTGCTAGTATTACGAAGAAAGTGTATTTTGTAATATTTGAGAACTGTTGAGGGTCATGCGTGGAATGACGGATAGTGGTCCAGTCTCAGAATCTGGGTATTCCGGGTTCGAGCCCGACCAGTACCTCTGACTCTGTGGAAGAATCCTTTTACAAACGCTTCATAGCCCTAGAGTTGTAGAAGTGAAAATTAGGAAAGTCGCTACATAACTGAGAAAATATTGACACAGCATTAAATCGTATAAAAAAAGCAAACACTTCACGTATGCTTTTTGGTTCAGGGTGGACAAGTAACACATTTTGATATGAAGGAATTGGTTCATTATCCCATGCAGGTGCCGTAAAGGATTAGAGATAAATCATTCGTGAACATTCGTTCATTCGCACCTGTGGTCTTAAATAGGGACTATTGTACATTTATATTTTATAGAGTAGAACAAAATGAAATATGTTAAGTAAAGTAAGAATGTCGTCACATGATCTAGAAAAAAAAATGGACGCCATAGACATATTTTAAGAAACAAAATATATTGTGATTTATGTCCATTGCGTGATATTGAAGATGAGTACCATTTTATATCAATTAAGATTTGTGCACATGCACCTTTAAAAGCAGAGTCAACAGTTGAAAATTTGATCACGTGATACTTTTGTTACCAATTGAATCAGAGAACACTTTAACCGTTACAATCAGAACCGTGTAATGATGCGATGCCATATATCATTAAGATCTGCCATCTAAATCTATTTCCCGCGTTTTACAAACCACAACGTATCATCTTTATGAGAATTATAATCCGATTCCCTCTATCTAAACGTATATTTATTGCTTTTTCATGGGACTTTAACCCTTTCCCAAACACCAAATGTTCGACTGTCCCAAATTGAAAGAGTTTGCAGACGACATTTCAAAATGGGATTGAATTGAAAAACATTCTTCTGATAGAGCAGAAAACATTGTGGGAAAAGGAGAAATTGCTCTTTATGAGCAATTTCTCATTTTCCCACATTGTTTTCCAGAGTCGTCTGCAACAGAATGGTCAAATGTCGTTATTGTTTGGGAAAGGGATAACAAAGGATCAATATTATCGAAATACATTAAAAATTCGTCGATATCGTGCCATGTGAAATTGTTAAACTGTAAATATTCTATTTGTGAAGAGAATAGTCTGAGAGTTTTCCCTTGTCAATGGTGATGACAATCGGATTAAAGATACATTATAATGATTTGTATGTCAAATTTAAAGAAGGTGATACGGTTTTAAAACCAGATGGCTATAACAACTACCTTCATAAAACTTAGGGTTCCTTAGAGACCATACTTTAGACCTCTGGTTGAAACCTTGTCAGGAACTTTGTTTCATAAATTCAAGGCCAACAATGTAAAGGATTTATTTATGCCTGTGGAATACGTCAATATTTATCATACGTTAAAGAAGCTTTGTCGGGAATTTCATATCACAAATTCAAGGCCATCAATGAACATGATTGATCTATGTCTTTAAAATATTTCTATATCTATCATACATAAAACAAGCTGTATGGATACTATGAACCCATTTCTTTTATCCAATTATGAAGGACATATACCAAATGGTTTTATTTTTAGTAAAGCAGGGGTTGATAGAACACATACTAGTATTGACCAGTGAGTTAGCCTTGAGGCTAGACTTTTTATGTAAGGTGATTATAAGTAGAACACCATTAAAAAAGCTTTAATCTTGGGTAAATGGAAACAACCGAAACTTCCCTGGAGAATATTATAACATTTTTAATCAGAATAATTCCGTTGAAAGTGATTCAAGAGTTGACATAAATTACTTCCTTGCAGTGTTTGTCATTTGTTATTTTGAAAGGCTATACTGGTTTAAACACATTGATTTATATATTGCGACGTCAGTTTATATAACGAGGTTTCGCGCATAGCAACACGTACTTAACCCTTAGAATGCTGGGTATTCTTCTTAAAATATATTTCTGTGTCGTCTGCTTTCCAAAACCTTAAATATCTGCCCAATTCTAACGCGGAAAGATACTCAGAGTAGTAAACAGGCGGCTGGCCTGAGATCTAACATGTTTGCATTAGCATGAAGTCAGTTCCAAGACAAGTTCAAGTACATATCGGAATTGGTCTTTGTTTGTGTGTGATTGGTCAAAAGTAACATGGTGGAGATGAGAGGAAATAAGATATGCCTGAACCTTATGCACATAATCCCTGTTGTCCATGTCCCATTATTGTTAAGCGTTTTATTTCATTGTTTGAGAGAAAGAAATACTTCAACTTCAATTACCAGAACAATTCACTTGAAATGCATTTTCAAGTTGACATTTTGACGTGATGTTCTGACCGATTTACCAATTCTTCTGCCCGAATTTATTACGAATCATTCCAATGCCAGACCGGTGTCGGAAACCTGAGATTTAACACAGACCAGATTGTGTCTGTTTCGCACAAATAGCATATTTTATACAATATGTCTAAGATAATCCCTTCGAGAGACAAAAGGTCTGTGTCTTTTCCGGTAATTGATCGCATTGTAAAGTACGGTTAAAATGTTCCATGTGCAGTCAAAAACGTTCCTGAGCTAAATACGAATGACGAAAGAGTTGAAACTGTTACATAGTGTTTATCCCTGTCAACCGTAATAAATTACATGTAAACCCAAATGAAATCATTAACAGTATATTTGCCAAGAAAGGATAATGGCAAAGAATTTGATTGGGACAAACTACTAAAAATGATTTTAGATGTGTTTTATATTTGGCAACTACTGTGCATGGGGACCAGATTTATAAATCGAGTTAAGGCTATAGTACTGTATGGAATATATTCTAAAGTTTGAATAGGTGTTAGTTAAAATCCCGAAGTACCGAATTTCCATTTGACGGAAGCCAGTCCAATATGTTTATTAGCTATTACAATGAATCAATCATATACGGTTTATATTCTTGAACTGGTTACAAAACGTGTCCTTGCATGTAGTAATCACTGTAGTTGAAAGTTATCATTTGTGCCAGAAATTGAGCTTTAAGCAAATTACGCATCGTAGGTCGCTTTTTTAAAACCAGGACAAGAGGTCAATCCGTGACACTCGATTGTGATAGATCTTTTCTAAATTATTAACGATCAATGAATAAATACTTATGGATTTAATTGGTTGTCAATGGTGTCGGTTAAGCTTAATAATATCAGTAATATTTGAGTTCGAAATTATAACCTGATCTCTAAAAATGATTAAGCAAATCAGCCCTTCTTAAGATACATCTAAATAGTTCTAAAAATGCCATAACTGTAGGGTTAAGTAACGTGCCTTAGAGAGAACATTGTAGTCGCGATTCTAAAGTAGCCTATCCCTTTATTGAAAAAAAAACACCCCCAAAAAAACATTCTAAGTGGGCATCCTCTCTTCTAATCTCTTTGTTGCAACAGGGGGACATTTTCATTTGTTTTGGCACGAAAACAAAGTAGTCTGTGTTTTCTCTTTATTGTTGGCAAAATTGAACTGATACAAAATAATTCACTCGCGAAATGATCGCGCGTCACGCCATGGTTACACACAGACATAAATCGTCCCCGTGAAACCGGAATGTTTGTATCGCCTTCATAAATAAAGGAGATCCGGATTTTATCGCCAATCGTAACTTCTCAGGTACTTCTGTAACCTGAGAATATACCTCGTACATAATGTTTTAAGCAGATAAAGTAGATATGAATTCTGTGACACCGATCTCGAATGTAATGATTAATAATAAGTACACGATATTAGTGCGTATAAACGATATTGACATTCTGCACCATCTCTGCATATCGGTAGCATCGGAACTTGCCAAGTATAATCATTCAAGAAGATTGTATTCATTGTTCGCCGAATGTCTAATTGTCTCAAAGTATAGTATTTTGCACAGAGGCTGAAATCCCGTTCAAACATGGGTGATCCATGAAATGGCGATTTGAATGTTGTTTGCAGTTTGGCCGTGTCGTTCGCACCAAGGCCCTGCAGAGAATTGAGAGTCGAGGGTTGCAAATGACCCAAAACCATCCCCATCGACTGCGTTTCTGTACCGAGTGTTAGCCGTTATGCCGTCATAAACCGTGGGTTATCATTCACCAACAGAACCGGGAAGTTGATGGTCGGAACATGGCGTTTATAAAATAGTGGGAAACAAAAGTAATCTCCTGAAAAAAGCAAATATACCTGTGGCGCGGCCATCTTATTCAGGCATTTTTCGTAAACATTGGTCACTTTATCACCCAACCTAGTTTGCTAAAGGGTTAATACTTACACTGAACGGGGAGAAGGTAACGGTGGGTAACACAACGGTGAAACACTGCGTCACATTCCGGCCTTACACCTCGTACAAAAGTGTAGGGATTCAAATCTTTGAATATGTGATCCGGCTAATAACACTTTTTCTTTAATCCTTTCCCAAACAACACATTTTCGACTGTCCCAAATTGAAAGAGTTTGCAGACAACATTTCAAAATGTGTTGAAATTGTGAAATAATCTTCTGATAGGTCAGAAAACGTTGTGGGAAAAGGAAAAATTGCTCGTTACGAGCAATTTCTCTTTTTCCCACAAGGATTTCTAAAGTCGTCTGCAACACAGTGGTCTAATGTCCTTATTGTTTGGGAAAGGGTTAAGCGACAATGTTGATATTATTAACATCCGCAACAAACTGGTCAGATGTCGTTATAGGTTGGTAATGGATTAATATACTTACACTGAACCAGGAGAAGGTAACCAGGGGTAACACGACAGTGAAGCACTGCGTCACGTTCCGGCCCACGATATCATGCATCACAGCCTTCAGTCCCTGTCCCGCACTTCGAATAACCATATTGTCCCCGAACACGATGTGGAAGGGAAACAACTCGAAGAACACATCCGAACTGAGCGGCAACGTTTCGGAATACTCCTTTTTCTTCCGCTCCTGCACCGCTTGGAAGGAGGTATTGTCAAAACGCACTTTCATAATCACGTGGGACATGGAGTCTTTCTCCATCTCACTAATGACGTCGATATCCACCTTAGTGTTGTAGAATAGATTCCCGACTTGTCGGATTTGACCTTTGACATAGTGTACGTATCCCTTCCGTTTGCTGCGGTAATGCAGCGTGAGCCCGTTTACCGTTTCCTCCTCCACGAAGAAAGAGGGCGGCCTGAGTTTGGGGTAACTGAAGCGGAGGTACTCGTGAAGATTGTCAAGGCCGTTTAGAAAGTCTGACATGTGACGTCCGAGGACTTTTAGAATCCTGTCATACCCGTACTGACCGACAAACGACACAAAACAAACACCAAACGAATCCATCAGCTCCTCGTATTTGACCCCGGTGACCTCTGCGGTTGCGCGCGCAATGTTTGGGACGAGATTCTCGCTGTATCTCTCATGAGTTGCGAACGACATCTGCTGGATGTTGGCCAGTCGCCGCACATCGAGCCACGTGGTTTCGCCATAAGTCTGCTTGATGTAATGAACGATGGCTTCTATCAGTAGCCCGTACATTTTACGTCCTTGAGGTCTGAAATACACAAAGAAAATGTTAATGTTATTTTTCATTGTTCTACCTAGTTAGGCGGATCATCTTATGTCCTTGTGGTGTAAGGCAGGCGGGGCAATCAGGTGACCATTGTTTACGATGTTATATCCGAACAAGATGGTTGCGCCAAGGGCATTCTTGCTACTTTCGCATACCTTTGCCAATGATAGCCTCATTGATGGTCAACTCATGCGGGATACACAATGTGGCTCTCATTGACAGAAGTAGGTGGGAAAAAAAGAAAACATACTTGTTCCGTCATTGGCGCGCCATCATGTTCGGACATAAGATCATAAACATTTGTCATGTGATTAACTCGCCTGGTAAAGTATACTAAGTAAATACCAGAGTAAGTTTACATTTGTCTACATAGGCAAGTGAAACTTCTTATGTTTCATAAAGTATAATAAGTAAATACCAGAGTAAGTTTACATTTGTCTACATAGGCAAGTGAAACTTCTTATGTTTCATAAAGTATAATAAGTAAATGCCAGTATTCCATAAAGTGTTCTAACCAGAAGTATTGGAGTGCTAGTTGAACAATGATCCTTTGCAAACACTAGAAACCATCATTCTGGTCTTCTCGCTCTTTTAACTTTATACACTTATAACATGCATTGCTATACTTGACTTAATGGTCAGTCTTACTCATTATATTCCGGTCAGTATTGAAGTATGCGTTCATGTTCAATCTTTATATATCAAACGTATGAACTTTATCTACTATTGAAATGACATTCTTTTTGTTTCGCCATCCTGTGATATCTACATTGTCTGATTGATATAAACTCAGGAGGAGAATGTATTTGGCTCATATTCAATAATGTTAGACATGGGGACTATTTGTATTGCGCAACAGTTTAAAAGAAATGACCAATATCAATGTGCTTTATTACCGAGAGACAATGCATTCATACCGAATAAAATAATGAAAACAGGTAAGACCTTGACAAGCCGACAAGTAAATTGGCAGCTGTCATATGATCTAACCTGTTTGCTACACTGAGTATGTTTCCTCAATAAAATTAAGCAGATATTTAAGTTTTTGGAAAGCAGACGACACACAAATCTATATCTAGAAAATTACACAGCACTCTAAGGGTTATGAGGATAATTGGATTTATTCTGAGCGCTCGGAGAGAACTGAGCGCTCGGAGAGAACTGAGCGCTCGGAGAGAACTGATCGCTCGGAGAGAACTGAGCGCTCGGAGAGAACTGAGCGCTCGGAGAGAACTGAGCGAGCTCGGAGAGAACTGAGCGCTCGGAGAGAACTGAGCGAGCTGAGCGCTCGGAGAGAGCGCTCGGAGAGAACTGAGCGCTCGGAGAGAACTGATCGCTCGGAGAGAACTGAGCGCTCGGAGAGAACTGAGCGCTCGGAGAGAACTGAGCGAGCGCTCGGAGAGAACTGAGCGCTCGGAGAGAACTGATCGCTCGGAGAGAACTGAGCGCTCGGAGAGAACTGAGCGCTCGGAGAGAACTGAGCGAGCGCTCGGAGAGAACTGAGCGCTCGGAGAGAACTGATCGCTCGGAGAGAACTGAGCGCTCGGAGAGAACTGAGCGCTCGGAGAGAACTGAGCGCTCGGAGAGAACTGAGCGCTCGGAGAGAACTGAGCGCTCGGAGAGAACTGAGCTCGGAGAGAACTGAGCGAGCGCTCGGAGAGAACTGAGCGCTCGGAGAGAACTGATCGCTCGGAGAGAACTGAGCGCTCGGAGAGAACTGAGCGCTCGGAGAGAACTGAGCGCTCGGAGAGAACTGAGCGCTTGGAGAGAATTTTTGCTAGCAAGCGTTTTGATTGCTCAGCAGTATCTAGTAATACTTGTTTCAGATGCATGTGGTCATGCACGTTTGTACTTGATCACAGGTACCCTTGTCGACATATCTTAGTGGGGAAAAACACAAGCAACCAAATATGTAGTTACGCCCTCAATAGCTCACACCATTTCAACATCAAAATGAACGTTCAATTCAGTATCCCAAGTAAATTTCATGGTACGGTTCTGACGTATACAGTGAAGCCTCGTTTATCCGGACCCCGATTATCCGAATGTCTCGCAATCCGAACGAAATTGTAAGGGAACGGAATTATTTGACCAGTTTGGTGCAGACAACTTTTGAAAACATTGTGGGAAAAGGAGAAATTGCTCGTGACGAGCAATTTCTCCTTTTCCCACAATGTTTTCTGCCATATCAGAAGATTATTTTTGGGACGGTCGACAATTTGGCGTTTGCAAAAGTGTTATAAGTATACACGTGCATACAGACCGTTTATGTCTTTATGTGTATAAGAACATACGCTACTTCATTAGTCCTGATGAATCGGTAATCCGGACATTTTGTTGGGAACGGGCGTGCTCGGATTAACGAAAAATCACTGTACACACCCACACACCAATCTGTACTCAGTGGGTTAATCCAATGAAAATACCTCTGAAGTAATATGGAATCCACGATTTTTTTTCTCGCGAGACTTCTTTCGTGTGCCGTTTCGTTTCCAAATATATATATTAAATGTAAAATTTATATAATCATTTAATTTGATCAAGAAAACAGGGATGTATCACAACTTATGACTTCACTATTGTGACCGAGTTATCGATCAAAAATAGTGAATTGAAAATGATGTTAAACACCTCTCTTTATACATAGAATTTCTCAACGTGGATGAACATAGGAAATGTGTTATTATCCGGGAACAATGAAAGAGCCGGTAGCGTTTTACTAAACATATATACTGCTAAGGTTTATGCTAAGAATAAAGTTCAAAACAGCATTCCCTTTATTACAATATTTAGAAAAGGACGTGACACATGACAAAAGTGTAGGTTTGCTTATGATGATGTTCATGTGAGTGACTTATAGGCGAATTGAGGCTGGGTGTCTTAGATAACTTTGATAACTCTTTATGGGAAGTATATGTCACCATGTTGCAGTATAAAATTATCTGATCTAATCTAATCTAAAACGATTTCCTTACTTTTGGTGAAAATAATGTGGTATTTACTCATGTTCACCATTATATATTAGGAAGTAATTTGATTGATGGTTTATAGTTTCTGGTCCATTCATCTACAGCTCCATCCACTCTGTCTCTTTTTCCCTATTCTATCTATATCTCTATATAACTCTATATCTCTACTCGTCCCCTCTCTCTATCAATGAATTTACAATGATATGTTACATTTTTGTATTGTATTGCGTGTCATCTTGTTATGTTATTCAGGAGAAGAACTTATTAAGAATATAGCTTCCCTCCCATTCCAATTGTAAAAGTATTTTACAATAAAATAGTCTTAAACTAATCTTATAACGAAACAAAGAGGAAACGCCATGTTGTAAGTTCTTTGATAGTGTGATCGTTATTTCCATAATGTGTTTAATGCTGCACACTTTATATAGCTCAAGTCAGGGATTGCGATTCTTCGTGAATCGAATCGAATCCAATAATGGGTCTTAAACACGACACGTAAATCTCTTAACCGAATTCTTTTGCGGCCAAGGACAATGAAACAATCGAATGGAAATAGGAATAAAAGTGTATGAAAATAGTCAGATCAGCCTGACGTTCAAATCGTTTGCAAGCCAAACTAAATCTTAAAGTGCTGGAACCGACTTCTTACATGCTTACGCAAACATGTTGGATACATGCCAGCCGCCATGCAAATTGGCGGCTGGCCTGTGATCTAACCTGTTTGCTACTTTCCACAACAAAATTAAGCAACTAATTAAGGTTTTGGAAAGCAGACGACACAAAGATTTTTTTTTGAAAATATCACAGCATTCCAAGGCATAAACGTATCTCGTTAAGTATTTTGGCGACTGGCCTGTGATCTAACCTGTTTGCTACTCTGAATATCTTTTCTCATCAAGATTAAGCAGATAATTAAGGTTTTGGAAAGGAGCAGACTCAAAAGTGTACTTTTAAAAAAATTATCCTGCATTATAAGTGCTTATAACGTGTGTTTTTCTGTCAAGTCGGAAAACATTGTGTTTTCCTTTGTAAATAAAACGGCCGTAAACGTCAATTGTCTAGGAAATCTTTGCTAAAAGATTGTTTATTTTGGCAAAAATAATCAGGGATGGATAAATACTTTTACCGTAGCTGCTCCATGCCGGGGATCACGTGATCAATGGTCACGAAGTTATGTCCGAACAAGATGGCCGCGCCCATAACGGAGCACATATCTTACAGCTTTTTTCACCTTTTATTGCCAATGATAGTCACATTGCGTACCCCGCATTAGTTGACAACAACTTTCCGGCTCTGCTGGTCTATGGTAACCCATGCTTTATATCCGCGTTACGTCGAACACTTGTCAGAGAAATCGCAGTCAACGGGCGATGTTTTTAGGGCATTCGTGCAAGTCGCAAAAGTCGGTGAAAAAGGCAGAGACACCTGTAGTGCGACCATCTTGTTCGGATATTTGACCGTAAACATTGGTCACGCGATTCGCCTGTGCTCAATGAAAATGATGTATTGAGGATCAAATATACATATTTTCCTTTGTAAAAGAATCGCCAGTCTTATATTAAACCCTTACCATCTCATGTTTAAGTCTGTATGGAATTTGATTGGAACAGACTTTGTATTTGTTTCATTATAAGATGGCCAAATTTGGACAAAAATAGATATGCTGGAGGTGTTTTCCCTTCATTTATGGACTTCAAATAGAATTTACCCGTGTTATATGCCACAACAATACGGATTATAAAATGCTCATTAAATTGATTTATATGTTAAAATGAACTGTTGGGGACATCTGCAAAATTCGTCAGCGATTGACTTCGTAAATACAGTCGCACTATCACGTTGTTTGAAATACTCTATAATCATAATCGATGTTGGCACACCTATACGAATGGTTACCAACATAACTTTATAAAAAAACATATTTCGTTTTGAATTTATCTATTTTACATCGCAAAAGCAAGTTCTTTGAATTTTGATTAATCACTCTTGATTCTGCTTCTTGGATACATAAACAGTTCTTGCGCGTAACGCGGATCGAAGAAAGGTCGCAAGCAGATCCCACTCCTCATAGGATTCGAACCCACGACCCTCGTGCCTCGAATGCGACATTCTACCCCTGCACCACTGTTTTTATAAAGGATATAAATAGCACAATTTGCTGAATAATCATTCTCAAACTATATAATGAAGTTATTTCAACTTGGGTATTCATAAGAAAATTATTCAAACCACATTTCTCCATCAATCGGAACTGGCTAATCGCACAAACTTGTTCGTTTAAGTAGAATATAACGTGACAAAGACTCGTCTTCAATTCGAGTGTTTGCTTATTGAATTATTCATTAGTCGTGACATCCAGCTGTCATAACGAAATAAAAACGTTTCAGCTGGTGTTAATCCTCATAGTGCTGGAACCAACGCCATGCTTATGCAAACAGGTTAGATCCAGGCCAGCCGCCAAGTAAATTGGCGGCTGGCCTGTGATCTAACCTGTGTGTTACTCTGAGTATCTTTCCTCAACATAATTTACCAACTAATTAAGGTTCTGGAAAGCAGATGACACAAAAATCTATTGTATGCTCCCCCTGCCTCGGATCAGACTTCTATGACGTAAGATGCTGATCCAAGGAACAGAATTCGGTGTACTCTTTCTTATTTTTTTATATATAATTCAATTGTGTTATTTTTGTCGGTTCCATATGCAATTATTAATGATAATCCTCTAGTGTGGTTAAATTGTGATCGGTCGAATTTTTAATTAAACGCAACTCTAAATCGCTAAGTTCTTATATTACCTAATACGGCGTACTCTTTCTTATACTTTTATATATGTATATTTCAATTGTGTCATTTTTCTTTTGTTCCATATGCAATTGTTTATTGATTATATGATTTTTATCTAGTGTGGTTAAATTGCGATCTGTCACGATTTGAATTAAAGACAAATTACGATTGTGAAGTTTTTATATTACCGATAATAATACAGATTAGCTTTGGAACAAAGGTCGGTAAACCTATAGTGTTATTCGAAATTCATCACCATCTGTTTTTTTTATTTGAAGATTTGGTAGAAACCACTTTTGCAAAGGATGAAATTCTCTTCATAAACGAATTTACCTCTTTCCCAAACGTATTTTGTTGTAGAGTAAAAGTAAGTTATTGGAAAAGCCACCATTAATTGTGGATTACATAACATCTAGCGAAGCTTACAAAGATATCCGGAAGTAATTATTTGAAATCCTTGGTTAATATCGTCGAATGTCTTGTATATGTCAATTAATTGCCTGACAATTATAGACAAGAACTGAACCAAGGTCAGATTTTGAAAAAAAAAAAACGAGAAAGTATACTTAATACAGAGGTACATTGATACGTACAGGTTCGAAAACTAATTATAAACTAGGATTGTTTTGACATAGCGGGGATGATTAAAACAAAACGAAATTAGTTTCCTAGCAAGGCAACCGAGTCATCGCATGTTATCAAATCAGCATATGACATCGTGTTTTCTAAAACTAGGTCATGCTTGATCAACAATTTGTTGATGAAGCAGCATTTGAATATTTTCCGATCATTAAAAGAATAGAAATTTTCTGGAGAAGAAACATTCAGATTGTGCCCGGTCAGCTTTTTACTGATAAAGCATCATTAAACCCTTAGAGTGCTGGAACCGCTTTCATGCTTATGCAAACCGGTTAGATCCAGGCCAGCCGCCAAATAAATGGAAATCATGTAACAATTCTGATCTCTTGAAAAATTAACAAGAAATCCTTTCCGAACATGTCCTATCCGGGAAACAAACGCATACGGAGATAGAAGTCTTCCAAGTTTCCATTTTCTAAGCGTGAACTAGTTAAAGGAACATAATGTCAACTTCTTCGTATAATTAACGGTGTCCTGTTTATCTGTTTTCATTTTGAAATATGATAGCGTTTAAACACCTTATAATACCATTGTTTTGTCCTTGACAAGGGTGACTCTTTCCAAAAGAATAACGGATCCAAAAAGATTACAATACAAAATATAATCATCAAAGAAAAGTTGAAAGCGTTTCCTTGCACTCTCCATTAAATGTGTCTTAAACGATTAATACTACTTCCGGTTGTGATGTAATAAAGTGAACACTCTGAACATAATACCGTCGCTTCTAATCCGTTAGACACGAGGACAATTTCCATTTTATTGCCGGGATTATTAGCCCTTAGAATGCTGGGTAATTTTCTAATAATTGATTTTTGTGGCGTCTGCTTTCCAAAACCTGCAATATCTGCTTAATTTTGATGAGGAAAGATACTCAGAGTAGCAAGCAGGTTGGATCACAGGTCAGCCGCCAATTTATTTGGATCTAACCTGTTTACATAAGCATGAAGTCGGTTCCAGCACTATAAGGGTTAGTAACAATCACACCGAGTGAGAGTTTGATACCTTTTTTACCTTCAATTTCAACAGTATTTCTCTACAGTTCAAAATTGTTAGCTAGAGTAGGCAATTACAAAAGAACATACGTGAAAACAGTCAATATATTTATCTTTCAAACTGCATAATAGATGTTCTGTTGTTAAGCTACGTACTGGAGGAATGTCATTTGAAGCAAAATACGTTCGTTTTAATTTTCAGTTCAATTGTTTGTATCTTATCCCAAAAGCATTGCATCGATTTTTGTATCTGCCGCATATATACTGGACATCCTTAGCTAATTTGACACTGCATCCTGAAATGACTATGTTTTCAATAGCTATTTTGCTTGTACATAAAGAACAATGAAAACATTGTTCTGTTTCACCGCCAATCTAGTTTGAGCTTTCCAATTCTCTCATATATGCGAACAAGAACCTTTAAAAAAAAGGACTCAAACAGAAGGAATTCAAGCATGCATCCGTGGATCGTGCTATATGGTATTATGAAAGTACATTTCAAAAGAAGGGGAGTTTCTAATTGAAGCATCTTTATTGCTCATTATTTTCATGAAAATCCCCATCTCTGATTAACTAAAAATTGAATTATAAGATAAATGGGTTAATCCTAAAGCATTTTTGTGATGAAGTAAGAGGAATACACGCATCTATGACATTTCCAAAGAAGCCAGGTGAATAACAACTCTAACTCAGTGGGTGTGAACGGGACAGCACGGGGATTTACGAGGGAAAACCATTATAATGTCATGGGTCCGGATTCTGAAGAGACGTTAAAAAGCCGTCTTGTTTCTCTAATTCCCAAGTGTACCATTTGTGCGAAGCAGTTTTCTCTGCACCAATTTATAGTCCATTTTACAAGGAGGAGAGGCGGTCTCGTTGACCAAATGGTTTGAATCGTTGACAGCGAAAAGCGGTAACCTTTGCGTTGGTAGGTTCCTGACTTTGACAGTTTCAATCGGAACTACTCGGGTATTTCCATGAGCTGTGAAATACACCTCGGATATCAGTATAGGGTTATACAAGCGTGCAAGTTAAGTAGTTCAATGTGAATGGAAGTGTTGGACATCCTTTTAAAAAAATTATCAATAACTCATACCAAATGGCGAAATTGTTGTTGTGACATGTATAGTTGTTTCTTCAATAAAATTTAACGACTTTTTAGATTTCACATTTAAGATCTATTTTTAAAAACGAAAGTAAAGTGGCGTCATTCTCGCGGGAAACAATATGGCGTCATCTCTGTTATTTCAGAGGTATTTTCATTGGATAAACCCGATGTGTTCGGATTGTGATGGTTTCGAGCTTTCGTCATTGGTAATCTTCGGCATAGCCATTTAAACTCAGATTACTAAATGGTTGTTTATTTCAGTCCTTGTGAGCCGGCGATCTTAAGCAGATAGCAATTTAATAAATAAATGAGCAAGCAAATCGTTTATTAAAGTGATATATGTACACATTTTAGCAAAATTATAACTGTAAGGAAGTTCAAAACACCCTGACCCATGGGCCTGTAAGTCACTTTCCATGGTTAGAACAACATGAATACATATTTATAGGTGAGGTTGATATCGTGTATTTTGTTTTCATTGATATTGAGAGTAGAAATCTCAATATGATCTACCTAGATATATGCGTGTTCATGTAATATAGGTCAACCCGGGACTAAGGTTTTGAATAACAGAACATCCAGGAAGCACAAGTCAGGCCAAATTTAATGTGTCTTTCTATTCGTGATATAATTCGACTAAGTCGCTTTTGGCCAATTTAGTCTGTTTGCCAATATATATCATATACTTCTATAATGTCAAGTCGATATTGTTGCACAACAGAACTTAAATTCTTCGGAAAATTTCTGTTCTAACTTTCGGTGGTACCGAAACTAGTTATTTCATTGCCCAAAAGCCAAAACAGTGTTTCCTTTTAACGCAATTTGAATTTGGTTGTCGAATTTATTGTAACTATATTGCATAATTGATTAAAGGCATACTTGCGTTCAGAAAACCTTGGGTACAATGGATTATATATTATGATAGAATATGTTGAAACATAGGGGAACATCAAAGGATAACAATATAACACCTGCACTATTTATGATTTATTTTTTGAGTGCTATTTTCATTAATTTGGTGCCCACTAATTTAGCTTTATTGTTTACATTCGAGTAACATATAAAATAGCAAGAAGATCTTGGTTTAACGATGGTAAGAAAAATCACCTGACACACATAGAAATACTGTCATTTTTTCCAATACCAGAAACGTAAACATTCAAAATGTCAGAATGAAGGATTTCTCGGGTTTCATTGGTTCACGATGTCTTAAAGTACTTTTAAGTTAATTGTCACGTATTCTAAAACTTTCACAATTCTAGTGTAAATGAGTGCAAGAATGACTAAAGCAATGAGCGACATTCAACCACAAGTATCAACTCGTTTTACGTATACATACATTCGAATTGGCTCGTCAGAAATGCAGGTGCTAATCCGTAAAAAGACGTAAACATCCCTGCTGCTTTAACAAGGACAAATTATCTTCTTTTACAAACAATATTAACGTTTCTGAATCTAAGATATAATTACACGATTTCTTGTACCGCAGTCGAAGCATGTTGTTATTTTCAATTTCGACCTGTCAGGAAATACCGGAGAGAATTTCGGTTAATGAGCGTGAATGACATCGGGTCTCAGTCATGTAAAAGACAACCGACTCTCGTGTTGAAGCCCCCTGGGACATGTAATATGACATAAACCCATACCAATCAATATGTCTATGCAAATTAGGCCCATACAAACTCGCTTGACAAACGGTTTAACCCTTTACCAACCGCCAAATTTCGACTGTCCCAAATTGAAAGAGTTTGCAGACAACATTTCAAAATGTGTTGTAATTGGAAAATAATCTTCTAAATAAGTAGGAAGCATTCTGGGAAAATGAGAAATTGCTTTTATCGAGTAAGTTCTCCCTTTTTCCACAATGTTTCCAGAGTCGTTTGCAACAAACGGGTGAAATGTCGTCATTGTTTGGTAAAGGGTTAAGAGAGCAACATAGAGAGAGTTAAATACCGACTCTAATTATATTCCATACTCGTGGGACTGCCGACAGGGTCACTGGTGTTCAATCTGTCAAACGGAAATCAATCATCAAATATTACTGATTTTATTCAAGACGCCAAATAAGAAGATAGTTATCGAGGGTTGTAGAAGGTTCAAGGACACAATATCGCATTGGACGTGACTCAGGTTTTAAAACGGTTATCCGTAGCCTCTTGAATCAGTGCAACCAACAGGTTATGGCTACAATACTTCTTAGAAACCACTGGAAATGGTATGGTCCTGTTCTAAGACGAATATACAGCTCTATCACCAAATCAGCTCTTCACTAGACACCAGATGGAAAAGGAAAACGAGGTTGTCCAAAAGATACATGGAGACAGGCCGTAGAAGGAGAAATGAAAAGTTTCAGCCCAGCTGGGGAACAATTGAAAGAAAGGCATAGAGACAGGAGTGGAAATACTTTGGTACTGCCCTACATGCCAACAAGCATAAAAGGCAATAAGTAAGTAATCAAGAATCCGTAACGAGCGACTCCTCCTCAAGGTTGTCAAATTACCTATCATTTGCACGTGCTTAAAGTTAAAGCGCCTATTTGACAACACTCCTGTCAATTTGATTAAAAGGAAATATTTGAACGTCTACATGTCATCTGATGTATTGTATAATTAAAGTACAATAACCTTTTTGATATCCATTTTTCAGGAAGAAAGTTGCCAGTTTGTTCAAATCGAGTTGCTTTACATCGATGCTCTTGTTTCAGCATTCTGTATCCATAACCAATACTTGCACAGTATGTGGATTAATGAAAAGTCGCTTAGAGGATCCCATCATCCCGATAACGACGGGAATAGAATCACAATCCTTGTGTTCCAACGTCGAAGCTCTAGCCCTAAACCACTGCCACTCATTGTCAAAATGATCGTGAGACCATCAATATATAAAGCCCTGATGAACAATGTAGGATGCTACATAAAAGATATAAGCAGCTGAAAGATGTATGATATAAAGATTTCAAGCATACTGCATATTTAAGACACAACTCATGAACACATTATATCATAATATATATAATCAATTATGGGTCAGAGGCATTTGTCTACAAAACAAAGTTCTATTCTATTCAATTATATCCCATTCTATTCTATACAACTGACAAAAGCATAACTGATGAATGCATTTATCAACAGATCTACAAATTGAATTAGTCAATACTAAATGCGTCTCTTTCAGGCAGTTCCAATGAATATATGCGACAATTCTAATAAATGATATTTATTGGTAAATAAATGTTTTTATGTACAGACAATTACCACATTTTCCTCCTTTGGAGTAAGAACTCCTATTGTTCTGTTTACACCTCAATTCAATGATATAAACGGCTGTTCTTTATGGGGTCAGTCCCCATTCATAGAACAGCCAATCAGATTCATTCATTGTTATCTCTTTGTTTATGAAACACGACAAAATCTTGAGAAGATTAATCGAATATTTGTACCGTTTTAATGTTAGAATCTTCCTTATTGATTTATATTTTTTAAATCAATAGTGTTTTGTGCTACGTTTGGACGTTTTTGAAAGGTTTGCAACCTCTTAGTTCTCGTTAGATTTGAGAAAACGTTGTATTTGTTTGACCTATAAATGTCAATTAGGTTCAAACGATAAAACTCTTATTATGATTCGATCTTTAGTAAATCTCCGAAAGCAACTGTTACAAAATTGTGTGATTAACACAGTTAAGATAGCATCGAAAATCTAAGTTGAACAACCTTAAGATGTAATACAGATTATGGTGCAGCTTCGTAAACAGGCAATATTGTGGAGGACTCCACCATTACTGCACATCAGGAGTGTGTGATTATGTAACGCCCCGTCCCCAATTCTGCAACACGGCGGTTTAATGTCATCTTAAATAAGGCATGATCTTATTGGAAACGAAAACAACAGATCACGATTGTTGTCGCTTTGTATGCCTTTAATCCTTATAGTGCTGGAACCAATTTCAAGCTTAAGCAAAGAGGTTGGATCCAGGCCAGCGGCGGCTGGCCTGTGATCTAACTTGTTTGTTACTCTGAGTATCTTTCCTCATCAAAATTAAGCAGATCTTTAAAATTTTGGAAAAACAGACGACACAAACACCTTTTTTAGAAAGATATCCACCATTTTAAGGGTTAATGTTCATTGAATATGCCTAAGAAATGACAAATATATCGTTCCGGGTTCTCAGCAAGAAGCTATATTAGTGCTTCATTTCCGCCATTTGACACTGAAACTTGATGATCAGTTTTTGTATGCTAGAAACGATGATATCTTTTTTTTATCTTACGCGTTGTTCTATTTTAACTCCAAGCCTTAGCAGTACCGGACGACAATGTTATAGTATGGCAAATAGCATACAATTGAGCACAAAACCAGACCTACGTCTCTATAAAGACATGAACAAGCGATTAGTTATGAGCAAACTTCAGTCGCAATTTGAACAAGCAGTTAAAGCATAAGTTGTCAGTACGGTTGTATTCCCTTTCCTTGGCATATTAAAGCTACCTACCCATAACATTTGAATTTACCATCATGGAAAAATAGGTAAAGGCTGCTTCATACTCTCTCGTTGGATATAAGCTAATCTTAATGAGTCTTTTTAATTAATCAATGTATTGCGGTTGTTATTTGAATTCAGGAACTTGAACAAGACCATTTTGGGGTGATATGTCATGAGGAAGATTAGCCTATGCACAAACACTGACGTTAGCTTTTCACAATACCAACGAAATAGGATACCATCGCAAGTATGGAAGTGGAAAATGTTCTTTTTCCTTAAGTTTCCATGGAAACGATGAAATATAAAGACGAGAATGTAAACAACTTGATGAGATACAATTGGTGCTCATGTTTGATAAAAGACCAACATTTCGCAGCTTGGCGCTTTAACCCTTTTCCAAACAATAACGACATCTGACCACTCTGTTGCATACGACTTTAGAAAACGTTGTGGGAAAATGAGAAATTGCTCGTAACGAGTAATTTTACCTTTTCCCACAAGATTTTCTGCTCTTTCTGAAGATTATTGTTCAATTTCATGACATTTTGAAATGTCGTCTACAAACTCTTTCAATTTGGGATACTCGAACATTTGTTGTTTGGGAAAGGGTTAAGCCATTCTCGTATATGGATAGCTTAGAAATCGTGCACATTTTTTCTCTTATAAGAAATGAAATATTTCCATCATAGATGAAATATACTTTGCCTACATTAACTTAAGTCATACCATCATCAATCAGATCAGTAAAATATCGGGGGTGTCAGCTAAAGGGTTTGACGGACAGTAACAATGTTTATCACACCTTTTCTCGCTCATCTCGTTTTCTTCAAGAATTGTTATTCAAGAACCATCTGTGAAGTATTGGCTAAAGTCTTCCCTCTCAATGTTATTGAACGATGTACGGAAGCATACTTGAACATTATTCGATAATTGAGCCTGACAAATTACGCTACAGGATAGCGAATCGAGTACGCTTTCGATCAAATATGGCGGCTAATTAAACGTTTTGTTGAGGGAGTGATGATTTAGATCGCAATCCCTTTCAACAAATGTTGATCGAAATAAACACATCTGATTCAGACCACTTGTGGAGTTATTGTTAACAATGGTTACATGGTTCGTATACTTATTTTGATCTTATTGGAGCTAAACCATAGAGTTTCTTTTTTTCGGATTAGATTTGTATGGTCTATGGACAGTTTAGAAAAACAATATCAATAAACTTGCCGTTGAGAAATGGCTGAGGAGATGAATTCAAGAATTACGCCTTCGGGCAAACAAGTTATTCCAGAAGTGTGTGCAATTCCCAATGCTAGTCCAGTATGAAGTTGATGATTTATAAAACAATGAACGAGTCAACCAACCATGAGAAGCCAAGTCGTACACTAATAGCATCTTCACATACATTCATCTCAGATCTGTCCTTACATTACAACCATTTGATCGAGCCCTATACCAGTTACTATTACTATATATCATTACGTTACATTACACAATTTTGTTTCACTTTTAAGCACATCTGGTCATAGTTATTACAATTCTATATTTACATACATGCGATAAAAACGACGTATACGCTTACAACTAATACATACAAATGAAAAGACAAATCAGACGGACATACAAGTATGAGAGTGACGACTAAGATAACCTTATTATATTCCCTGAAACGTTATATCATTCAATAGAACGGAAGCTTCTTATAAAAGTAACTAGTAACTAGAAAGTGTTTGACGAAAAATGTTCTAATAGCATTAAGTAGATTTCGTACATACAAGGATGTTCGATGTAATACCTCGGTAAAGGAGATAATCATATCTCTCTAGAATAAGGACAGATTGGTGTAAAATGATACTCGACTTCAATACCATGCAATGACCACACATCACAATATCGGTCGTTTCTTTAAGGACGTTCTCGGTAGTTTTTTCTGCGCACTTCATCTGCGCATCCCAGGGAGATAATAATCTGCTACCAAAGACGAACTTGCATAGTAGTCGGATACACGTTGTTATTCGGATGAAATTTACTGTATGCAATTATTTTCAAAGAATGATCATATTATCCATAAAACTTTGAAAGGTTATTAACATTATAATATATTCCTCATGCATCATAAGCCCCCAGCTTCTATTTTTCAAGTTTAAAGTTATTTTAGTCGTTTTTATAAATGTTTCTCAAATAAGATTGCTTTGGAAACTGTCATTTTACAGAAAAACTAACTCGTCAACATATCCTTTTTTGCATATTGTATTTCAAGAATGAATTCTACTTCACATACTAAAAAATAGAAAAATTCTATGAAAGGAATTTTGAAATATCTTATTTTTTTTTTTTTTTTTGCAATATGCATATCAATTTTTATTGTGTTTTGTCAAATACAAAAATTTGAAAAACTGATGAGATTACAAAAATTGCTCAGATTGTAATAATTTAAAATACAATTGCATTATAATGTATTGGATATATGAATTCATGTTTTTTGTGTTAATAAACCTTCCAGAAATTATTTTATTACCTTTGAAGATGGTATGGTCATAATGATATTTTTGCCCCAAACGGTTACCATGGAAACTGTCATTTTACAAAAAATCTAACTCGTCGACATGCATTTTTCTTTTCATTTCTGAATTCACAATAGAAATTTTGATAATATATCAAAAATTTAGAAAATTATATGAAAGGATTATTGTTTAATAAAACTGTAGAACATGTCCTTAAAAGATTGCTAAGGCGTCCTTTTCATTCATTAGATAATATAATGACAGTCTTGTTTTGATAAACCAATGCTTTGGCGTCCTTTTTCAATCATTAGATAATATAATGACAGTCTTGTTTCGATAAACAAAATTTATTTTTACGGAAACGCCCTTCTCGTTTCGCCTATGTAAGCTGTAAAAGCTGATACTTATTAACCTTGTTTTCATCACATTTCTCATGTGTTGAATTATGCATTCTTAGAAACTAATCAAAAGTTGATTGGGTTAGTTATGTCAGACAAAATAGAAGGATAACTGTCCATTTTAGTCACGCAATGACATATCAATGAGGTTTATCATGCTCTTAAATACAATAAAAGCAAATACTCGTCAGGTGAATTTGTCCTCTTCGAATGATTTCAGTTTTGACTTGACATAGTAATACAGATTGCTGGGATGCGACAATGTATCCGCCAACATTTTACTGCAAACAGCATGAGCAGTTTACATGAACATGTATTTTATATTATGAACAAGGTACGTTTAACTCGTTTATCACTGAAACAAATGGTGGAAAAAGTCAGCTATCTCAAGAGTGATGTCAGGATTTGAACAGCGTTTGTCTTAAAGTGTACGATCAAGACCAAAGCTGTTTGAGGAGTAACCACATAATGTGTAAATAAGCATACATATTCACTTTGTATGTACCATTTAAGTTGACTTAAGTGCAGCTATTTCTAAGAACCATGCAGAAGGTGATTTATCCATGGTGACAGAATTGCAAAATTTTTAGCCAGATGTATAGCACTTATGACCAAAAAAAGTTTGGCTGAATATTTCTTTACTCCTGTTACAGTTGCCATGGAAACGGGACATTTTCTTTTTTGCCATTTATCAGCCCAAAATGACAAAAAAAGAGTGATTTTTGGTCATTTTCACAATGAAAAAACATACATACACAATAAAAAAAGAGTTTATTTGTTAAATAACTTCTTCAGATTATCATATGGTGAAAAGAAATTTCAATACAAGTTGCCCCTCAACTTAATACTTTTTGACATATGTCAATTCAGGCTTCAACAGGTTTTGCACTTTTTGGATTTTTAAGGATTTTTGGAAAATTGACACATTTCATCTCCAATTTTCTCTCAAGACCAACCTAGTACAGGGGGCTCATACTATTAAAACAGTAAAAGAATATCTCTTCTTACATAAACATGAAAGAAAACCGCGTGTTTTTTCTTCTTTTTTGATAAATCTTGAAAAAGAATAGGTACCATAGCAACAAGAATGAAATTTGTCTTTCCATCTTAAAGCACTCAGATTTAACTCAAAAAAGCAGAACAAAGCAATATAAAATGTGCATTTATAAGTCTAAATATGAATAAGATGAAATATTGAGACAAACATTGGTTGTCAACCAAAAAATAGCCTTTTAAAGGGTTGCCAAGGAAACAAAAATATAAAAAAATCACAAAAAACATCATATTTCATCTCCAATTTCATCTCAAGACCAACCTAGCTCAATGGGCTCATTATATTAAAACAGTAAATGGATATGTCCTTATACTTTAACAAGAGAGAAAAGTTTGTGTTTTTTCTTCTTTTTTGATAAATCTCAATAAGGAATTGGTCTCATAACAGCAAGAATAGAAATTGTCTTTCCATCAATTATCATACTGATTTCACTCAAAAAAGCAAAACAAGGCAATACAAAGTGTGCATTTAAAAGTTCAAATACCAAAAAGATAATTTGTGAAAATAAAAATTGGTTGTAGACTCAAAAAGACCGTTTAAAGGGTTGCTATGGAAACAAAAATTGAACCTCTGCCCCCCCTCCCCCCCCAGAAGGGCATATTTCATCGCTAGTTATCTGCTTTGATACAACTTCTTCAAGAATGCAATACTGATAAAGAAACAAACTTATATAAGTATTCACACTGTTAGAAATATGTGTTAAGTGTTACGAGACCACCTCACTCTCTACAGCATAGCAACAATCAATCAGGACAAGATGTAACCTCTGCGTTACTGAGCCGACTCTTTAGCTCAGTGGTTATATCTTGGACTGTCACCCGGGAGAACCGGGATCGAATCCTCATAGGGGACATAAACTCCAAAGTGGATTTTTCTAGCTATGCTTCGTTGCGGACATTGTTCGTAAGATGGGGGCTCGTCCGGTATTGGCCATTGAGCCATTAATTCGTCCAGAATGGACTTACAAGCCGAAATGGCTTACATGTCATCATAAATGATGACTTCTATAAGAGGGGGTGTGTTACATAGCCGCCTCACTCTCTACAGCATAGCAACAATCAATCAGGACAAGATGTAACCTCTGCGTTACTGAGCCGACTCTTTAGCTCAGTGGTTATGTCTTGGACTGTCACCCGGGAGAACCGAGATCGAATCCTCATAGGGGACATAAAATCCAAAGTGGATTTTTCTGGCTATGCTTCGTTGCGGACATTGTTCGTAAGATAAGCTTCTATTGTGAGCATAAAGGTAAGAATCATCTCCCTTACCCGTGAAAAAGCCTTATAATTCACGGCAAAAACCAAATATTCTCTAGTTATTGAATCTTTTTTGCCATTAACAGCCCAAAATGATAACAAAAAGAGTGATTTTTGGTCATTTTCACATTGAAGATACATACATAAAATATAGGAAATAGATAAATTTGCTGTAACAGTTTCCAAGAATATCATTTTGTGGAAAGAAATTTCAATAAATGTTGCTGCTCTACTTTATTCTTTTTTCCAGGTCATATCAAGATTAAACTGGTTTTGCATTTTTTTTTAATTTTTAAGTATTTTTGGAAAATTGACATTTCATTTTAGATTATCTCTCAAGACCAACCTAATACAGAAAGCTAATATCATCAAAACAGTAAAAGAACATCTCCTCTATCAAAATCATGTAAAAAATCTGTGTGTTTTTTCCTCTTTGTTGGGATATCTCAAAAAGGAATAAGTACCGTAGCAACAAGAATAGAAATAGTCATTCCACCTAAATTCATTCTATTTTAACTATAAAAGGCAACAAAATGCAATTTTAATTTGGTAAACAAGCTTTAAATACCAAAAATATGATACATGAATATATAAAATGGTTTACAACATGAGAAAATCATTTAAAATGTGTTGCTATGGAAACCAAAAAAAATGAAATAATTAAAAAATGGCATTTTCTTGTCTTGATTTTTTTCTTGATGCACCTTACTTAGAAATGAAACACATATAAAGACATAAAAACATGTTTAAACTAAAAAATTAAGCAAATAGAGATGTATGTTTCATATCTGACCACAACTCATAAGGAACAAGTACTGTAGAAAGCATCAAATGAAAGATTTGAGCGACTGTGATTCAATATTTTTCACTCCAGTAAAGGTATCTGGACTATTCACAAAATGGATTTGAACTAGATTGATTACTGAGCTCATGTTAGAAAACATAGTGCAATACAATTCTGTTGCTATGGTAACATGAAGAAAACAACACCTTCCTGGTTGGACCTTTTCCAATATGTAAGTAAAAGGGGCGATAGACTTGCATTAATTTATCAAAATAAAAATTTCTTTGATATTCATTTTGGAAATTACAGCAACATGTATGAAGAAATCATTTGTCTCCAAACTGCTTCTATAGGATAAAATGTCACTGTTTTATCATTCAAGGGGCATAACACTTATATTTTGAGTTAATACTGATTGATTTAATAAATATTGATTTCATAACATTTGATGAAGATTAGATAAGTTTTTTTTTCATTATCATATTGTGGACAAGCCAAAAATGTCTCATTTTTGAAAATGTCTCATTTTTATCACTCAAGGGCTTGAACTTGAATAGTTCGGGGAGATGTGGGTGTACCTAGCTGGACATTGGTGTGAGCTTTAGGAATTGGAAATTTTATATAAAAAAAAAACATCCCAAATTAGCATAATGAGAGAATACAAAATTTGGTAGAACTAACTTATCACTTAACAATAGAAGATAAGCTTTGTTTAAGAAGACATTGGTCATTTGAGCATTTCTTCCTTTTCTCATTATACCTCTTATTCTACCATACCAGAGGAGGTGTTTTTGATTTAATTTGTCTAGCACAACAGGTTATATTTATTTCAATGTTCTAAAAGCAGAAGACCCAAGACACTATTGAAACAATTTATCTCATTTAAATCACAAAGTCTTCAAAATATGACACAAAATCTGCATGTTTAATACTTTAAAATTGTTGTAACTTCAAATTTGGACCAGTCAACCAATCTTCATGAAAGAACATTGAACTGTAAGAATTAAATATCAGCTATCAGTGTATATGTTACAGGGAATATGTATAATCAGGGAATATGTATAATCCCTGAAAATTTCAGGGAGTATGTATAATCCCTGATTCACTAAGGGAATATACATAATCCCTGAAAAAAGCAGGGATTATACATATTCCCTGATGTGATGTCCAGATTTTTAGACATATTCCCTGAAAGTAATACTGTCTTTATTTTCTGGATTTACAAATAATTTACAAGTAATTTCTGCAGTAAAACAAACACACCTTATCATTTGAAACAGTTTATTTCTGAAAGGACATCACATGTACATGTAACATATTAGATAGCTTCAGATTAAAACAAAGTTATCTTATTTCACACATGCATTTCAGATAATTTTAGTTAATTCTTTAACCCTTTCCTCAACAGTCTTGAGGTTTGGAGTAAAGGGTTAATTAATATGTTCTTTTCATGCTCATTCATATTGTAAGCATCTAGAATTTGCACGGTCGATATTCTATTTTCAGACACATTCACAATGAAAACATCTGGTATATACGTTTAATTTGTTCACATATCACCTGATCATTTAAAGTCAGTTATTGTATTTTGCACATGTAGTTTCAGTTAAATGTAGTTAACCCTTTATTCTATATCTTCGGTGTCATTCGAAAAAGACTTAAGGGCCCTTTTGGAAAAAAGGGAACTAACATCTTTTTTGGAACGACACGGACGAAAGGCTATTTTCATTCACAATGAAAGCATCTGGCATTTAATTTGTTCACATGTCACATAAAGTCAGTTATCTAAGTGCCCTTTTGGAAAATGGAGTATATGCTCATTATCATCTCCGACAATGTTTTCACAGGTCATCTGTAAGTTCATTTGTTTTTACATGGCAGGCTAGAGTGACACCTCGAGTTGCACTGTAATTTAGCTTTGAAACATCTGCACAGATTTGTCTGACATTTCTTTGTACCTAAACAGTTACATCGAGTAAAACCTTGTCCTCCACATTTTGATTCAATTTGTACAGCCGAACGGAGTGGAATGTGTTTGTCAGTAGCGACATCCTGAGCTGAATAGAGTGCAGTAGCACACACATCGAACTGGTTTCGAGAATACTTTCCATTTAACACACCTGCTTTCACAGCAATAGTATACAACTCATTGTCACTACATTCAATCACAACACCAATGAGATTCCTTGGATCAGCACGACCGCGGTCCACATGAGGTATAGGCACAGTTACATTATCACCAACTTGAAACGCTTATTTCTAGATTAAGAACATCAAACATAAAACCCGTGCAAACAACTTAATTATGTTTAATCAATTGGATAGATTCGTATGATTGACGGCGCATGTTGCTAATTGATCAGCCAGAAAACAAAGACAGAATAGGTAAATGTGATGTCCTTTCAGAAATAAACTGTTTTATATGAGAAATTGTGTTTGGTTTACTGCAGAAATTACTTTATGCACTCTCTTTAATTAACTGCAGATATTTCTTTAAAATGAATCGTAAATCCAGAAAATAAAGACAGAATTAATTTCAGGGAATATGTCTAAAAATCTGGACATCAAATCAGGGAATATGTATAATCCCTGCTTTTTTCAGGGATTATGTATATTCCCTGAGTGAATCAGGGATTATACATAATCCCTGAAATTTTTAGGGATTATACATATTCCCTGATTATACATATTCCCTGTAACATATATAAGATAGACCATAACTATAGGGAACTTCTCATCAGTGCTGATTTCTGTAATAGATGTCTTGTTATGAGCATCATGGTTGGTCTGTCTTAGTCTTTCACACAAGTTACTTCTGAATAAGATAAAAAAAAAAAAGGATGGGTAAATAAGTAAGTCAATATAAAATTAATACAGTGAACCCTCGTTTATCCGAACACGTCCGTTCCCAACAAAATGTCCGGTTTACCGAATAATCCGGACTAATGAAGCAGACCATGTTCTTATTCGCATTAAGAAATAAACGGTCTGTATGGGCGGTGTATAGTTATAACCCTTTAGCAAACGCCAAATTGTCGACCGCCCCAAATTGAAAGAGTTTGCAGAAGACATAACAAAACGTGATGAAATTCAAAGATAATCTTCTGATATGGCAGAAAACATTGTGGGAAAAGGAGAAATTGCTCGTTACGAGCAATTTCTCCTTAACCCACAATGTTTTCAAAAGTCGTCTGCAATAAACTGGTCCAATAATTCCGTTCCCTCACAATTTTGTTCGGATTGCGAGACATCCGGATAATCGGGGTCCGGATAAACGAGGGTTCACTGTAACATATTTCAGACTCAGTTAAAGTGAAGACATGTGCTGAATAATTTCAAAATTGAATGTAAAGTACATTGTGTAAATCAAAATAATCTATCATAGAAAATCAACCTTATGTAAATGGACTGCATGATTGTCTTCAAAACCAACTGGGAGAACTCAAATATGGCTTTATTTGGCATGACTATAGATATGAATTCAGAAATTCTTACACATTATTTCATACAACCATCATTGTTAAGTGGTTTGTTTGTTTGTTTGTTTGTTTGTTTATATATAGAGAGAAAGATATTGTGTCAACAATTTTTCAGTCATGTTACAGCTCACCTGGATTCATTATTATTAGGCTAGGGATCTAGCTAATGTTGGGCCTTAAACAAGGGAACCCCAAGTACTAACAACAGCACCTTAACCACTAAACCAATCAGGACCCTTATTATCAGGTGGTAATAAGAATTCATCAGGTTTTTGATGTTATGGATTATTCAATTTTTCAATATACTTCATAATTTAAAAACTTGAAATAAATACTCACCCATTGCACAAACAGTCATTCCTAATTAGTCTAGTTGACTTTAATATAAGGAACACCTTTCTGTCATCAAAGGAGGGTCTCACAATTGCTTGTAGATGATATGTTCATGGAGCCACTTGGGCACAACCCTAAAGAAATCAGAAAACAAAGTTAGTTACAATCAAACTCTATTGCATCTTATAAAGCAGATAAGTTCTTTTTTATACATAAACAAACAACTAGTGCATAGGTGTTTCCTTTAAAGATTAATGTGAAAAGGAATATTTGCTACAAGCCTCTTAAATTACCAAACCCTCTACATATCTGTTAAAATCGTGGTAGCGATATATTTGATTTCTCATGAGTGCTTGACTCTCGCCGAGTAATGGAATTGGGGATGGTTTTATTTATCTTGACCGGCCCTGATGGCTAAAGGTAAAATAAGGGGTCTGCCTCCATCAAATTGCATCAATGATGAGTCGGGTATCCCAATATGACTGAAAAACTGTTGACATAATGTTAAATCCAAATAAAATAAGACAAACATGAATGAGGAAATCCTTAGTAAGACAATTTGGCTTAAGAATTAAGATATGAACATTATGGGAAATGATCTTGAAATATAATATATGGCATTTTTAGTTGTATAAGCCAGGTGAATAATTCTGAACATAACAACACAATATGAGCAAAATACTTTACATATTACTTTAAAAGGAAGCTTATTTTCATCTCAAACTAAGTTTCTTCTAATCCATTGACCATATGTGGTTTTGTAACTGATAGGAACTATAGGCATGCAAAATTGATTTTGTGAAATGTCTTTCATAAAGACTTTTTTTAAGAAATGATTGTTAGAAATGGAAAAAAACACTCTTTACAAAATTAAGCATGGTCAGTGAGTCCCTTTAATATAAGAGTAGCACAAACTCATTATCCAAACACTTTTTTTTGACATACAGTAAGCAGAATTATTACCCCACCCATCACAAAGAAATTAAGATATTTCAATTACATAAGATAAAGAAATCAAGCCATTTAATAGAAAATCATTTAAAGCATTATCTTACCTTTCTCCATTGCAGCTGTCTTTTGGGATAATTAAGTCATTCACTTTTTGTGACAAGGAAAACAATCTGTCATATTGAGACTCCTTCCTTCAACTTTTCTACCAGTCTAATGCACTATTACATTGCAATATAAAATATTTCCTACACTTTGTAAACATGAACAAAGCTGAAGCCCTTGTGTCATCTTTTTAAATCTCATCCATCTCAAAAGGAGATTATTTTTTAAACAATACAGCCATTCAACAATGGGTCAACAATGTTTACACTGACAACAAACTTCAAAACCCGCCATTTTTGCTGTTGTTGTTGCTAAGGGAGTCATTTGTAAATAAATTGACATGTGAACAGCTATTAATAAAAAGAGCAAAAACAAGGGGTCTTGATTTTGATTTGTATGATTTTTAAATAGAAGCAATTTTTAGATGATAATAACATTTAGTTTAAAGTACTAGAAGATGCTATTGGAAAAGTTTTGATATTGATTACTACCTCCCTTTTGGGGAAGTAATCCATGAAACCCCAGGTATACAGAGTTGCTTCCCTTGGAAATCAAATAAAATTGTTTTGTGTTAATTTACATCAAAATACAAAAAGAACACGCGGGTTTTAGAATTGAAATCAACAGATGATTACCGTATGTACCCAATGAAAGCATATTATTTGATGAACGAGGTTGGTCTTGGGAGAAAAATCGAACTGAATTTTGCTATATAAACCCTTTTGAATTCACCAAAAAGCCATTTTTTGAAACGCTTCCATAATCCACAAAAATCAAATTTTTGAAGAAAAAATACTTGATTGCTTATTTTTAGGCTGTTATCTATCCGAAAAACATAACTTTGTTAGATTTTGTGACATACGATAAATCACTTTCTGCAGGTTTTGCATGGTTTTTAGGCGGAGTTGGACTTACCCATTTCCTTTGGCCATGTATCTACACGCCTTGTGTGTGCACAAAGCACTATAATAAACAAATATCTTATCGTATCTTATCTCATTTTAATATATAAAAAACGTTACTCCGCATTGGTGTACTTTGTTACACTTAAAGAAGAACAATTTAAAGACAAGGGTACCGTTTTACTTAACAACTTAAGGACAATACTTGCATAAATCAAAATTGATTATACGGAAAGTATCCAAAAATGAACGTACAACGTGGCACGTCATTGAAAGCGTCTCGGAGAGACATCAATGATGTGTTGTTCTATGCAATATTCCTTAGTCTTATATTAGAATAAGAGGTTGTTTTGAACTTGATAATTTTGAAGACATTAAAGAAATTACATACCGGCGAAATACCTTGCGAAGATCTTGCACGTTTGATTGCATCTAGTCCGTCCCAACGAATGAACACCAAAGTTTATGTAGAAAATGGCATTCAACTAAATAGATCGAGATGCGATGAGTGTTCTTTTGTGCTGTTTTGATTAATACTTTTATAAATGCTACTTTGTGGGTTCTCATTAGAATATTCCTTTTAAGAAGATTCAAATCGGAACCAACAAATTATGATTTACCAAAGAAACTTCTATAATTCAAATCTTATTCAAACCTCTATTTTAAGCTTTCTCATCCGGAATTCTCTGAAATTATTTACTGTTAGTGAAATCACACTGGACACCTATTATTGCAAACTGTTGGAATGTTTTATGCCCTGATGAAAAGGTGTTACCGGTTTAAATCGATAAAGAATCTTTCTGTTAAGGTAAACGATGGCGAACCTGTTATCACAGTGTTTGCCAAATATTTTATCTTAAACCACGAAACAATGCATCGAAGTATCCTCGCACATTCCTATCTGTGAAACCGGCCAGTTCTTTATGTGAAATGTAACAAACACACACAACTACTACAACATTAAACATGAGATGAACAAAGAATACTTAACTATTTCTCGATGGTGGTCATCTAATGTTTCTTGATTAACGTATCATACACCTTTCTCCCCCAATGACGATTCTAGTCCATCCTAACTAACTGATTTGACGCATCGACGGTCATAAATGGACGTGGCGCTGTGATACCCATTAACAGTGTTTTGATGTGTTTGTTTCTTCTTGGTTTCTAGTTCGTAACACTTAGAATGCTGGGTAATTTTCCAAAAATAAATTGTTGTGTCGTCTGCTTTCATAAACCTTAAAAATCTGCTAAATTTTACTGAGGAAAGTTATTCAGAGTAACTAACAAGTAAGATCACAAGCCAGCAAACAATTTTCTTAGCGGCTGGCCTGATCTGACCTGTTTGCATAAACATGAAGTCGGTTCCAACTCTATAAGGGTTAATGCATTACTTGGTAACCTTTTGTTTGTACAGGGACGTCATGACTAAGAAGCAATGGCGAATAATCAGTTTTCTTTTAACAAGATGTTTATAGAATGTTTCCTCTTAAACAGACATAGCTTCCTAGTGAGTCGTAACTACTCTGTTCCAATTTACAAATGAAAGCTATAGCTGTATTAACTTTTTTATCTTGTACTTCTCTAGAAAACCCTTACCGAACTGTTGCTTTCTATGCATGTGTTAAGATATATGTATTATTATTTGTATATTGACTATAAGTATGTTTTGCGCTATCTTATGCTGAATAAAATTGAAAATAGAATTGAATGTACGTGTATATTCAAGGTAGAGAGAGACACAAACATGTTTGTATTCATTGCCTTCGTGTATCTATCATGTACGTGTATATACAAGGTAGAGAGAGACACAAACATGTTTGTATTCATTGCCCTCGTGTATCTATCATGTACGTGTATATACAAGGTAGAGAGAGACACAAACATGTTTGTATTCATTGCCCTCGTGTATCTATCATGTACGTGTATATACAAGGTAGAGAGAGACACAAACATGTTTGTATTCATTGCCTTCGTGCATCTATCATGTACGTGTATATACAAGGTAGAGAGAGACACAAACATGTTTGTATTCATTGCCTTCGTGTATCTATCATGTACGTGTATATACAAGGTAGAGAGAGACACAAACATGTTTGTATTCATTGCCCTCGTGTATCTATCATGTACGTGTATATACAAGATAGAGAGAGACACAAACATGTTTGTATTCATTGCCCTCGTGTATCTATCATGTACGTGTATATACAAGGTAGAGAGAGACACAGACATGTTTGTATTCATTGCCCTCGTGCATCTATCATGTACGTGTATATACAAGGTAGAGAGAGACACAGACATGTTTGTATTCATTGCCCTCGTGTATCTATCATGTACGTGTATATTCAAGGTAGAGAGAGACACAAACATGTTTGTATTCATTGCCTTCGTGTATCTATCATGTACGTGTATATACAAGGTAGAGAGAGACACAAACATGTTTGTATTCATTGCCTTCGTGTATCTATCATGTACGTGTATATACAAGGTAGAGAGAGACACAAACGTGTTTGTATTCATTGCCTTCGTGTATCTATCATGTACGTGTATATACAAGATAGAGAGAGACACAAACATGTTTGTTTTCATTGCCCTCGTGTATCTATCATGTACGTGTATATTCAAGGTAGAGAGAGACACAGACATGTTTGTATTCATTGCCCTCGTGCATCTATCATGTACATGTATATACAAGGTAGAGAGAGACACAGACATGTTTGTATTCATTGCCCTCGTGTATCTATCATGTACGTGTATATACAAGGTAGAGAGAGACACAAACATGTTTGTATTCATTGCCTTCGTGTATCTATCATGTACGTGTATATACAAGGTAGAGAGAGACACAGACATGTTTGTATCCATTGCCCTCGTGTATCTATCATGTACGTGTATATTCAAGGTAGAGAGAGACACAGACATGTTTGTATTCATTGCCTTCGTGTATCTATCATGTATGTGTATATACAAGGTAGAGAGAGACACAAACATGTTTGTTTTCATTGCCCTCGTGTATCTATCATGTACGTGTATATACAAGGTAGAGAGAGACACAAACATGTTTGTATTCATTGCCTTCGTGTATCTATCATGTACGTGTATATACAAGATAGAGAGAGACACAAACATGTTTGTATTCATTTCCCTCGTGTATCTATCATGTACGTGTATATTCAAGGTAGAGAGAGACACAAACATGTTTGTTTTCATTGCCCTCGTGTATCTATTATGTACGTGTATATACAAGATAGAGAGAGACACAAACATGTTTGTATTCATTGCCTTCGTGTATCTATCATATACGTGTATATTCAAGGTAGAGAGAGACACAAACATGTTTGTATTCATTGCCCTCGTGTATCTATCATGTACGTGTATATTCAAGGTAGAGAGAGACACAAACATGTTTGTATTCATTGCTCTCGTGTATCTATCATGTACGTGTATATTCAAGGTAGAGAGAGACACAAACATGTTTGTATTCATTGCTCTCGTGTATATATCATGTACGTGTATATTCAAGGTAGAGAGAGACACAAACATGTTTGTATTCATTGCCCTCGTGTATCTATCATTTACGTGTATATTCAAGGTAGAGAGAGACACAGACATGTTTGTATTCATTGCCCTCGTGTATCTATCATGTACGTGTATATACAAGGTAGAGAGAGACACAAACATGTTTGTATTCATTGCGTTCGTGTATCTATCATGTACGTGTATATACAAGGTAGAGAGAGACACAAACATGTTTGTATTCATTGCCTTCGTGCATCTATCATGTACGTGTATATACAAGGTAGAGAGAGACACAAACATGTTTGGATTCATTGCCCTCGTGTATCTATCATGTACGTGTATATACAAGGTAGAGAGAGACACAAACATGTTTGTATTCATTGCCTTCATGCATCTATCATGTACGTGTATATACAAGGTAGAGAGAGACACAAACATGTTTGTATTCATTGCCTTCGTGTATCTATCATGTACGTGTATATACAAGGTAGAGAGAGACACAAACATGTTTGTATTCATTGCCCTCGTGTATCTATCATGTACGTGTATATTCAAGATAGAGAGAGACACAAACATGTTTGTATTCATTGCCCTCGTGTATCTATCATGTACGTGTATATACAAGGTAGAGAGAGACACAAACATGTTTTGTATTCATTGCCCTCGTGTATCTATCATGTACGTGTATATACAAGGTAGAGAGAGACACAAACATGTTTGTATTCATTGCCCTCGTGTATCTATCATGTACGTGTATATACAAGGTAGAGAGAGACACAAACATGTTTGTATTCATTGCCCTCGTGTATCTATCATGTACGTGTATATACAAGGTAGAGAGAGACACAAACATGTTTGTATTCATTGCCCTCGTGTATCTATCATGTACGTGTATATACAAGGTAGAGACACAAACATGTTTGTATTCATTGCCCTCGTGTATCTATCATGTACGTGTATATACAAGGTAGAGAGAGACACAAACATGTTTGTATTCATTGCCCTCGTGTATCTATCATGTACGTGTATATACAAGGTAGAGAGAGACACAAACAGGTTTGTATTCATTGCCCTCGTGTATCTATCATGTACGTGTATATACAAGGTAGAGAGAGACACAAACATGTTTGTATTCATTGCCCTCGTGTATCTATCATGTACGTGTATATTCAAGATAGAGAGAGACACAAACATGTTTGTATTCATTGCCCTCGTGTATCTATCATGTACGTGTATATACAAGGTAGAGAGAGACACAAACATGTTTGTATTCATTGCCTTCGTGTATCTATCATGTACGTGTATATTCAAGGTAGAGAGAGACAAACATGTTTGTATTCATTGCCCTCGTGTATCTATCATGTACGTGTATATTCAAGGTAGAGAGAGACACACACAAACATCCTTGTATCCATTGCCCTCGTGTATCTATCATGTACGTGTATATTCAAGGTAGAGAGAGACACAAACATGCTTGTATTCATTGCCCTCGTGTATCTATCATGTACGTGTATATTCAAGGTAAAGAGAGACACAAACATGTTTGTATTCATTGCCCTCGTGTATCTATCATGTACGTGTATATACAAGGTAGAGAGAGACACAAACATGTTTGTATTCATTGCCCTCGTGTATCTATCATGTACGTGTATATACAAGGTAGAGAGAGACACAAACATGTTTGTATTCATTGCCCGTGTATCTATCATGTACGTGTATATACAAGGTATGTTTGTATTCATTGCCTATCTATCATGTACGTGTATATACAAGGTAGAGAGAGACACAAACATGTTTGTATTCATTGCCCTCGTGTATCTATCATGTACGTGTATATACAAGGTAGAGAGAGACACAAACATGTTTGTATTCATTGCCCTCGTGTATCTATCATGTACGTGTATATACAAGGTAGAGAGAGACACAAACATGTTTGTATTCATTGCCCTCGTGTATCTATCATGTACGTGTATATACAAGGTAGAGAGAGACACAAACATGTTTGTATTCATTGCCTTCGTGTAGAGAGAGACACACACAAACATCCTTGTATCCATTGCCCTCGTGTATCTATCATGTACGTGTATATTCAAGGTAGAGAGAGACACAAACATGCTTGTATTCATTGCCCTCGTGTATCTATCATGTACGTGTATATTCAAGGTAAAGAGAGACACAAACATGTTTGTATTCATTGCCCTCGTGTATCTATCATGTACGTGTATATACAAGGTAGAGAGAGACACAAACATGTTTGTATTCATTGCCCTCGTGTATCTATCATGTACGTGTATATACAAGGTAGAGAGAGACACAAACATGTTTGTATTCATTGCCCTCGTGTATCTATCATGTACGTGTATATACAAGGTAGAGAGAGACACAAACATGTTTGTATTCATTGCCCTCGTGTATCTATCATGTACGTGTATATACAAGGTAGAGAGAGACACAAACATGTTTGTATTCATTGCCTTCGTGTATCTATCATGTACGTGTATATACAAGGTAGAGAGAGACACAAACATGTTTGTATTCATTGCCTTCGTGTATCTATCATGTACGTGTATATACAAGGTAGAGAGAGACACAAACATGTTTGTATTCATTGCCCTCGTGTATCTATCATGTACGTGTATATTCAAGGTAGAGAGAGACACAAACATGTTTGTATTCATTGCCCTCGTGTATCTATCATGTACGTGTATATTCAAGGTAGAGAGAGACACACACAAACATCCTTGTATCCATTGCCCTCGTGTATCTATCATGTACGTGTATATTCAAGGTAGAGAGAGACACAAACATGCTTGTATTCATTGCCCTCGTGTATCTATCATGTACGTGTATATTCAAGGTAAAGAGAGACACAAACATGTTTGTATTCATTGCCCTCGTGTATCTATCATGTACGTGTATATACAAGGTAGAGAGAGACACAAACATGTTTGTATTCATTGCCCTCGTGTATCTATCATGTACGTGTATATACAAGGTAGAGAGAGACACAAACATGCTTGTATTCATTGCCCTCGTGTATCTATCATGTACGTGTATATTCAAGGTAAAGAGAGACACAAACATGTTTGTATTCATTGCCCTCGTGTATCTATCATGTACGTGTATATACAAGGTAGAGAGAGACACAAACATGTTTGTATTCATTGCCTTCGTGTAGAGAGAGACACACACAAACATCCTTGTATTCATTGCCCTTCGTGTATCTATCATGTACGTGTATATACAAGGTAGAGAGAGACACAAACATGTTTGTATTCATTGCCCTCGTGTATCTATCATGTACGTGTATATTCAAGGTAGAGAGAGACACAAACATGTTTGTATTCATTGCCCTCGTGTATCTATCATGTACGTGTATATACAAGGTAGAGAGAGACACAGACATGATTGTATTCATTGCCCTCGTGCATCTATCATGTACGTGTATATACAAGGTAGAGAGAGACACAGACATGTTTGTATTCATTGCCCTCGTGGATCTATCATGTACGTGTATATTCAAGGTAGAGAGAGACACAAACATGTTTGTATTCATTGCCTTCGTGTATCTATCATGTACGTGTATATACAAGGTAGAGAGAGACACAAACATGTTTGTATTCATTGCCTTCGTGTATCTATCATGTACGTGTATATACAAGGTAGAGAGAGACACAAACGTGTTTGTATTCATTGCCTTCGTGTATCTATCATGTACGTGTATATACAAGATAGAGAGAGACACAAACATGTTTGTTTTCATTGCCCTCGTGTATCTATCATGTACGTGTATATTCAAGGTAGAGAGAGACACAGACATGTTTGTATTCATTGCCCTCGTGCATCTATCATGTACGTGTATATACAAGGTAGAGAGAGACACAGACATGTTTGTATTCATTGCCCTCGTGTATCTATCATGTACGTGTATATAAGGTGAAGAACACCACAAACATGTTGTATTCATTGCCTTCGTGTATCTATCATGTACGTGTATATACAAGGTGAGACACAGACATGTTTGTATCATTGCCCTCGTGTATCTATCATGTACGTGTATATTCAAGGTAGAGAGACTTACAGACATGTTTCAATATTCATTGCCTTCGTGTATCTATCATGTATATTATATACAAGATGAGAGAACCACAAACATGTTTGTTTCATTGCCCTCGTGTATCTATCATGTACGTGTATATACAAGGTAGAGAGAGACACAAACATGTTTGTATTCATTGCCTTCGTGTATCTATCATGTACGTGTATATACAAGATAGAGAGAGACACAAACATGTTTGTATTCATTTCCCTCGTGTATCTATCATGTACGTGTATATTCAAGGTAGAGAGAGACACAAACATGTTTGTTTTCATTGCCCTCGTGTATCTATTATGTACGTGTATATACAAGATAGAGAGAGACACAAACATGTTTGTATTCATTGCCTTCGTGTATCTATCATATACGTGTATATTCAAGGTAGAGAGAGACACAAACATGTTTGTATTCATTGCCCTCGTGTATCTATCATGTACGTGTATATACAAGGTAGAGAGAGACACAAACATGTTTGTATTCATTGCCCTCGTGTATCTATCATGTACGTGTATATTCAAGGTAGAGAGAGACACAAACATGTTTGTATTCATTGCTCTCGTGTATCTATCATGTACGTGTATATTCAAGGTAGAGAGAGACACAAACATGTTTGTATTCATTGCTCTCGTGTATATATCATGTACGTGTATATTCAAGGTAGAGAGAGACACAAACATGTTTGTATTCATTGCCCTCGTGTATCTATCATTTACGTGTATATTCAAGGTAGAGAGAGACACAGACATGTTTGTATTCATTGCCCTCGTGTATCTATCATGTACGTGTATATACAAGGTAGAGAGAGACACAAACATGTTTGTATTCATTGCGTTCGTGTATCTATCATGTACGTGTATATACAAGGTAGAGAGAGACACAAACATGTTTGTATTCATTGCCTTCGTGCATCTATCATGTACGTGTATATACAAGGTAGAGAGAGACACAAACATGTTTGGATTCATTGCCCTCGTGTATCTATCATGTACGTGTATATACAAGGTAGAGAGAGACACAAACATGTTTGTATTCATTGCCTTCATGCATCTATCATGTACGTGTATATACAAGGTAGAGAGAGACACAAACATGTTTGTATTCATTGCCTTCGTGTATCTATCATGTACGTGTATATACAAGGTAGAGAGAGACACAAACATGTTTGTATTCATTGCCCTCGTGTATCTATCATGTACGTGTATATTCAAGGTAGAGAGAGACACAAACATGTTTGTATTCATTGCCCTCGTGTATCTATCATGTACGTGTATATACAAGGTAGAGAGAGACACAAACATGTTTGTATCCATTGCCCTCGTGTATCTATCATGTACGTGTATATACAAGGTAGAGAGAGACACAAACATGTTTGTATCCATTGCCCTCGTGTATCTATCATGTACGTGTATATACAAGGTAGAGAGAGACACAAACATGTTTGTATTCATTGCCTTCGTGTATCTATCATGTACGTGTATATACAAGGTAGAGTACAAACATGTTCCCGTATTCATTGCCCTCACGATGTATCTATCATGTACGTGTATATACAAGGTAGAGACACAAACTTGTGTTTGTATTCATTGCCCTCGTGTATCTATCATGTGCGTGTATATGCAAGGTAGAGAGACACAAACATGTTTGTATTCATTGCCCTCGTGTATCTATCATGTACGTGTATATACAAGGTAGAGAGAGACACAAACATGTTTGTATTCATTGCCCTCGTGTATCTATCATGTACGTGTATATACAAGGTAGAGAGAGACACAAACATGTTTGTATTCATTGCCCTCGTGTATCTATCATGTACGTGTATATACAAGGTAGAGAGAGACACAAACATGTTTGTATTCATTGCCTTCATGCATCTATCATGTACGTGTATATACAAGGTAGAGAGAGACACAAACATGTTTGTATTCATTGCCTTCGTGTATCTATCATGTACGTGTATATTCAAGGTAGAGAGAGACAAACATGTTTGTATTCATTGCCCTCGTGTATCTATCATGTACGTGTATATTCAAGGTAGAGAGAGACACACACAAACATCCTTGTATCCATTGCCCTCGTGCATCTATCATGTACGTGTATATTCAAGGTAGAGAGAGACACAAACATGCTTGTATTCATTGCCCTCGTGTATCTATCATGTACGTGTATATTCAAGGTAGAGAGAGACACAAACATTTTTGTATTCATTGCCCTCGTGTATCTATCATGTACGTGTATATACAAGGTAGAGAGAGACACAAACATGTTTGTATTCATTGCCCTCGTGTATCTATCATGTACGTGTATATTCAAGGTAGAGAGAGACACAAACATGTTTGTATTCATTGCCCTCGTGTATCTATCATGTACGTGTATATTCAAGATAGAGAGAGACACAAACATGTTTGTATTCATTGCCCTCGTGTATCTATCATGTACGTGTATATACAAGGTAGAGAGAGACACAAACATGTTTGTATTCATTGCCCTCGTGTATCTATCATCTACGTGTATATTCAAGGTAGAGAGAGACACAAACATGTTTGTATTCATTGCCTTCGTGTATCTATCATGTACGTGTATATACAAGGTAGAGAGAGACACAAACATGTTTGTATTCATTGCCTTCGTGTATCTATCATGTACGTGTATATACAAGGTAGAGAGAGACACAAACATGTTTGTATTCATTGCCCTCGTGTATCTATCATGTACGTGTATATTCAAGGTAGAGAGAGACACAAACATGTTTGTATTCATTGCCTTCGTGTATCTATCATGTACGTGTATATACAAGGTAGAGAGAGACACAAACATGTTTGTATTCATTGCCTCGTGTATCTATCATGTACGTGTATATACAAGGTAGAGAGAGACACAAATATGTTTGTATTCATTGCCCTCGTGTATCTATCATGTACGTGTATATACAAGGTAGAGAGAGACACAAACATGTTTGTATTCATTGCCCTCGTGTATCTATCATGTACGTGTATATACAAGGTAGAGAGAGACACAAACATGTTTGTATTCATTGCCCTCGTGTATCTATCATGTACGTGTATATACAAGGTAGAGAGAGACACAAACATGTTTGTATTCATTGCCCTCGTGTATCTATCATGTACGTGTATATACAAGGTAGAGAGAGACACAAACATGTTTGTATTCATTGCCCTCGTGTATCTATCATGTACGTGTATATACAAGGTAGAGAGAGACACAAACATGTTTGTATTCATTGCCCTCGTGTATCTATCATGTACGTGTATATACAAGGTAGAGAGAGACACAAACATGTTTGTATTCATTGCCTTCGTGTATCTATCATGTACGTGTATATACAAGGTAGAGAGAGACACAAACATGTTTGTATTCATTGCCTTCGTGTATCTATCATGTACGTGTATATACAAGGTAGAGAGAGACACAAACATGTTTGTATTCATTGCCCTCGTGTATCTATCATGTACGTGTATATACAAGGTAGAGAGAGACACAAACATGTTTGTATTCATTGCCCTCGTGTATCTATCATGTACGTGTATATACAAGGTAGAGAGAGACACAAACATGTTTGTATTCATTGCCTTCGTGTATCTATCATGTACGTGTATATACAAGGTAGAGAGAGACAAACATGTTTGTATTCATTGCCTCGTGTATCTATCATGTACGTGTATATACAAGGTAGAGAGAGACACAAACATGTTTGTATTCATTGCCCTCGTGTATCTATCATGTACGTGTATATACAAGTAGAGAGAGACACAAACATGTTTGTGTTCATTGCCCTCGTGTATCTATCATGTACGTGTATATACAAGGTAGAGAGAGACACAAACATGTTTGTATCCATTGCCCTCGTGTATCTATCATGTACGTGTATATACAAGGTAGAGAGAGACACAAACATGTTTGTATCCATTGCCCTCGTGTATCTATCATGTACGTGTATATACAAGGTAGAGAGAGACACAAACATGTTTGTATTCATTGCCTTCGTGTATCTATCATGTACGTGTATATACAAGGTAGAGAGAGACACAAATATGTTTGTATTCATTGCCCTCGTGTATCTATCATGTACGTGTATATACAAGGTAGAGAGAGACACAAACATGTTTGTATTCATTGCCCTCGTGTATCTATCATGTACGTGTATATACAAGGTAGAGAGAGACACAAACATGTTTGTATTCATTGCCCTCGTGCATCTATCCATAATATGATATGCTTTCATGGAAACGTTCATATCAAGAAATAATTTATGTTTAGAGAGCTTTTTACTCGTTTTCAGTATCCACATTCTAACAATATATCAAGTCAACCCATTTCCAAACAGTAACGACATTTACCAGTTTGTTGCCGACGACTTTGGAAAACATTGTGGGGAAAGGAGAAATTGTCCCAAACGAGCATTTTCTCCTTTTCCCACAGTGTTTTCTGCCCTACCCGAAGAATATTTTTGCAAATTCATCAAATTTTGAAATGTCGTCTGCGAACTTTTTCAATTTGAAACAGTTTGGCGTTTGGTAAAGGGTTAAACCAATGAGATTGTTTACTCTTTAGTTCCAGTTGACAATCCATAAAACTGTCATACTCTAATAGAATTGTCCATATCCAGGCAACTCTTGACATTATACGCACGTATTTGCTTCTCCTTAATTTTTATTAATCGATCAATCACATAAAACTCTAGCATCTCTCTTGTTATCTGGACATTCTAACAACCTTTTCGGTTTATCTTATGCGTTGGTGTTGTGTTTGTGTTTATTTTACATTGGTCATTCCATTAGCCTATGAAATCGAAATCTATGTTCATTTTTGGACAACATTCATAGTCAAATGACATGGTTTTTTAGGCTTCCATTAGTCGAACCTTTTGTCCATACACCGTTATTGTAAGGTCCTATTCAGATAACCGTTTAAGTTATTACAGTCTAACTTGTGTTAAGCAACCATCCTTTGAAGCAGTCAACCTGCATTAAACAACCACTACAAGAAGTCCCATTGTTAGATTTATAGTGTATATCAATTTGTGTTAAGCAGCCAACCTGTCTTCAACAGCCAATTTTCTCACTTCCATAGCCTGGCCTCTTAACACAAGTTTGACTGTAGTAATGTATGTCTTTAGTTCCTGTGCTTATATTTGATAATCAAACACCTTAAAGCTGCCTGTTCACAGATGTAAGAAAACTTGGACATCAACTGTCTTGCTCTTAAATCTTATTGCATCTGTTATGTTGTGTTGGGTGTACTGGCTAAATACCATTGGAATTAATTAAAGTATTTATAGCCTGTATACAATGAACCAATGTGTATTCAGATCCAAAAGCGTTGCAACTATTTTAAAATCCATCGAACAATGTCTGTATATAACAAAATCTGCATTGTTCCAACGACCTTGTGTTTGTCTTTAAAATTGTCCTGTGTGTGTTAACAAGCACTGTTTAGAATTGTCATTTTTTATATTGGAAAGAAACCTTCCCGGAAAGAGGAGATGAAGACTGATTTTTAACAAGCGATGTGTTGGTAATAATTTTGTAATAATAATGTCTGAAGACATTTGTTGTTGAAAAAGAGTATCCAGTTAAAGGCATAACTTTACCATGTGATCATTGAACAACTTACACATCAAACAATAGGATTTGACCGTACCAAAGTATTACCTTTGTTATTAATTCGGAATTTTGATGTTCTAGTAAATCAATACAAGGTCACATAAAGAACTATTAGCTGACAATAAGGATTTAGAAAACAAATATCATCACGCATACACAAACGCGAGCACGCAAGCACAAAATCCAACAAATCTTTACACACACGCAAAGATGCAGGCATACACCCACACATAAACACACCTTAACCAGTAAAATGCTGGGTACTTTTCAAAAACACATTTTTTGTCTGCTTTCGAAAACCTAAAAGATCTTCTTAATTTTGATGAGGAAAGATACTCGGAATAGCAAACAGATTAGATCTCAGGCCAGCCGCCAATTAACTTGGCGGCTGGCCTGTGATCCAACCTGTTTGCATTAACATTAAGTCGGTTCCAGCACTAAAATGGTAAATGGTTGAAAAGGAAAAGTTAATGGTGGAAATAGCTCGAATTTGAAAAAAAAATGAAGTAAAACGAACCCATACGAATCCTCGCTAATTGAAGGGAATGAATTGTCTGATTCCATTTAGTCCTTTCTAGTACATTATTCAGAGAAAATAACTAGAACCTCATTCCAAGTCTGGAAGTACCTCATTATATATTGCAATTAATTATCAATTCATGAACGCACAGTGTCTCCGTTCCAATTAGAGTTCGAAGCACAATGGATCAAATTAGCATTCAGTCCGTAAATGTCTTTAATTGTGCAAAAAGCCGATTTATCGCAATCTTGTTCGTGAATCGATCGCGACCATCTTTTAACAATGCCTTTGCTTTAACGCGTTTTCACGTATACAAAGCGGGATATTTAAGAACGTAATGTTACACAAAGAAACATTTCTCCTTTTGTCACCAAATGCTTCTTTCAAAGACCACAAATATCATCATAATAACGAGAGTACTATTGTTCAGTCTAACATAACATAACTTACTATATACTTTGCGATGGATTATATCATTTTATTCAGCATTAAACGTCAAAAACATTTTGATAGCCTAAAGAATATATTGATACAAATCAAAATTTCTAATCGTTAGCAGAGAAGAATTTGGTGTAGTAAATATGTAACAATGGAAATACCGAAGAGTAATCTACTATGTAGGGTCTGGTGTGGCTCATTTGTTAAGGTAGCGATCTTGAAACACAGACGTCCCGGATTCGAGCCCCACTGATTCCTCTTGTTTCGTGAGAGTGTCTGTTGGCAAGACACTTCTGAGCAATAGCCTAGGGCTGATTAATCCAGGAAAGCCATACACAAGTTCGCAAAATAAAAAAGACATACTTCGTAACTAACGTCTGCAGGTTTTTCGGTCATATATGTGAAAATACTATAAAAGTCGAAGGATTCGAGCTGTAAGAGTTTTCAAGAAGTAGAATGAGATATCTCCGTCTGGGTTCTCCGGTGTAAAAGCCAAAATACGTCATGGCAAAAATTGGTGGAAAAGAACGCCCTCAAAAACAATTCTAACACGAAATGAATGCTAACAAGTTATCTCTATCACTAAAGCAAGGGAACGTCGTTCGTTTCGCGACAATTGGCTCTTCATATTCTGTTTAAAGTTGTCATTTTGAGAATTTAATGTGTTAAACATATTCTTTCCATTAGAACACGTTTTGATTATTTACTGTGTATATCCTTTTACATTCAGCTGTTTTATGTGTTTTGTTTTTGATGTATCACTATCCCAAACACTATCTGTTATACATGTTTAATAATACTGGTTCGCATATTTGTTGGATTATCATGTTACTTTCAAACGTGTTATGTCTTATGTTTTAGAACAGAACAGAACATACCTATTATTTGACGAGTACATGGTACAGAGTCATGTTCGCATACACATATTATCTTCACTCTCGCATATCTCTCAAACCGTCCCTATCATTTCCATTTCTCTCCCTGCTCTCATTCGCACACAATCACACAAACCATTCGCCATACATCAATCCATATGGAAACATTATCTTAATTTTTTTAAGATGTATCGCTATTTTCAACAATGTCCATTATATGATAATACTGGTTAGCTTAACATGTTATCTGGAAACAAACGCATACGCGTGGAATATATCAGTGTTAAACTGAATGTCACTGAACGATAACTTATTGTCCGCTGATGTAATCTCCGATCGGTGGCTTTTTTGTATGACATGGACTCCGATCACAATAACAGTATGTGGTCACTAATGGACTTGGACTGATCGTAAAGAATTATTAGGTATAGCTGTTCCAGGAATTTCGTGCAGTTACGTCACACTCTGTTTACTCCGATATTTGTTAATAAAGAAATCGGGGATAGAGGTAGTCTGTCATATAGTCAACTTAGGCTAGGTCAACCTTTATCACTGAATTCTTCTTTAACCCATTACCAAACAATAACGATATTTGACCAGTTTGTTGCAAACGACTTTGGAAAACATTGTGAGAAAAGGAGAAATCGCTCTTAACGAGCAAATTTCTCCTTTCCCAGAATTTGTTCTGCTCTATCAGAAGATTATTTTTCGATTTCATTACATTTTGTAATGTCTTCTGCAAACTCTTTCAATTTTGGACTGTCCACAATTTGGCGTTTGGTAAACGGTTAACAAATGCTCATGAACTTTTATATCGGAGAAAACAGAGTGTGACGTAACTGCACGGAATTCTGTGTACAGCTGGATATTCTCTCGGTCTTTCACAATAGTTTAATCGTTACCCAATATGAAAACATGTGGTAAATGGTCATGTATGATGCAATCAATAAATCCGGACAAAATAAACCTAATAGGAAACATATGTCCTCTATCCAAAAAGGACGAAAATTCTGTCGACGTCCGTCGTAATAATTGACAGCAGACACTTTGACGTAGTGTTCATGTAACAATTCAAACAGTTGGACGAATCTATGTGAAGAATTTCGGGATCGAACACCCGCACTTTTTCTATGGTGTATCAGTTCAGACCACATATGAGCTTCTAATGACACGTCACTATATCAAGCAATGAGAAAATGAAACAATTATTTGTTATTTTGTTACGTTCATACGCTATGCTATATCTAGTGCGAGACTACATAATTTAGTCATAACCAAATAATTTTCACTTATATGAATATTTCTTGTAGAGGGGGAATAGTCTGTCTTGTCTCCAAATGAAAATGTTATTCGTTATTTTGATACATTCATGTCCTTATGCTACATCTAAAGCGTGTATAAAGTCACATGTATAAACAATTTAATTCTTACCAAATAATGTTAACTAATACGAATATTTCTTATAAATGGGGAGAAGTCTGTGTAGTCAACTTGTCGATTTTGTGAAAACCAATTTTAAGCTTTCATCAGGTTGCGATTTAAATCTATTTCTTAGGAGGTTAACGCTACTTGAGGGAAGACTCTATCATAATGTTGCAAGTTAAATGATAATATTGTTCAAAATGAAGAATTGCTCATTTGAACAATTTCTCATTTTCGAACATTAATTTCAATATTCTATTTATTGTTCTTGTCGGAAAACTCATATTATATGTTGAAATATAAATGAAATATTGTTCGAAATCGAGAACTTCCTCAATTGAGCAATTTAACATGTTCGATCATTAATTTCAATGTTCTTTCTATTGTTCTAGCTAAAACACGATTACTTTTCCATCGATCTGTAAAGGATTGGCGTTATTCCCCTAATGCATATATGCATAGGTCATCGACATGAATTTCTAAAAGGCTAACGACCCCCATCGAATCTTTAACCCATTACAAAACATTAATAACGACGAGTAACCACTTTATTTCAGACTACCATAGAAAACATTGTGGGAAAAGGAGAAATTGCTCGTGACGAGCAATTCCTCCGTTTCCCACATTGTTTTCTACTCTATCAGAAGATTACTTTCCGATTCTATCACATTTTGTTTACGCTTACGACCCAACAAGGTTTTAACATTTATAGAGACTATCCCACAGTAATAGTTTATAACATTATGTGTATTGTATTATGGCTCAAATGCCATTGTCAACGAGTATACTTTTTTTTATTCTATTCTATTCTATTCTTAAGTAAGTCTTTTTCACAAACTTGAAGGACTTACTACAGTATTGCAATGAGCCCGCGATGGAATCGATGTGTAGACATTTATTTCGAAAATGCTGTGCGTGTGAGTTAAATTATTTAGACCAATTGTGAAGGAGTAGATTGTTAAACCCATATAGTGCTGGAACAGACTTCATGCTTATGCAAACAGGTTAGACCGAGGCCAGCCAAGTAAATTGGTGACTGGCCTGTGATCTAACCTGTTTGCTACTCTGAGTATCTTTCATCGTCTAAATTAAGCAGATATTTCAGGTTATGGAAACCAGACGACATAAAATTCTATTTTCAGAAAACTGCCCAGCATTCTAAGGGTTATATCGTTGGCTAATACCCTTAACTCATGCAGCCAAATTTCATTGGCTAATACCCTTAACTCATGCAGCCAAATTTCATTGGCTAATACCCTTAACTCATGCAGCCAAATTTCATTACAAGTCTGACAATGCGTGGTATGGGCTACTTCAAGTGTTAACATCTCTCGTATTATCCGAACGGAAAGAAGCGTTATGATGTTCAGTGACATGAATAAACAATGTTTGTCAATGCTTTTACCTAGATCCCGGGTTCGATTCCCATTAGGCAAGGTGAAAGTTGTCGTGACTAACCCACAAATCGGTGCGAGTACTGGTTAAGTATCCAGGAAGCAGTCAAAACAAGTGAACTTAATAAGCTTCAAGATTGCGTCAAAATCGAAGTAATATAAACAAGTTTATACTCATGCTAGTTAAGGGCGATCAATCATCTTAAACACAAGTCCATGGAACACGCAATGTTCATCTTTAGGTGTGACAAAGGTCATCAATATGGAGAAATGTGTTTGAGGTCGAATACCAATAATCCGCCATTTTGAAACTTATCTTTTCTCCGGATTACTTCAGTCGGTTTTGGTATACATCGGTCTCGACCGGAATTATTCGCATCAAAACGCATAGTTCCTGTTCTGACAAATGTTTAGCGGGAATGACCGAAGTAATACGACGAAAGAACAAATCTTGAAATTGCAGATTTCGGGTATTCGAACTTGATACATTATGATGACATTCCTGCATCTTAATTTGACTAAAATTTGCTGGTAAAACCTAACCCGAGTCAAAGAAATCCTAAAAATTGTAATGAAGTTGAAAAAAATGAACATCGATTTGTGTGATAGCAGCATCTTTCAGTGAACATCTTTAAACGTGATCAATATCCATTATAGGAATAAAGCGATGCACGGCAGTAAAATTAAGAAACATCAAGAATTGTTACAACAAAGGAACATGTTGGGGATTAAAGGCACGTATTCCGAATTTGATTTATATTTTTCGATCCAATTTTTCTTTGTTTCACTCAGTTGCTGTAACAGAAAACAAAACATAATTCGATATGAAACACATATTGAATAAGGCAGTATAAACTCGCCCCTACAAAAAGGTAAAGGTTGTTTTATTATGGTGTCACCCCTATTGAAAGGGCCAGATAGTTTTGGCATATGAGACACTTGTCACTGATTATACCAAGTACCTCCCAACTTCTATCACTATGCCGAGCGCCAAGCGGATATTAGTCGGTAACCATGAAATAGAACAAGCTCGTGGCTCACGAACCGGCCATTTCGGAACAAGTCACACGAGAAACATTCTCCAATTCAATTCAATTTTATTTCTTCACAAACATCCCCCTTACAGCGAATTTGAGCGGAAAAACAGAACACGCAGACAACCCAAAATAGACCCAATGAGAAATGATTAAGAAAAACTAAAAACTCGACGCCAAAACGATTATTGAATGCGAATAGTTTGTAGTTGATACATCGTTATCTATCAAGCACGTTACAATCCAATCAGACGAGGTAAAATAATGAGCAAGTCTGCAACACCATGCAATTAGGCGGATACCTGAGTGGTGTTTATCAAAACGGTAAACATTGTAATTAGAACTTGTTTATGATATCGGGTATTAAATGTCTTGAAACACGGACATTTGCCAAAAGATATGCAGATATCATTCTCGTACAGATTGCCGCTCGCATCCTTCCCATGATATAGACGATTTTAAGGTAGAATATCCATAATCCGCTATTTTGAAACTCATTCTTTCGTCGGATTACTTCGTTCTTTCTCGGTCCATACATTAGTCGTGGCCGGAGCTATTCGGTTTAAAGTGAATAGTTCCGGTCCAGAGCGATGTATACCGTGAACGACTGAAGTAATCCAACGAAGGAAAGAAATTTAAAATGCCAGAGTATTGGTAGTTTTCCTAAAACACCATTGCAGCGAACAGGTGAAAACAGTTTCTAAAAAGGGAAATGTGCCTTATTCTGAGCAGATAGTTCCAATTATCACGTTTTACTTTTATTTTACAAAAACGATGTTATACCGGAAATAATTCATTATTTATCTAATAATGTTATAACATATATTAGTGTATTCATTATGAGCAAGTCGTTCATAAACGTCATTCATTCCAATTTCTTGTATCATCGTCTACCAATGATCATCAGATATGATTATCATGACTAATAGCATCCATTGATTTTTCCATTCAATAAGTTTCACCTTCCAACTACGATTGAGCAGTTTCAATACTGGAGATGATTACTGTTGGCATACTTTTACTTAACTCCATTGTGTAAGCAATAATAAGAATTTCTAATGAGCTCCGAAAATTGATTTAATCTCCAATATTAAATCTGAGAATATTCTTTCTGGCTTAACGAAGCTCTAATTTCTTTGCATATAGGAAAAGAAAAACTAAAACATGTAATTTAATGAAGTCTGGCCATTTATTATTTCAATCAAATGACGTTGAACAATTCGTTCCAAATCACATAGTGCTATAAATGATAAGAGCACACATGTATACAATGACTTAGTTAGTATTGAAATCTTTTGACTAAAAATGTGTCATCATCAACCAGCTATTATCAAACTTTCACATCAATGTGCAAATAATTGGTGCATAAAACAGCCATAAATCATAGTAAACCCATGATGAACCAAAATCTGTTTTTAGATGAAAAGGCAGTCAGTGCGCTGTTAATCTTAGATTTTAGTAACTAGTTTATTCTAACATGCCCATTGTAGTCATCCATAAGTTGAGATCTATCAACAAAAAAAAGACCTGAAAGTTATGCAACTTATTTATGGATTTGAATTCGTTCCCACGATGAGAAAATTTTATTCTCGAATGTAAACAGTTAGAAACATACAATCAACGCATATCTTGATATATAAAAATGTATTGTACTGTAAGAAATCATCTAAAATAGTACACTCGAATTTATTTCTTTTGATCTTTCTCTTTTACTTTGGTATCTGTTCCGTGCTTTTGTATACCTTTTGGTGTAGGCAATATGGAAGTAATGATTAAACAAGTAACATCATTATATTCGTTAGATCTTTGTTAAATGGCTTTCATCAATGGTATCTCCCTAACTTATCACCTTAGGCATACTAGTAAGTTCACCACTTTAAAGATGTGTTCAGTAGTTTCAAATTCTAAAGACCAACTGTAATGTCGCAGGTTTTGAATCACACGCCCATAGTTATACTTGTTTTTACGTACATTATGTGGATAATCCTGTAAATCAATTATTAAAGCAGAAAATGCTCTTGCATACTCTTCATTTATAACAACAAGCAAGCTCTAGCCAATACATTTGTACATCGATAAAGCTCTAATCGTCTTCCGTACTACATTAATTGGTGTAGCCTTATCCATTTTTAACTCTTCATATCCTATTTGGGATTAATCAATGTAAAGATATACCTGTAGATAATCTAAGCTGAAAAATATGGCTCTATTCACAAACGCTTTATCCACCTTGACTAGAATTAAATTCCCTTATTAAACGTCGCCGAGTGATTCCCCCGGTGAATTCATGTAGATGGCAGCTTTTCCTTTGTCAATTGAGAACCCATGTTTAGATTGGATTGAAAAATAATGAGGTCGTATATCAAAGGGATTAGAAATCGCCGCTTTAAAACAATTACCTAGTATCCATCTCCTACAAAGTACTAGTAAATGGAATGTTTTCACTACAGTTACAGCGAGATGCTTCCAATGAGATGCTTCACTCGAGATACTATCAATGTTTGTAAACTTTGGTTTATGCAAATATTTGTCTAAAATTGTTCAGTACCATGGTTTAAGGAGGTTCATGTCTCCTATTACAAAAGGTATTTTAAAAACATTGAGACAAAACTTTTTTTGGTTAGTACACCTTATAATAATCTCATAGAGACGTTGCTAACGAGTAGCGACAAAATAGGTTTTATAGAGTATATCACAAAAGTCTGGCTCGAAGAATACGTATCTGATCTGTACTTATACATACGTCTTCATCTAATCAACTTTACTCGTGTTCTAGAAACGTACTTAAAAGTATGATATCTTGCTTAAACTCAAAATTCTTTCGCATATTTGAGTATAAGTATGAGCATTGAAGAATAAGATGAAGTCTAGAAATGAACTCGTAGGCAACCTTTTTATTCAAATTCAAGTTTAAGCCACGCCTTTGAAAAGACGTCTCAATTACTGTGATAAATACTAATATAGAACACAGTTAAAACTAAAATATTTCACATCGATAGTAAAATAAGTTCTTGCAACTTAGAATGATCACCCTCGATTCTGCTTGCGGGACACATAGCCACTACTCACGCAGAATGCTGATTAATGAAAAGTCGCAAGGCGGAACCCGCTTCTAAAGGGATTCGAACCAACAAACATCGAGTCCTGGGGCCGACGCTCTACCCCAGGACTGTCCTCCATAAATAAACAGCTCATCTTTTAAACTCGATTAAGTACCCTTAACATACTTAGGTATAGATATGATTTAATTTTATGTACGAGGTCGCTATCTGTTGAGAACATTAGGCCTGGTATTAGCAGTTCGCTGGATGTATTCATAACGCAATTGCACTCAATACATTGTAGTATACGTGTTTTCCTAATTCTATAAATACTCGTGCATTTATCATATTTTAATGGATCATTAATAAGAACCATCCCTGCCCGTGAACACTTGCCAATTATCTCTTATTTCAATTCGTTGCGTTTAGAAATCAACTGAAAAGGAAATATTTCTCAAACGTTTATTTAACTCTTTACCAAAAGTTAAACTTTTCAAAAGGTGATGAAATTCAAAAGTAATTTTCTGATAGGGCAGAAATCATTGTGGGAATAGGAGAAATTGCTCGTTAGGACCAATTTTCCTATTCCCATAATGTTTTATGGAGTTGTCTACAACACACCAATCAAATGTCGTTATTGTTTGGTGATTGGACAAGCATACTAGCTGCTATATTACCAAAAGTAAATGAGACCATTGTTGCATAAGGATAGTTTTTATCATAGTGGTAAACATTTCCATTTAAACAGTTTTAAGGAGCGCACTTGATTCTTGCTAGTTGTAATAATTGTGCACACGGGTCAAGTTAAACAAATAAATCCACCCAAATGAAAGAGGGATTCGTATAAATATCTCTTTGAGAAATTCGAGTCAACTTCAATCTAAATATTTAACATTAACTTGTCGAACAAATCGCTTCCACCCATTAACAGCCACAGTAATGTTTTCCGCGTGATCTTTAATAATAACTTTGCACATGCTTGATTAAGCATTCCGTGCATATGAAAGTAAATCGTCCTGCAATCGGTTAACCTTTTCCTCTAACCCTTAGAATGCTTGGGATTTTTCTTTAAATAGATTTTTGTAACGACTGTTTTACAAAAACCTTAGACATCTGCTTCATTTGATGGGGAAACAGGTTAGATCACAGGCCAGTCGCCTATTTACTTGGCGGCTGAGCTGTGATCTAACTTGTTAGCATAAGCTTACGGCGGTTCAAGCACTGTAAGGGTTGAAAAACATTTACTAGATAATGTTTATATGATGTAGGCAATTCCAGAAAGAAAATTGGGAAGTTGAAGAAATTGTTTATGTCAGCAGTTTCTCAGATTTCAGGGATGTATTTGTTGCCACTACTACACTCTCTATAGAACAAGCTTTTTTTCCGCCGCACCCTACTTTGTCACCTGCTGACTATTTTGTATAGCAAAATGGCTTTAAGCCCTTCACGTGGTTTCCTCTTCATCGATCTTTGTGATGTACTTTTCCATATTGACAGTAAACAAAATGTGACAAATGCAAAATTTAGTTAAAGAAAAAAACCTTTGTGGAATTGGAAATACATGTAATTTTTTGTGACAAAAGGATGAATTGCTCATGATGAGCAATTGGTTCTTTTGTCACATTAGTCTATATTTTCTTCTGATTAAGATTGGTCAAGTTGGAGTGTTTTAGAATATTATAAGGGGCAACAAGTAAGCATGAAAACTAACAGACATGCAGAAGATTAAAACTCTGTTTCGTACATAGTCTCACGCATGCGCCGTTACAATTATGCAATTGTCCAAGATGCACGTACCCCCTTGAAGGCACGTCACCCTAAAACAAGTACATGTCTTATTTGTGTTTTATCTTGAAACACGTTTGTGAAACATTGAGAAAGAATGTGTATTTTTCTTAGTTTTTTCCTTGTTTTGAAGGACAAAGTCTTTCTTTCTCTATTTGGTATTATACCTTGAAACAGCTTTGTGAAACGCTGTGAACAAACGAAAGATTTAGATGTTTTCAATGTCTACACTCTTATCGCAATCTGTTTCAGCCGAATGTGATGCAACAGAAGATTTCATGAGGAATCAAATTGTAGTAACACAGAGCTGCTTTGTTAAGGTTTCAAATTACGTCAATAGTTTTTGCGTTATATTGCGGTATTCGGTTTATCATTGACAGCAGAAAAGGTCAAGCTTTTACACCCATAAGGGCTGGTCAAGTGGGGTAAACCCATCGACAATCCGTTATTCAGTCCGAAAGCCGCTTGTACTCACAGGGTCGTTACAGGTATGCTAATATCAGAGGTTTGAATCCATTTTTTGCTGATAAAACATGAAATTGCGACAAAACAGAAAGCATTATATTCTGGTGGTGGTAAGATAACCATGAATCGAAACAATAGGTTTCTCATTTTGGTGAAGGCACTGTTTGACATCCTTTGCAGAGTAGATATATTACTACATATCTGCTGTTTTGATGAGCCATAACAAATACATATAGATTTTCGAACAAATAGTCACGTATACCACTTCGTCATGATTTCATGATTCAGCTATTTTTATGCTACACCGCATATTCATCTAGTGACGCCATTTCTCCACACACCTGCTCACGCATCTCACTGCACACGCACATATCACCACCTTTTAACTCTGCGTTTTCGCTCACCAGCACATACCATGATTAAAGACGCATCTTGCTGTCGCAAGGAATGACTTAATCACTTCTTCAATTCCCAAACACATATTCCATTTCAGCCTTCTAATATTTCGTTTTCGATTAGATGGCAACACAATGGGTTTTTGTTACAATGGGTTTTGATACAATATATAGGCTGCACTATTTTCTCAGCCTAGTGATTTTGATTTTCACGATGATATACATATACTAACTCAAAATTAGATTTATTTACCTCTTAATTAATGAATATTAGTCTCATTTAATCTCATGATAAAAGGTAAAAAGAAAAATATGACATAACCAAACACGAATTAGCTTGTTCAACACACTTCATTACGAGACGGTTTCAAAATGAAAGCAGCAGCAGATGACAAAGTATTGCATGAACAAAACCAGTGTGACTATAAAAGAATTTGCTCATGTAGAGCAATTTGTTCTGCTGCCAAATTGGTTTCTGAAGTCTTCTTCTGCCAATGGGTTAATATAACATTTCAATACAAAAAAAATGGATCTGTTCTATTATCTTTTTATCTTTTTTGAATGCCTGTTTGAATTATATTTCACCCTTGCTAAAAAAAAAGATTCAGCTAAAAGGACGTTTCACAATGTTGTAATGAGCATTCGTCGCGTTCTATCTAATGAAACTGCATTTGAACTTCGGAGGGGCACACTCGACTTAGTGGTTAGAATATGGGTACCGTTATTACTCAACACTTTATGCTTAAAGTTTGCGTAAGTGCAAACAACATTCCCTCTTATTTCAATATTGTGCCAATCAATATTACAAATTAACGCATCATTGGAATCGTCTCTCCGTGATGCTTCCAACGATGTGTCACATTGCAATAGTGTGGTTTTTTAAATGATCCTATCCATGTTTATTAGTTTTGACATACACAAATATTTTCCTTAAGTTGCCTCTCATGAAAATCCAAGTTGTTGTCTTAAAATCTTTGGCATAAAGTCTTTATTTGTATGGTACTTAACACCGTATCAGCAATTCTTCAGTTATGTAACAGCTTTTCTGGATCCACCAGTACTCCGAGACGCTTTCAATGATGTGTCATATTGCAATATTGTGTTTTGGACTAAAGGTGCGTCAGCAACATTGTCCATTGAATTTACATACCACTTTTTGAGGGACGGTACTTTATCGATTCACAAACAGCGGTCTAACCCCAAATACTCATTTAACATCCACCTTCTCTGTGCGGACTTATACCTTCTTTGAACTAGGAATGTAGTCCGGATTTACTTGCTTTGTTTTGCTCTATATTATTGTAACTGTTGCCTCATGGGAAATCGTAAAATGTCCAGCTGTTCGAAAAATAGACTATCGTTCAGTCTCTGTTCACAGAAATTATAATTATAGTAATGGTGGTAAATGGAGCAGCTGTTTTCCTCGAGATGTTGCCCAAAGACGTTTTCAAATGTATCCTCAATCATCTGGCTTTAAACGCACCTTAGTCCTTTAGCGTTATCAGCGCTTTGATTATATATGATACTAGCTTTGTTTGTTCATTCTGACTTACGCAAATATTTTTCTTAAGTCGCTTAGTAAAACGCTACCTAGGGCACTGAACTTGAAATCACATGACCCCATTTTCGATGTGGCTATAACTTCCGGCGAGGGCTTTTTGATTTTTATGAAAGGTAGTATCTTGGTTGACCAAAGAAATTCGAATGGTTCCATCCAGTTAACACGCTATTGCGGTCCTTTACGTTTCTTCGTGTCTTTCTCCATCATTATGACCTTAGCATCGCATCATGACAGAAATAATGTTGACGCGATGTTAACCCTGATATTAACATACAGACAATCGACAACCAAATAAACAAGGGCATTGACCTAAAGCACATATACAGTATAGCTTAATGTTAGGCTAAGTACCGTTATATCCTGATATAAATGTATAAACAACCGACCATCAAATACACATGGGCATATGAGCATTTTTTTTCAATTTGTTTAAAACATGAATTGATTTCCAACAAAAAAATCTGTGAGGACTGGTTGATTTGTCGATTTGTCAAATGTTCAATTGGCGTCGTCACAATTTCGAATCGAAAAGAAATCTTACCTCAAGACGTATGTACAGGATAGCTACCTCTGTTAACCTCGACAGTTCCCTTCGATCAACGCCACTTTTTATACGTCATTAATCATCTTTACATAGCGCAATGTCGAGGGAACCATTTACCACTAAATCCAGGAGAGATTTCTATATGTCAGAATTAGCGAATCGCGATACATTGCACCTGTCTGTGGTACCAAACTTGCATATAGTTTGACAACACCTTGATATAATATGTAAAATATACAACACATAGGTTATCGTATGATTATATCTACGGGACACAACTTACTAATTTTGTAAAAGAACGTTGTCTTGTAGTTATAAAGTCAAAAGGAGGAATTGGGAGTGTTCATAGCTTAGAAACTTTACAATAACAAAACCGTTATACTTTTAAGAATTTTAATTATATTATTCTATAAATAAAAAGCAGATTGTAAAGTACTTCACCTTTGAAATATATTTAATTAATGACAATCATGATATGTAGTTAAACATACATCTAGGGTCTTACTATTGGTTTTCACCCCATATTCACTCATATCGTATTAAACGCACACTCAATTTCAATTACACCAATCCTTGAACACGAAGTTTATTGTCATTTAATCCGTAATACCGTTAAATATCAACAATATTAGCGCCGCTTGCCTAACAATTCCGTATACAACTCTGCAAGATTCACCAGCAATGCACCGTTAATGAAACTATTATCAGCTACATTCTAGTATTACCAATAAACTTCAATAGCAGTAAATAGGCACACAAGCGTCCATTCCACGTGTAGCAGAAAGCTCAAATTGCTAGGAACTCGATGGCTCAAAGTCAATACTCGTAACGAAAAGAAACCGATATCGTCTCTGCGATATTCCGCAAACCAACAAAACGGTTTAGCTTCGGTCCAATAGTTAGATAGACGGCATTGGTAAGTAAACCATAATGAATTGCATTTTTCATTTTTTAACGGAAAGGTATACTTTACCGTTATATACATAAAGATCATGTTTTAGAATTGGATATGTAATTTAAGTCATTTACGACAAATTACCCATAGGTGCAATTTTTGGATCGGTGCTTTCAAATAAAGGTATAATTCGAATATCGTTTTTTTAATTTCTTAACAAGTCATTTATCTCCCAATAAATCATTTTAATGGTATAAAATGAGACAAACTCTTTTGCAATTGAGTGTGGTATTTCTATTAAGAGTAAGGCATGGCAACTAAACTGAAATAATGTTGAAGCAATGTAAAACCAATCTATGTCAATAAAATAAGAAATTGTTACCCATCACTTTAACCCGTATTGTGTTGTAACCGACTTCATGCTTATGCAAACAGGTAGGATCCAGAATCTATTTATAAATAAGTTGGCGGCTGGCCTGTGATCTAACCTGTTTGCTACTCTGAGTATCCTTCATCATCAAATTAAGCAAATCTTTAGGGTTTTGGAAAGCAGACGACACCAAATCTATTTTTAAAAAATTACTCTGCCTTATAAGGTTTAAAAGCCGATCAAATCGTGTTTAACTACGCTGGCTGTACGCACTCTTCAATAAAGGAAATTGCACTCCCTGTATATGAATTGGATGTTTCCTGTCACTCGTTACTACTCGGGTATTTCCGTGATCTGAGAAATACTTCTTGTACATTCGTACATTAGTGTATGGTTACAAAGGTTTGTGCAATGTATCACAGGCTAACAACACATTTCCCATAGACGTCCTCGTTGAGCAGTTCAATCATAGAACATGGAAGTGTTGAACAACTTGTAAACCATGACTTTTGGTCGGTACCTCATACGTTATAGTGAAATTATAAGTTGTGCTAACCTTTTGTTTACTTAATCAAATAGAATGACTGTTTAGAAATTGCATTTAAAAAATTTGTTTGAAAACGAAAGCACTCTTGCAAGAAGCAATATGGCGGCTTCCATACAATAAGGCGCGGGAATCACATGACCAATATTTACGATCTTATGTTCGAACAAGATGGCTGGACCATCTTCTTTGCTTTGTTCACGTACTTTTGCCAATAAAAGCCGCATTGTGTACCCCGCATGAGCTGACCATCAACTTGTCGATTCTGGTGGTCTATTTTAACCCATGCTTTATAACGGCGTTACGTCCAACACTTAGCTCAAGTAGCATACAAAGGGAAGGCTTACGAGTAGAAGATGTTATCATTTATACTACGGAAGAATCTTCATTCGGTCAGCTCCGTTCTGAACAGCATGTTCAATAGCGGTAAACGTTTATTTGTGAACTTCAGCGCTCGACTTCAACAAAAAAGTGCCTTGCCCAAGGACACCTGGCCATGAGCATAGAGAGGTGATTTGGAAGCCAATAACTCGGTTAATCACTCAAAAACATGACACAACATAATTACGCTGCTACTTGGGGGCCAAATCTAAACCGTTATCGCTGCAGGTGATATATGTAACATGTCACTTTTTTCTTTCCAAAGAGGAAGGCTTTGTTAAGAAAACATGTTAACTATAATTTGAAGTAGTAGCTGTAGTTAATACTCTCTTAATGGTTGAGTTGAAGTTGCACATCGTTTTCAATATCATTAATTTTCATTACATACAACGCACAATTTTATGATCATGAAATTTCATTATTTGTGTTTTTCAATATTTTTTCTCAATTTTGAATCAATGGTAATGTACAGTGTTAAAATAAAAATTAATCGATTCTTTAATATTTTGTTGTTTGAAGCAGGTTTGAATAATAACAATTTGCACAATGCGCTAAGGCAAAACCAAAGTAAAAAAATAATCATAATTAACAGTCTTAAATTGATTTTAAGCTTGTGTCAGATATTTTACTTTTATCAAGTAATTTCTAAAATAGTAATGTCTATTTATGAAGAATGTCTATAAAAGGTGTATTAATCTAAAATAACACATTATTTTATACCAGAGAAAAGAGCCATGGTAAACCAACTTCCAATATAACGAGTGGTATGGGGAGCAATTCACTGATAGATCTCGAAAATTAAAGATCGAAGTCTAAGATTGCACACAAATTAAATGCAGAATATTGCTGGAAGGGGAAATCGAGTACCTCATCAACCTAAATGAGGTTTCAGATCAATATAAATGTTCACTGATCGTCAAGCCAAAACCAAGTTGTTTGTAGCGGCTATATTTCATATTCACGTAGGACCTACTATGCAGGAGCAAAAGAAGTATTAATTTATAAAGTAGATAATAAGATCGATCATATATATCTAAATATTCTATAATGTTTTACGTTATTTTATGCTTGAACACAATAGTGGAAAATAAAAGAAGCCTTGCAGCTTTATCAAAAGAAAAAATATTTCTTATTCATATGTATACATTTTTTAACCCATTTCCAAACAATAACGACGTTTAACCACTTTGTTGCAGACGACTCTGGAAAACATTGTGGGAAGAGAAGAAATTGCTCGCAACGAGCAATGAGTCTTTTCCCACAATGTTTACTGGCCTATCTTGAGATTATTTTCCAATGTCATCACATTTTGAAATGTCGTCTGCAGACTCTTTCAGTTTGGGAGAGTCGAACACTTGGCGTTTCGTTAAGGATTAAATTAAGTTCCATATTGAATATATACCTTTAGAATTGCACAATTGATATCAAAATGTGATATGCAAAAGCAATACAGATAGATATATAATGAAATCACAAAACATAGCATGATAATTGCATAAAAGTGACGAATATTCCATCAAATTATACTTGTTTTAGTATACTATGAATGATATGTGAATTAAAGGCAGGCTAGATAGAAATAGCTACGAGGATATATCATGACTTAAAAAGTTAAAATCCAAATCTATAAGATAAACCTTTTTATTATCGGAAAGGCTAAAGACTATGTCGCGGAGAGTTCCAATCAGAAGATCCCCTATATCACAAGTGATTCTCGTTTTAAGTTGACCTAATGATGCGAAGTTGTTTAACCAATTTGAAAATGAAGTCGACCCCAATTCTTTGCTTAAAGGAAGAGCTTAGAACCCTATAACGTCGTTGATTTTCCACGAGCTTTGTATCAGCTGTCAAAGGAAATTGAACAAAGGAAGTGGATAGTTCAAAGCTTGGATAGTGAGTAAAAACCTGAGTAGCTACATTCATCCTTTCCCACTTAATGAGTTTTGTAAATAAACTAAAACGTTGGGATCAACATACGTCAAACCTTGAATAAAAATGCGCTTTGTTTTATATATTTAGTATTATGTAGATTGTAAGAGAAGGATAATAAGCAATTAATACTTCTGTGATAGTTGTTTCTAAAGACATCGGCAGTAAATACGTCGAAGTTAGGCATAATCAAAAACGGAGTTTTAACAAAGTAGGGTTGGAATGACCAACTCTTCCTAAAAAGCAAAGCTTTCGTATTTAACGGTGGTTTTAAATAACGATTTACTTTCATCAAGACGAATGTTAACTTATTTACTCATATTCACGAAACTTACCACACCACTATCTAACAGAAGTGCAAACTCGTATGATGAAGGTTAACAGTGCTGGAACCGACTTAATGCTCATGCAAACAGGTTAGATCCAAGCCAGCCGCCAATTTACTCGGCGGCTGGCTTGTGATCTAACCTGTTTGCTAGTCTTGGTATCTTTCCTCATCAAATTTTAGCAGAAATATTTAAGGTTCTGGAAAGCATGCGACACAAAAATATATTTTTTAAAAAATACCCAGCATTCTAAGGGTTACGTCTACGTTAACCATCATACTATGCGAATTACTCCTATTTAATCCACAGCAAACATTCTCCAGTTATATGGTAGAGCTTCACACGCACGTTGCTCGGATTATAAAAACAAATCTAATCCGCGGCAAAGGTTCTCTTGGACGTAGTAGGATATACCTTCACATGGCGCTGTCCAATTAAGGGCTATACGACATTTGTTCTGATTCCAATCGTCCACTTTGATCGCCGGGATCGCCCCATGTTGTCTGTAATCAGCTAATGGCTCACCTTAACCCTTTCCCAAACAATAACGACATTTGTCCACTTTGTTGCAGACGACTTTAGAAAACATTGTTGGAAAAGGAGAAATTGCTCGTAACAAGCAATTTTTTCCTTTTCCCACAATGTTTAATGCCCTATCAGAAGATCGTTTTCCAATTTCATCACATTTTTAAATTTCGTCTGCAAACTCTTTCAATTTGGGACAGTTGAATATTTGCTTTTTGGTAAAGAGTTAAAGACGTGTTTAACCCGCAGCTATTTATGGTACTATGTGACAGATGTAGTTTGTATAATGTTTCATAAAAGGCGAATAGGTCAGTCAATGACCATGCCTTTGCTGAACTCATCATCAGAAAGTGGGCGACAGTGGTGCTTGGGTAGAGCGCCGGTCTCTGACACCATACCGAGAGTTCCGCGTTCAATCCCCCGTCAGCGGCGATGGGGAAAATGCCAGGACAAACCTATATATCAAGTGCTGGATATGAATCCAGGAAGTAGTTATTGAGATTGAATTTAATAATAAATCCGTCACAATAAATACAATGTAAGTTAAATCGGAACTAAACATCATAATGTTATTGCTTCTGTTTTACACCTTGCCTTTACCTAACAGAATTTTCTTGGTTGGTTCACGTGAAATTAGTTTGCTCATCGTCAAACCTTTACTCTGCTGGGGATCCTTAAACCTAACTGAAGTTTGTTTCACAAAATCTAAAATGGCTGAAAGAAATTATTCTGAGAACGAACCGGTACCCCAGGCCTACTAGCCTATCTCCATGATTAGCTTTCCGTCCTTCAAACTATGCAATGACACAGTAACGATTGCCTCAGAGACCTATGTGATCCATGTTGTTGATAATTTAGCTTAGTCGGTCGAAGCCCCCCGGTGGATAGTTTGTAATTACGTAAAACAACACTTGACGTGAATCAAAAGATATCCTAATTAAAATAATACCATTTTATTGCGATAGTTTTCTTCCTGTTCGCTAAAAGCTAGCAGGCAGTTTTCTGATTTACCTGATTCCCCCACCCAAGCATTTATAACTGCTCAAAGTATATAGCAACCGTAGACGGGGGTAGGCCTATATCTCAGCTTTTATTTTTGTTCAAGCTGTCAGTCAGTGTGATAGTAAATGCATATGCACATACCTTATCAGGTTTTAATACATAGTTATTGGCGTATCCTACTTTTTAATGTATATAATATGCTTATATGTGCGAATATGCAAGGTTGTATGTTGCGATATACCTATTTGTGCTATGATTGACATTATGAGTTCAATCTACCTTTGAAATAGTTTTCATTAAAAGTGCTTGTTAACAGAATTGAAAATTTGAAAGGCAAAATAAACTGTAGTTGAAAAAATAAAGTGTGTGATTTGTTGTTTGATATTCAAATTAAAGTAGCTATTCAAAGCAAAACCATTTCACGGAGCGTCAATTTATCTAAGTATAAGCGGTTTATAAGCAGTAACTTTCAAATGCGATATCACGCTTTTGGATTAAAAAACATGTTAATTAACTGTATAAAAACTTTTAAGAATGACTATTCTTCCGTGCGGATTATGAGGCAGTACAGCTGTTGGGCAGTTTTTATCAAACTAATCTTTAACTCAAAATTTCCTTTCATATATCAACAAGCATCTCTACAAATCGGATTACAAATGTGTTTCAAGAATGAGATCACAAAAACAGCCTTGACATCAAAACAGCTTTGTAAGCCGATCAAAACTTTTTGAAATACCTATACTGATGTTATAAGCCGTCGAAATATTTGTTTATCTAAATGTCAGTTTCATATTTACTTGTATTACAAAAGAAAACTTTCCAAAAGTACCCTTGTCTTACTATTCTAAAATACGATTAAATTTAAAATTGCCTAATTACGATTACGTAAAACATGTTCTTACGACTTAGATTAATCAATCACTCTCGATTCTTTTTCCTCGATTCATAACCAGTACTCGCGCTGAAAGTTGATTAATGAAAGTTCACAAAGTGGCGAATGATAATATCAAGTTTTTCTTTTGATGGGAAGTTGATGTGACATTTGTTATCTACATGGTCATCAGTAACATTTCCGGACTAACGTGTAAGGGAGCAATCTCCTTGGTTACCTAAATAACGTATATGTGATACAAGCACGGCATGTCCTTGATGGAATCTTAATAACGATACAAAATATCATCCGAAAAAGTAATAACACCATCCGCACGTGATCATACCAGGTGTTCGATAATTAAAGGAATGTAATTGGTTATTCTCAGCTGTATAATCGAAATGTAGCACCTTTAGGAGTTTATTACAAAAACGCCAACGAGGAGGTAATAAGCCAACGTAATAATCTGATTTTGTAAGTCAAAAGTAATAAGACATTTTTGCCCAATATGGTGTACTTTTTATTTCTGATGTTAACATATCATGCACTATTTTCGCGTCAGTTTTTGTATGTTTAAAGGTGTGTATTGTCCATTATTTCATTCATGTGTATATGTTGTAATGACGATGAACTTTAAGTGTCTACGAGTAAGTCATGAAATAAACTTCTGTTCCGTTCTGTTCATCTTCCAACTTTGCGACGCAACATCGTCCGCCGGGAAGAAAATATGGAACGCTTGTAGTGTTTCCGCAGTATTTCGGACATGTAATTGCACACAAAGATTGCAGAGGAGTCCGAAAGATTCCGGACACGTCTGTGATCTTCGTTAGCGATTTCATGTCCGAATTATTTTGTAGCAATTACCCAAAACACACCACTTTAAATGAATGTCTTGGCCGTCGTATGTGGTGTACGTCTAAAATTGGATCTTGGTAAAATATCTTTCTCGAGCGATCATTTCCTTCTGATATAAACATGAGGAAGCTTGGGTAATGGGAAGGCAAATGTTCAATCATGTTGTTAAAAGAAAACGACGGATAAATTGGCTGTTCAAACCTCTTCTTGAGATCCTGATGAGGGTATTATATATATTTTCGCTGAGGAAAATTGAGTTTGACTGAAAATGTTTATCACAACTCTTTGAATTAAAAGCTTACTTGTCATACAAATTCAATTGCCTTCGGTTAATATAAAAGTAATAAAATCTCTGATAAACTTAGAATTATTAGATTTTGAGAACAACTGCATAGTTAACGCTTTCCCATTTGTTGATTATATTCGTCTATGGGAAACGAAGAAAGCCTTGGGGTTTTCAGTCACGTAGGTATGAGCACCAAAACATCGTCACCCATTTGTAGACACAACAAACATCCTCGTACTTTGATACAGGGTAATAGGATAATTGTTCAAACCTCTACGGAGAAAACAACAGCCCTATTATTCCATACAAAACAAAATCACCCGTTCGCTCATGATGACATGCTGTAATTCTGACATGGCATAATGTCTGTTGATTTATGCCATTGATCAATCACAATCAGCTTTATGCATCTAATACAACTCTACGACGCCTCAGGGACATTTGCTGCTGTGGCAGTCAAAGAGGATTCTTTAAACATGCAGGGAAACATTGTCAAAATTGCACTTTGAATTAGATCCTAAATATACATATAAAATGTACGTTTTGGCTTTTGTTCCTTCGTGTAAAGTGATCCGTTAGATATAAATCAATCGTTTCTCACCACAGATTAGGATGTTTGTAAATCATGATAAGCCAAGAATTCCGACTCACTTTCTCCAAATAGACTTGTGCGTTGTATATAAGATTTAATGCTTTCAGGGCGTCATCAACTCTGTACTCTTGGCGCCCAGTCTGGTAGATGTGTGGTAGATGTGACAGGTTTTACTCATGTTCCGTTCACGTCTTAGTAAACCCTTTCATGCGGTACTCTATTCCTTTTAATAGTTATGTTTACGAGGAAATCTACCGTATGTACAAAGCATTCCACGTTTTGGTAAGCTTAGTTATGGTTGATTAAGGAAAAAACTTGGATATTTCACCAGTATTGGGATATGCCTTAAACCCACAACGGAAATTCTGTTTTACACAAAATCATATTAACAGCAAATACGAATAAATTGACTGTTCGTTAACAGACCTGTACGAGAGATGAGCTAATTTAGCAATGATTTTTATCACAGAAGCTCTTGCAGCAAGGAATGCTCTCAGGAATATTGACGTATAAAATAAATATATACTCGTATGTTTATCTCCAAAGATCTTTTTTTCTTAATTACTTTTCGTAACAATCAGAATATGTTTGTTATGTTGAAATCAACGTGTACTTTATTTATACTGTGGAAGATGTACTTTGGATAAGTATAAATAGAATTCTGCTCTGTTCTGTTTCTATTCTGTTTTTATCGTTAATCTGTTTCAACAATTTTAACATAGAGATATCAAATCTGCTCGGTGGTTCCAGAGATTTCACCGATAAATATTATTCCCGAGAACAAAAGTCGGAACAAAGTTAATCTATAAGAAAACACATGACCCCACCAGGCCTGTGTTTGTGTATTATCTTCGCGAATGATTTATCACTTAATATGAATATTCCTAAGAAATTAGCTGTCCGAATTCATGACGAACTCTTTCACGAAAACCATACGATTATTGTTTCATAACACAATTCACAGTTATGGCTACACATGTTTCGTAATTCATTTTTCACGTCATTTGCAAGGTATGACCATTACAAGATTACCGCTAGATCCGGATACCTTCCGTTAACGTTATTCGTATAATAACGTATATTACAGCTTATAATGTTCGTGTGAATACTAGCACTGTTATGCACGCTGCATGATTTTGATAAAACAATAACCTACGTTGCTTTTGCAGAGGACGTAATTTACAATTACAACGTTAGCAAACTGTTATTGTCTCGGGATATTTCTGGTGTATCTTTTTCAATAATGTTAGTTCTATTTTTTTTTTCTTCGGTTTATTTATTTTCAGTTGATGTAGAATACCCATAATCCGCCATTTTGAAACCCATTCTCACGTCGGATTACTTCGGTCGTTTGCGGTATATATCGGTCGGGCTGGAACTATTCGCATTAAATCGAAACCGAATTACTCCGACGAAAGAATAGCTAAATTTCGAAATGGCAGATCAAAGGTGTTTTACCTTAAAGCCGTCTGCTGCGAAATATTTAAATTTATAGAAAGGAAACCTGACAACAGATTGGCCAACCTAAGAGGGAGTGGACACATTACATTAAACATTTCACCGAGCTTTCCGGAATTATACAAATATGCTTCATACAGTTCTCAAAATGATTGTCGGAAAAGGAGAAATTGCTTGCACGAGCAATTTCTCCTTTTCCGAAATCATTTTTAACCTACTAGAAAAACCTTCGAATTGTATCCAATCGTCGTCTGCGATTCTTTCAATTTGGGGGAAAATGTGATGAAATTGGCGTATGGTAGGGAGTTGATTATGAAGGTAGAGGAGAAGACAAATGACAGGAAACTGTAATAATCCCTTTTCGTCACGAGAGGAAGGCATCCCTCATATTTCCAGGAACGTTCCCGCGCCGTGAGAAATCCTGCCACAGTTCCCTGGTGTTTATCTTAGAATCTGAATCTAAATAATGTTATTGGTTTGTACACGTCCAGTACATCGTCTTTTGAAACAGTATATTTACAGCTTGATGTTTTGTCAACGTAATACATCTCTCACTCCTTCTCTCTCTCTCTTTCTCTCTCTTTCTCTTTCTCTTTCTCTCTCTCTCTCTCTCTCTCTCTCTCTCTCTCTCTCTCTCTCTCTCTCTCTCTCTCTCTCTCTCTCTCTCTCTCTCTCTCTCTCTCTCTCTCTCTCTCTCTCTCTCTCTCTCTCTCTCTCTCTCTCTCTCTCTCTCTCTCTCTCTCTCTCTCTCTCTCTCTCTCTCTCTCTCTCTCTCTCTCTCTCTCTCTCTCTCTCTCTCTCTCTCTCTCTCTCTCTCTCTCTCTCTCTCTCTCTCTCTCTCTCTCTCTCTCTCTCTCTCTCTCTCTCTCTCTCTCTCTCTCTCTCTCTCTCTCTCTCTCTCTCCTCTCTCTCTGTCTCTGTCTCTCTCTCTCTCTCTCTCTCTCTGTCTCTCTCTCTGTCTCTTTCTATCTCTCTCTCTGTATCTCTCTCTCTCTCTCTCTCTCTCTCTCTCTCTCTCTCTCTCTCTCTCTCTCTCTCTCTCTCTCTCTCTCTCTCTCTCTCTCTCTCTCTCTCTCTCTCTCTCTCTCTCTCTCACTCTCTCTCTCTCTCTCTCTCTCTCTCTCTCTCTCTCTCTCTCTCTCTCTCTCTCTCTCTCTCTCTCTCTCTCTCTCTCTCTCTCTCTCTCTCTCTCTCACTCGCTCTCCCCCTTTATTACACAAGACTATTGAAAATAATGTGGGAAAATGACAAATTGCTCGTGACGAGCAATTTGTACTTTTCCCACAATGTTTTCTGCCCTATCAGAAGATTAATATCCAATTACATCACATTTTTAAATGTCGTCTGCAAACTCTTTCAATTTGGAAGGGTCGAAAATTTGGCGTTTGGTAACGGGTTACGGCCTGAATGGAATATCGATCAAATTTCCTGCGTCAGACATACAATGCCAATAAACAACGTCAGGAACTCGTAAAGTTAATACAACAATCTGGTATATTGTCTGCTATAACTATAAATGTTGAGAAAAACCAATGATACATAATTATATAGATCAGTACATATTATCAATGAGAGCTATTTATACTGAAACGATGTTTAAAATAGCAATTAATATGATATCGAAGGGGTTTACGTTTTTAATAATATGTTTCTGGTTGGTTTATGGGTTTCCGTGTAGGAGAAAATACTCTGAGGCCAAGTTCAACCCTTGTGGTATATATACAATGTAGTAAATAGCATTTTGTTTTAAGAAATAAGAAATTTTCGTTTTCGTTTTAAGAAAAATTCTTTGTTATTGCCGTGAAACAGCTGGAATTGCAATAAAAACAATTTTGCAATAATCTTAATTATTTATTGGAATCAGATCAAATTTAACCAAATATAGATTATATTCTGGCGTCATTGAATACATCGAATTTTTTCAAGATGACTCGGAAACAACAACACATCACATCTAGATCATATTTGAATGTTACATGAGCATTAGTCCAAACTTCAAAATTTCTATTGCAATTCCGGTTATTGCAAAACTTGTTGAACATGCCAACCGGAATTGCAATAAAAACAGTAAAACTGGTTTTAATTGCAATTCCGGTTGATACGTCGCCGATCGAACTGTTTTGTCTTAGATAAACTTGTATGAATATGTTTTACCGATCCGATAATACCACACTTCTATTATCCTAGTGTTAATCCATCGTTTATCAGGCCCACTTGTTAAAGTGGCGGTCTAAGAACTCGGGGGTCACGAATTCGATCCCCTCTTATACCTCTTGTTTCTTGGGACTTTCCTTTGGCAAGCCACTACAGGAAAGCCAGTTACATAACAGAAAAATGATTGACACCACGTTTAACCTCATATAAACAAAAAGCAAACAAAAACCGTTTTATGAATTATATCTGATACTTCGATAGTTCAATGCAAGAGAATAGTAAGTGTTTAACATTTGTTAAGCACTTACAATAGTATACAGTGAACCCTCGTTTAACCGGACCCCGATTATCCGGATGTCTCGCAATCCGAACGAAATTGTAAGGGAACGGAATTATTGGACCAGTTTGTTGCAGACGACTTTTGAAAACATTGTGGGTAAAGGAGAAATTGCTCGTGACGAGCAATTTCTCCTTTTCCCACAATGTTTTCTGCCATATCAGAAGATTATTTTTGAATTTCATCACGTTTTGATATGTCTTTCAATTTGGGACGGTCGACATTTTGGCGTTTGCTAAAGGGTTATAAGTATATACCGCTCATACAGACCGTTTTTGTCTTAATGTGAATAAGAACATGCTCTACTTCATTAGTCCGGATTATTCGGTTAACCGGATATTTTGTTGGGAACGGACGTGTTCGGATAAACGAGGGTTCACTGTACATAGATATTGCATTGTACCACTATTTGTTGTCCCATGTATCAACATACGCTTATCAAGGACGATACCCTAACCACGACGAATATTTTCTCCTTGTTTATGCCGAAAGTGCACTGCTTGTTTTTCAAGGATTTGTCATGAACTGTTTTACATTTGGATTTAAAGTGATCCATATCAGTGTGCAATAAGATAGAGAGAGATCTTTATGGAAATTTGAAATTATTTCTTCATTAAGGAAATTCAATGGACAATTACATGTACCGTTAATAACAAACTACACTATATACACACGTTTGATAATAGCCTTTAGAAACGTCACCGACGATAAAAAAAAATCATTAATTACTAATTAGTTTCCCCAAACAACACCCACGTTTTGACAAAACGAAGCAACTATCCTCGCCTCAGCACAGGAAGTGAGCTGCCCAAAGCGGGTAGCTGACCTCGTGTGAAGAGACGAATTAGCTAATCTCAGCAAATTATTCTTCAAAAACCGCTATCACGTCTTAAAAAGAACATTTAATTTGATATTGATCTAATAACTCATGCATTGTTTTTGTAACAATTTGAGTAATAAACTGAATAAATGAATGAAAAAATGACTAGAGACTCCCACAATTTTACCAAGGAGCATTAATGATGTTACCACGAATGGATATAAAGGGGAATAATCGATTCAACTAACCTCTCCGAGCCAACTATTATTATCGCCTCTTACCGAATATATATCTTTACTATGTATAACCCTTATAGTGCTAGAACCGACTTAATGCTTATGTAAACAGTCTATATCAAGGCCAGCCGCCAAGTAAATTGGCGGCTGGCCTGTGATCTAACATGTTTGCTACTCTGAGTATATTTTCTCATCAGAATTAAGCCGATATTTAAGGTTTTGGAAAGAAGACGACGACAAAAAAATCTTTTGTGAAGAAAACCAGCATTCTAAGAATTAAAGTGAAGATATGTTATTGGATCACTCACAGTCTGTCATACGGCTAACTACCTCTACAACAGAACAGTTAGAGAGGCAACGTTCAATTGTTTGCTTTCTTTCTCGCAGCCTTAAAGCTGCTTGAAAACAGATAAGGAAACTTAAAAGTCAAAACGAAATGTCGTGAAAGGAATGCATTTTTGTTGTATTTTTATATGAGTAAGCGTTATTAGCATAAGTGGGGTTTATTAAGAAAGGGCAATATCTCTTAGAGGGAACCGTCTATATGAGGTAGATAGATCTAAAACGTTGCACTGCTTTTGAGATCTACCTCATATAGCCGGTCTTAATGAATTTTATTAAATGTGAAAACGTTTTGGGAAAAGGGAAAGACGATTGAATCACATAACCAATGGTTGTCTCGTGAATTTTCATATAGTTTGAATAGACAGAAATAACGAACAACCATGTTCTTTATTTGGTTTCCTCTTAATAGGTCCACGTTGTAAAAGCTGGTCTTTGGAAATACTGAACTTGAATAAGCCAGACCCGATCACTGCGTAGGTTCATACACCTTTACAAGTAGACTTGTATTTACATAGGGCAATATTAATTGTTTGGTGGTTGTGTGATTTTTTCTCGTATAATGAACCGACTATATCTTCAATGAGCTATTGAATCCAGATGCATAAAACAGGTTTATGGGCTTATATGCTCTTCAACTATTCCTACATCGACGTCAAGCCCACTGAATATAATTGTAGTACCTCAGTCACACATCATTTATTTGGCAAAACCCATCAAAGACAAACCATAAAGCAAATGGGTATTCGGAAACACACCATTCCTTCATAAGCGATATATTCTTCTTCATTTAGATTCATTTAGCTCATTTAACAAGTCGTATTCTAAGTTTTAGTTTATCTTCGCAATTGCACATGACACGATGTCATTTACAAAACTGATGCAGCGCTTTTGAATCTTAATTCAATCTAAGATCCTCTCACAGCAAATTTACGAAAATAAGTTGGGATTTTAGTTCCCACGTAACTGAAAGGTCAATACCAACATCATGCTTGGTTAAGATCGAGTATCAAACCATTCGATCCTAAATTGACACTGGACATCCTTTTCGTTGATACACAAAATAATGTTTCAAACCCCTTAATCCTAAAACCCCGCTTCATTCGTGTAACTTAAAACTGCAACCCGCCTCAGGAAACCAAATACATAATTATGTTGGATGGACACCAATGTGATAAAAAAAAGAATTGCTCTTCATAAACGTCTGCTTCGCTTCATGATGGGGGATAGAATCCGAGTCTTTGTTACTAGTTAATGGTATTATAATAAAGTTCTAAAAGCATTATATGGTCAAATTCATTCATTTTCCATTTTCAATGTTTGTCTCAATGTTTTCAAAAACGTTTAAGGTAAATTTGTATTTGAAAACATGACTTATTCCTAGGTATAGTTATTCCCAAAAAAACGGCGAAATTTCCGTTTAAACTATCCAATCGATGCCTTTTGGGGAAAATGCAGAACTCATTAGGCTAATACTAAATTCTGCTGAGCATGAGAGCATGCATGCATGAAATGTTGTCACGATATGAAAAAAAATAAATACAAAAAGCGCAAGGCGTAATTCTCATCGACAACAACAATCGAAGGAAACCACTCTTCAGAGTGAGCACATTTTCTCTATAAAGTACAACTGCATATAAATCGAGGGATCGCTTCGTTCAAGTAAGTATAGTGCTAGTATAGTTCGAATGATCCAGACGTAGATATTTCATTCTACACATTTACGGCTTCGATCATCTGAGTTACTATAGTGCTGGAACCGACTTCATGCTTATGTAAACAGGTTAAATAAAGGCCAGCCCCAAGTAAATTTGCGGCTGGCCTGTAAGCTAAATTGTTATCTATCATGGGTGTCTTTTTTAAAAAATAAGCAGATATTTAAAGTTTTGGAAAGCAGATGTCACAAATATCAAATTTTAGAAAATTTCCCAGCATTATAAGGGTAAATTGTTTAAGGCCTTGTTGCATTAGCCGGTGACTTGTCTGACTTGGAATACGGGAGTCCCAAGTACAAGATCCAGATGAGTCAATATTCTATTCGTCGTTTAATGAAATCAATGCGACATAGCAGGTTGGTATCGTGAATCGGAAATGTTATCGGGCAAGGCGTATGAATATGATACGGTGATCCGAAGGCGAGTCGGATAATAATCTGAAGCCCAACCCGATAACTTTACATATTCGAAGACATCAACCATCTTTTCTATTTATCCTGTTATGTATTTGGATTCACAAAAACGATTAAAAAAACCCCGAAAATTAAACACGAATAAGGTGAAACAAATTAGGAAAACAATACCGACAGGTGCATGCAGCGATCACATGAACTAGTGACGGATATCAAAAATGTTATATGGCACCCTGTTATTGGTCTGTAAATAGTGCTGATGACACGATTAAATTCCTTACCTATGATCAATCATATTCATTTAGGGAAACAGCTAGTATGCAGAGCGTTGGTCCCAGGAAACAAGGGTCGTTGGTTCGAATTTCTGGAGTTGCGGTGCTCACTGTGTAACCTTTGGTTTGTCCACATACTATGACATTGACTATGTAACCAGAAATCAAAATTGAGGGTGATTAAATTAAGGTCAGACAACTTGTTTCACAACCATTTAATGTAAAATGAATAAGTTTAAGATTAAACCAGCGCTCTGTAAATGGTATTGCTTCGTTCTTGAATTGAAGTTTTATGATCCAGAATAGATGCGCTATCCGCTACCGAATGTCTAAATTATTGTTAAAAGTGACGCTAATCAACAATCAAAACAGCCAACTAATTGAGCAACCACTACAAACTAGATAGAACCATGTTCGCTTACCAAATAGGTTTTATCAGACATCGAATTAGTATGAGATTCTCATTTCCGTAAAACTGACGGCACGCAGATCCTAAAATTCTAATCATTTTGATGAAAGGATTATTTGCCTATCTTGAGCAAATTATCCTTTTGTCACAATGATTTCAGTACTCATGACATCAATAAGTCAAGAATTTTAACAAACATACAAGGTTAACACATTTTTAACATATTTGAATGATTTTTGGCGGATTCATCTTTCGGAATGCAAAGTAAAAGTTACATTTCGTCAGAACACAGCCCTCGTGTGAAATAGATGTTTTCCCTATGACGTAAAGCGAATCAATGGTCTCACCAGATAAGAGGAAGCGTGTTTAATGGAATGCACGCAAGCAGACCTTTTTTTCGAGGCAAACTTCCTGATTGATAGGGCTGGAGTTTATTAGCCCAAACGCTTTACAAATAATGCAATTTTATGTCTGGTCCAATTCCAAGGACCTAGGTACCGTTGTACTTAACATTTTATGCTAAAGATTTGCGTAAGTTCAATACAATAGTCCCTCTTATTTCAATATTGAGTTAAGCAATTTCGATAAGCATTTTCTTCAGGAAAATATGTTTCGAAAAGCGGTATCCCGGGTGCTTCCATAGTTTAGTAATTAGACTATCGTACTTCAAATCGCTGGCCCCCTCCTCCCGAGTGGGTACTGACAGTAGATATAGGTTATAATATCCGAAAGATGCAGTCTCCCGACTGATTTATAAAATACCAATCCCTACCTGTCTTTACCATGTTTTATGAGCCTTTAATTACATGGCGACAGAAATGCAGTGGTAGAGCGTCGACTTCTGTACCGAGGGTCTCAGGTTCGATCCCCATTAGGCGAGGTGAAAATTACCGGGACTAGCCCCAAATCGGCGCAAGTACTGGTTTAGAATCCAGGAAGCAGTCATCGAGAGAGAATATAATAAGATTTAAGCTTCCGTCACAATCGATGTAAAATAAATAAGTTTTAACATCCCAAAAAAGAAGTTTTCCTCCATCCAGTGTGAGCCAGACATTGTAACTCAAATTTAGAGTCGAAGACGCGATATAAAGTAATATTTAGAACAAACAAAAAAAGATCTTTTTGTTTACATACCGAACAAACGAACTATGCCTTTTAATTTTTCACGAGCTTTGTTATCAAATTATTTTTGTACAAAGCATTTTTTTTTTTTGCTGTAGTTCTTTTTAAACTGTAAAATGGTTTATCTAACACGTGCTTATAAACGAAAGTTCCGGATTTATGTATGCGTAAGATGGGAATACAGTTTTATTGAAGTTTGCTAAATTACCTTTACAACGTAGAATGTGTTTAAAATACGCCATTATTCCTCATTAGCGAGAATAGTTTATATTATGGGGAATACTCGGGCGGTCACGTACACACAATTACCTCTCGTTTCCCTTTCAAACACGGGAAAACATAACTTTGTACTTTCCCAAGTTACTTATACATCTTGTCACACTATAAAGCCGTTTCAATAGAAACCGCCATTTCCGTGTCACATGTGTGAAAATATAATCATTTCAGTTGCTCATGGAAAAGGTTTTAATTGTTATATACACGTACAATGTATTCACTACCCTAAAAGGGTTTTGTCTAAAATTCACAACTACATTTTCCAAAAGGCGTTTATTATGTTATTGCAAGCAAATGCCTAATCAGTGTGATACACAAGTCAAAATATGCACCAGTCTCCGTCAAGTGTCGAGCCAAAATTTAGTTTCAGAACGAATATTTAAATCCCTTTTAAAGGTCAAGAGGATCCCCCATTATGTATTTAACCAATACACTAAGAATGCATTTGCTGCTGGATACCGTTTTACTAAACATTTTATGCTGAAAATTTGCTTAAATTCAAAACATTATTCCCTCTTGTTTCGGTATTTGGCTAAGAAATATTGCAAACAAACACATCATTGGAATCATCTCTACGAGGAGCTTCCAATGACGTGTCACAAAGCAATAATGTACATTTATTAAAGATACTATCCATGTTTCTCAGTCTTGACTTACGCAAATGCTTTCTTTAAATTCTTTATTGAATCAAACATCAAATGACATGTACAACCTAAATTATCTTTGATAAAGAGCATGTAAACAATCGTAAAAGTGCTCATTGTGAGTAAACCGTCCTTTAATTAGAGGTGTGTATGAAGTCTTCTGCAGCAGAAAAGTTATTAATAACGAATGATGAATGATGACTAAAGGGTTAACGTGATAATTTAGTTGAATTATAACGGCAGCCAGCTTTGCGTTAGAGATAATTAGCCATTTATAAGCAACAAAAGATTCAGCAAAAACCATATTAACCCTTTACCAAACAACAAATTTTCGACTGTCCCAAATTGAAAGAGTTTGCAGACGACATTTCAAAATGTGATGAAATTGGAAAATAATCTTCTGATATGGCAGAAAACATTGTGGGAAAAGGAAAAATTGCTCGTTACGAGCAATTTCTCCTTTTCCCACAATGTTTTCTAAAGTCGTCTGCAACAAAGTGGTCAAATGTCGTTATTGTTTGGGAAAAATAAGCCTTAGATGTTTGTGGTCTTCAAAGCGGTATGACACCACTTTCTATAATCATTATGTGTGTTTTACGTGCCATGCCTTTATTGACACATCCATGTTCTTTTCTTCAACAAGTTAATTGTATAACAAGGAATTGCTTAAAACGTTTTTGTATGGAATGATACGTAATGAGGAACAACGCACCAAGCTTAGAAATCGATTGTCGGTACAAAATGATGGGGGCAATTCATATCGGAGCATCTAATATTTCTTGTACATTTAACATACATTATTCTATGGTACTTAGTCTGGAGTTCCCCCAGTTTCCACTACATAAAGGTACAAAACCCATAATCCGCAATTTTATAATTTATTCATTCTTCGGAGTACTCCGGTCGTTCTCGGTATACATCGATCGAATCCGGAACTATTCTGTTTAAACCGAAAAGTTCCGGCACCGATAATGTATACCGGTAACAACAGAAGTATTCCGTCGAGAGAAGTTTGTATTTTCGTCGCAGTACTTCGGTCGTTCTCGGTATACATCGATCAGGGCAGGAACTATTCTGTTTAAACCGAAAAGTTCCGGCACCGATGATGTACACCGGAAACGACAGGAGTATGCCGTCGGGAGAACGAATTTCCAAATGGCGGATTGTTGGTATTTCACATTAAAGAGTACGACAGGGAACCAGGCTACTTTGGTATTGCGCAACTGGAACCAATTGAAAGTAAGGGCGACTATAAGAGGTGTATAGAGTTTTAAGCTTTGCGTTTTCTTTGTTTGTTTTTTATTCTTTGTGTTTTATGTACATCGCAAAGTCTGTGCTTCAGTTGTCTTGCGATGTCTGCTCATATTCGGCGGATTAAGATCCAAAGATCATCAGCCAAAAGGGCTGATTAGCCTAGTAAACCTGTCATCATTACATTAAACTCATTCATTTAACACCGGTTGTCATTGACACTTGAAGCTTATCAAATTCTCTCCTGATGATTGCTTTCTGGATACTAAACCAGTAATGCGTCAATTTATGGTTTAGCCTCCGCATTGTCACCTCGCCGGCGCTGCTACCGGGGATCGAATCCTGGACCTTCGTTTTGAGAGGCTGATGCTCTACCACAGAACCAATGTAGCCCATTGTTAGCATTGCTGAGGTCACTCGGGATATTATCTCTCTAGATTATTCAAATACTGCTTCGTTTCTGGGATTAAACCCATTCGGAAATTGATCGTGTGATTTCGAGTCACCTTTTCTTTTCAACAAAGACTAAATTGAATAAAGATCATTGTGAAAATATGATAAATGTCACATCGCAAATATCTTTACAATTTTGTTGCACTGAATTCCCAAGTCAAGTCTTTTGTTGCAGCTTCATCAACATACCCGTACGTGATTGTGGAGTAAGTGGTGAATAATGTACTTTGTCAATCTACGTGACCAGCCAAAAAGCGGCAAGCGCATCCCTTAGGTATCTGTGTAACAGACCGTTCTTTATCAGGTTGTTATTTTCGAATCAAGATACAGGTTAATTTTCTTTCAGGCATCCATTGTAAAACATCAAGCATCGCATCAACAGTACACTACATAAGGCCTGAAAATCAAGACAAAGAAGCAAAGCTGTTGCTAGAGCCATTGACAATCCATAGCCCAGCCGGAGGAAACTCCTCATTTTGGCTTTTCTTTTGCGGACGGCTTATCTCAATCGGAACTACTTGGGTATTTCCTTGAGCTGTGAAATACACCTCGGATATAAGTGCAGGGTTACAATTTCTCGGGTAAATCGGCATCCGACAATTAACGCATTTTCTAAGCGTGCACGTTAAGTAGTTCAATGTGTATGGAAGTGTTGGACATCCTTTTAAATCAATTTTTATCAGCAACTCATACCAAATGGCGAAATTGTTGTTGTGACATGTAATATTGATTCCTCAATCAAATTTAACGACTTTTGAGATTTCGGATTTAAGATCTATTTTTAAAAACGAAAGTAAAGTGACGTCATTCTCGCGGGAAACAATATGGCGTCATCCCTATTATTTCAGAGGTGTTTTCATTGGATAAACCCGATGTGTTCAGATTGGGCTTATCTTAAATGTGTTTCGACTGGTTTGTATTTAGGAATACAGCCAATATCAATTCAAGCGTCCATAGTCTCTGTAGAAGAAGCCGTGTTGTATAAAACAACACGATTCAGTACGAATGTCAGTCATTCAGAAAGCGCCACTAGACGCCTTCTGAATGACTGGCGTCCAGTATTACATTTCATGCATTGTTCAAGGGTTGCCGCTTTACCCTTTACTAAACGCCAAATTTTCGACTGTCCCAAATTGAGAGAATTTGCAAACGACATTTCAAAATGTGATGAAATTGAAAAATAATCTTCTGATAGGACAAAAAACATGGTGGGAAAAGGAGAAATTGCTCTTAACGAGCAATTTCTCCTTATCCCACCATGTTTTCAAGAGTCGTCAGCAACAAACTGGTCTAATGCCGCTATTGTTTGGTAAAGGGTTGAAACAAAATTGACTGCGGTTCCTCATTATTTGATGTCCGACTGGGCCTAAGACCATTGCCCGTCTGACCGACCGAAGCAAGTTGACGAGTGATAAATAGATAACCTGATGGCCACTGCTCCATTGCCTGTCAATGTCTCGTATTGTTAATCAACTGTCGGGGTATTGATTGGTCGTCTGGGACGTTCATGGTGTATTGGCGATTCCGGTCATTCGTTTCAATCAATTTGTGCCAGACGAACCAAATGACCAAATAGGTCTATAAATCCATGTTAACCCTTTACCAAATGCCAAATGTTAGACTGTCCCAAATTGAAAGGGTTTGCAGACGACATTTCAAAATGCGATGCAGTTTTGAAATAATCTTCTGATAGGGCAGAAAACATTGTGGGAAAACGAGAAAATGCTCTCTAAGAGCCATTTTTCATTTTTCCACAATGTTTTCTAAATTCGTCTGCAACAGACTGGTCAAATGTCGTTATTGTTTGGTAATGGGTTAAGAGTCGTCTTTACCTCCTATAGTTGTTGGTCAATTAAGCATACCATCATTTCGATGAATTCCTCTTAGCGGTCATTCCAAAAACAACCATTTCGTTGCTACTTGTTTTTATATCTTCGCTTTTCGAGTCCTTATTTCCAATAATTTATTTTCATAAAAGCAGATAAACTATTCCAAACCATTCTAAAATCATTTCACATTATCTAAACTATAGTCTGATGTTTTCAAATCTTAACATTAAATTGCCTTGCATTCATATATTCAATATGAATCCTTCATCCTAGAACAAAATGTTTCAAGTATAAATTACAAAATATATTAAAGTTGCAACTGCGAAACAGTTCCGCATCATTTTGCAGATAAGGTCGCCAATTAAGATGGGATACATTCGAAACACTAAGTGCCAAATTCAGAAGCAATCGTTAATCAATTTCTGTTTTCGTTCTTTCTTTTGAAAAATATACGGAGTCCTGATTTGTAGATACGTAGTTGTTGTATATGACATGTAGCTTTAACTACTATCACATCTCTATAAACTCGTATTCATATGTTCATATGTAGTATTGTTTAGTAGACGGTCTTTGGTATCATCTGTTGCCGGATGCCAAACAAAGATACATCGATTTGTTGAACTGTACAGTCTAGAACCGTTCAAGTAAATGATGAATGGCCATGGAGTATAAGGGTTAGAAAAACCAACAGTAAATTGTCTGCAATGGAAGCACATCAAGTATTATATCTGATTTACGTCATACGATTACACTTCATTCAATGCATCTAATGCGTGCAATCAATTTCAGTGTCGGCTCTGTGAAACTAAAATATAACATCGCCTTTCATGGAATTGAAGGTTAAGCGACGTTTTGTATTTAAATCGGCGATATGATAAAAAGATAACTGTTTATGTCGATACATTAGTGAAGCTTAGATATCAAATATTGATCTTGATTAAAGTCGGTTATATAAGGTCGCATTAACAGTTGTTCAATTCCATTTTCGTGGTCCCTTGATGCAATCCAGTATTATTTGTTTTTTGTTTTGGAATTGGCGTTTCGACTGCTTATACCATCCTTATTACACTGAATTCAATAAAGTAAAGGCAATGATATATTTAGCCTGCTGGTGTTTTTATTTCGGGTATATTGCGTATAAGAGTTCATATTGTGTTCATAACAAATGAATAAGATATCGACATAATATGAGCAAATTATATTTGTGATTTGCGTTGATGTATTAAACTTTAAACAAGGGAAATGTCCGGTATTTATCTGTGCCTTTCCTTCCAGCATTCCCTTTCATCTTAGGGCATCCAACCATTCCATCATAAAACATCGTCCATCCGATTACATCCTCCACCTCATCCCCAATTCAATCCCACAATTTCATTTTACAATTACATCCCAAAATTAGATCCCAAAATCGTATCCCATAATCCGATGCCACAATTACATTCCATATTAAATCCTAAAATCTCCTCAAAGAATTCATTCTCACAATTCCATCCTAAAATCTCATTCAACCAAGATGAGTTAATCAAGAGCAACATCAAATGCAAAAAAGAAGCAACAATTAACAACGACGTAAAAACGCGATAACGCCAATTTTGTTGTCTACTAACGAACTATTTATTGACCCGCGGCCAGAAGTGATTAGTTCCGGTTATATTAGGCCCAAGTAGCCGATGTCACGAAACAATATACCACGTATCAATCAGGGGATCAGATCAAATCTTGCTTATTCTATTTTATTGATTGTTTACGCCGCGTCAACATTGTTTATAGTTTTATCCTGTGACCAAGGCAGTGTTTGCAGACCGATAACAGAGTGTCGTACAACTCGAATGATTCGAGATGTAAATGAAATACCTACGTCTGAATCATTCGGACTAGGTGCCGTACACCATTTTGTGATATCCGTCACTACATCGCCTAGCGCACCTGTTAGTATTAATTTCCTGTCTTGTTTCACCTTTAACGTGTTAAATTTTCATATTTTGTTTGTTTATTTGAATCCATAAAGGTAACATGATTAACAGATAAAGGGTTGGTGTATTTTATATAGGAAATATTATTAGGCTCGGATTCGGATTATCATCCGGTCCGCCATCAGCTCACCAGATAGTATTTCTACGCCTTGCCCGATAACATTTCCGATTCACGCCACCAGCCATCTTTTCTCTATATATCGCGATGGCCGACTCCGTATAAAAAGAGGTATGTAGACCAACAATACTTATTAGCTGCACATTTGTCTCGCTTATATATACGGTGTCTCATTACAGTGTGGTTTCTAATAATTGTAGAGATTTTATTTTTGTTTAATGAATAAATGTAATCTCTTTACTGTAAGCCTCTTTTCAAATTCATCTTGAAATGACATCGCATCTCCTCGGGTATTGTTAACATATTCTGTATTCGTATGAAACCTGTGTACTTTGCCGCACTCCTTTATATGCAAAAAAAACTTGTATTGCATTTTATTGCATTGTATTGTGTTGTATTATATTGTTTCATGTACTGTTTTGTTGCATTGCTTTATATTTTGTTTTGTGTCAAAGTTTTGGTTTTTTGATATATAGATATATAAACAAAGTGTGAAATACTTTGAACAACAGATTGACCGTCGTTTGTCAACTAACTTGGAACCGATCATTATTTCGAGAAAATTACCATAGTCGACATGAAAAAAATTAAACGCTAGTTATTTAAGAAACGTGTGTTTGTGTGTGAGAATATGTGACAAGTGTACAACTGATTGTTCTTTTTTTTTTTTTTTTATATGGGTTTTACATCACATCAACATTATTTCAGTTATTTAGCGATGCCCGACTCTTAATGATGGAGGAAGACCCCATAGTCAACTGCCCATAGGGGCTGGTCAAGGCGGGTAGAACCATCGGCATTCCGTAAGTCAGTCGGGAGACTGCCTCTCATGAAAATCCATATCCCTCTCAGGATTTGAACCCACGCAGAGAGGGGTCATGTGATTTCTGTACTCTAACCACTAGGCCATGGAGGCCCCTACAACTGATTGATTTGGTACAATACGATCAGAAATCTACCTCGGCGCTTTTGTGTTCCCAAAGGTAATTGGCATTTGGATCAAATGGATCTTTATACTAAAGGTCTTAACCAATCACTTACCAATAGTCTAACCGGTAAATTGGAGAAGGGAAATGTCAGAATATGCCAAAATGTGAATTTGCTCAATTTTGAGCAAATTCCAATTTTGTCGCAATGTTTTCAAGTGTCGTCTGCTTGAAATGGCACCATATTCTACGACAGTCGTCTGTACGAATGAAAAAAGGATAAAATCAACGAATATCGTGAGGTTAATTAATCATGCGGCCTAACGAAGACCTAACGCTGTATCGATTCCAAGTCGTCCATCACATGACCGGAAGTAAAGCGTTCCACGGAATACAGACGACAATTAGCCCAGACGACGTTAAACCCATGACCAAACAATAACGACATTTGACCAGTTTGTTGCAGACGACTCTGGAAAACATTGTGGAAAAATGAAAAATGGCTCTTAGAGAGCATTTTCTCGTTTTCCCACAATGTTTTCTGCCCTATCAGAAGATTACTTTTACAATTGCATCACATTTTAGAATATCGTCTGCAAACTGTGCCACGTTGGGACAGTCGAAAATTTGGCGTTTGATAAAGGGTTGACTTGTTATCAACGGACAGCCGCTGTGGTGCAGATAAAGAGCTCATGTGCTACTGAGGTTGCTGGTTCGAGTCCATGGATGGTATCAAACTGCAGATGTCTCCCGTTCTATCACAATGTTATCCTAATTTGGCTCGAGAGATATTGATATATGACTGAAGTGTTATTGAAGTCGATGTTTCACCATAACCATGAAATGGTCTTCAACGATGAATCAAGTTCAAATTCAAAGTTTATTAGCATAACATTTACATGTTGTTACTTACATATTAACATATCATTATGACAACAATGAATATATAGGCCGTAAGCTTATTGTGTGATTTGATGGATTTTTTTTCTGGAGGCATATAGCAGTTCTTTGGGGAAAGAAGGAAATATTCGTGCAAGTTATTACTCTATTTGTGAAATATTTTAAAAGTCTTCTGCAAACATACAGTAGCAAATTGTTTAAATTATTGAAATGAAACAGGAAGTTAACCCCTTAGATTTCTAGGTAATTTTATAAAACAAAATAGAGTTTTGTGTCGTCTGCTTACCAAAACCTAAATTTCGGCTTCATTTTGATGAAGAAAGATACTCAGGGTAACTAACAGCATTAAGTCGGTTCCAGAATTATAAGGGTTAACTCCTATTTCAGGAAACGATTTCGTATATTGAGCTGTTTCTGATTTCGCTCTTTGAAAACAAATAAAACATTCTTTCGAAGCATTGAAATGCATAACACAAAACCTTTTTATTTTATTTTTTTAATGATTTTCATCCCTTTGAAATAAAATGTTTTTCTCTTCAACTATCAACTTAGGAGAGGCATCGAAAATAGGAAGAGTACTAATCTATCGGGGTATCCAATACGCATCTGTTAACCAGTTAATCCTTGTGTAGCCCTACTTATTTTACATGACAGTGAATGAATTAAGAAATAGTCTAGACAGACAATTTCTGTTTTTGTAACAATGATTGTAGTAATCCCAAACACTACTATGCTTTGGGGTAGTCATATGCCTATATGGTCAACATTGACTGGTAACAAAACAAATTCTTATAAAATATGTTTCTCCATAGAATATGAATGGAAAAAATCCATTCTGAAAACTTTATTTTACCGGAAGATTGTAAAGAAGTAAGAATGATCAAGCCATCGCAACAGTAGTACTAGAAAAAAGCCTGAAAAGAAGAATTATGACATGAGAATAGTCATAAATATTTATCAGGAAAATGGTTAGGCTTTCCCCGTTGCTGGGTCAGTTATTGTCGATACTCAATCTTAGCCGTGACTTTGATCAATGATCATGTAAATGATCTGATTGGACGCTTTATGACCGGAAAACATCGTCGGCGCAATTGGGGACATGATCAACCTAACAATTTACGGTTCACGATATAAAACTGGGAGTCGTGGCTAATTTGTGATTCAGGGAATTTTCTTTTCTATCTCTTAACTTAGATTGATATCTACAATATTAAAAATGCTAGTCCGTTGTGACGTATTGTGACAATTTGCGCCTACGTATTTAACATCGGTGTCTTGCGCCGTTATCAAGGGAATCTCAGTCATATCACGGTGTCCAGTAATATCACCCATTATCCTTGTATTCTCTTATTTGCACCGCAAAATGATATTTCCAAGCCACAGATAGCTTTGCCCCCACACGTGAATAAATAGTGGTGAGATAAATGAAATGCCTGCGGAAACCCGAGGAGATGTGAGCGCTGTTAAGACAGGCATGTGCAATTTACAAGCCTAATCCGATCAATGCTGTGAACAGATCTCAAACCTGTGACAATGGCCCGTTTATACCCTTACATGGCAAAACCTTAGAGGAAAGTATCCAAGATCAAGCGTTATCTGAATTTAATCTCTGTCCGCATGTTCGAATGTCCCAGCAAGACACACGTTTTAAATCTTTAAATCATTAATGACTTAGAAACAAAGGAAACATCAGTAGGTGAACAGTTGTCACACTATCAAACCGGAACATTTGCTGACCCCTAAAAATCAGTTATATAAATGTATTACATTGATGCAAACCCGACGAATTATAGTTATAAAAGGTAAAGGTAAAGGTAGGGGTTTATAGTCTCCTACGCTAGGCATATCCAGGCGACTCGTACAATTAGTTATGGCTAGTTTCTACTCTTATTGATACGGAGCACTCTTTTTAGAGAACGGATAAGTTCGGTATTTATACCGAATTCATCTGTTTATCAACACGTGAGCCATGAAATCAAAACAACAGCAAACGGAAAGGAGAAAATACGGGAGAAATCATTCTTTAATAAAATACATATAACTGCGTAGTTTGATGAGAGTGAATGCTGGTAGAAGATTCATCAATCGTAACCAATAATTTCAACTTTTGTCAAAGTGTTCTTGCTGTTTTTCTTGTAGCAGAAGTTGTAATAAAGCTAATACATATATGCATGTGTGTAAAACAATAGACTATTGTAATAAACATCGAAATATTCAGCACCAATTTCAACGTTATGGATAAAATGCATAAATACATCATTAAACACTAATTAGAATTCATGTCGAGGGAATGAGAATCCACATTGCAGTCATCATTTGGTAATACGACAATATGGTAATCTGCTGTCATGTCTAATTTACCATTTTTGTTGTAGAACTTGAATATTTTAGTTGTTGTCAAACAAGACAGAGTTTGTCTCGAGGGAAGATATGTGATACAGAAAAAGCAGTAATCGATCCTTCCAAAGATTCAATATGTTGGTCAAAATAATAAAGTACGATGAAAGAGTTCCACCTAGTGAAATCATTTGGAGGACAGGAGAAGTTTAAGGTCAAGCGAAAGTCGGTCTATCTATCCCAACATCACACTTAATAGATTCAAAGAGATTGTGACATAACAGAGACTTTTATGTCTATGCAACGACGGGAGTAAAGAGTACCAACACTATGGGGCTATGAGATATGAGTAGAAGCTATACCCAGGCAAACACCCCTTGTGAAGAACTCTGATAAGGAGAAATTGAATAATTCGTATTTTCTTTACAAATGAAAACTCCATTTAGAAAGACATCCATTATTTCTACTTCTTACGACTCAAAACGTTTCTAGCGTGAATAATAGATCAATAATGTTCTTAATACAACACACATCGTTTCACATTTCTATTATATGAGATTTGAAAACATCCTGTACACAGCCACATTTGGTTTTTACCAGTGAAAACATTTTTATCACCATTGTGTCAATGGCGACGGATCATTGTAACATATTTTGCAAACATGTCTTGTATTTTAGGAAAGTCCTTCTTGATTTCGCCCTCTATAAACTTCTAATAAACGACGACGGGTCATCGTTTAACCTAGCATTACAACTTCGAGTGATTAATTGGTTGCAAATTGGCTTCGATATGCGACCTGATTAAACAAATAAGAAAAACAGGGGTAGTAATGTCTTTCCTAAGTTTGCCTCTATTCGATATAAATACGACTAGAATAGCTCTATGTCAGAAAGGAAAAGTATTGATTCTGGTATTAAGTCGCAATATAACTAAATTATGTTCAGAACCACTTTTATTTAGGCAACCAATAAGCTTCAATACCCGATTTGGACAAACTAACGAGATAAACCGTGGTGGTTATGTCTTTCCTAATTTTGGCTATATGCGATATATAGATAAAAATGCGACTGGTATAGCTTTAATTCAGAAAGGGAAAATGTTGATTCCGATATTAATAAAGTCGCGCTATAACTAAATAACTATAAGCTTCAATACCGACCTGGACAAACAAATGAGAAATGTAATGGTAAAAATGGTAAAAATGTCTTCCCTTCCCTTGGCCTGAGTAAATAGCTATGCGACTATCAATTTCAGTGTAACTAAGGTGAGAAAAATATGCAGCCAGACCGGGACTTGAACCCGGGACCCCCGCAAAATGGGCAAATGCTCTACCGACTGAGTTATCCGGCACCCTTACACATTCAACCCTACCTTGCGAATCGGAACCCATAACACAAACTCCCCGACAAAATTGCTGCCTGACACAATGGAAATTTGTCTCGGATTTCTAGGAAACAGCATCCGTTTGGGTAACGAATCTAGAGTATCTATCACTATAGCTATTGGGGGTTTTGTGTTCGGCGACAATGTAACTAAGATTAGCAAAACATGTAGATAGACCGGGGCCAGAACCCAGAACTTTCGCAAAAAGTGCGTACGCTCTATCGACTAACCTATCCAGGCCGCTTACACATGTTTACTCTACGTATAAATCGAGAAAGGAGAATGTGCTGTTCAAAATACTGACTAAATTGTTTTTTTATCTCCAAAAAGTTTTTTGACAATGACGTTAAACAACAAATTTGCTTTGAACTCGCACCAATCCTAAAGAGGTCATTATGGGAGAGGTGAAACAGACAGAAAGACCCGTTACATTATGCGGCGTTCGTCTTAATTGGAAAAGTAACAGCGTCTCTCTAATGAGGCCGCCAGCTGACATCCTACTGCTTTCTTTTTAAAACATTTCCTCATTTATACGAATTCTAACAAACTTGCTCAAGATCACATGGGAAATCATTGTGACAACGGAATAAATTGCTCGAGACGAGCAATCTAACAAACTTGCTCAAGATAACATGGGAAATCATTTTGACAACAGAATGAATTGCTCGAGACGAGCAATCTAACAAACTTGCTCAAGATAACATGGGAAATCATTGTGACAACGGAATGAATTGCTCGAGACGAGCAATCTAACAAACTTGCTCAAAATAACATGGGAAATCATTGTGACAACGGAATGAATTGCTCGAGACGAGCAATCTAACAAACTTGCTCAAGATAACATGGGAAATCATTGTGACAACGGAATGAATTGCTCGAGACGAGCAATCTAACAAACTTGCTCAAGATAACATGGGAAATTATTGTGACAACGGAATGAATTGCTCGAGACGAGCAATCTAACAAACTTGCTCAAGATAACATGGGAAATCATTGTGACAACGGAATGAATTGCTCGAGACGAGCAATCTAACAAACTTGCTCAAGATAACATGGGAAATTATTGTGACAACGGAATGAATTGCTCGAGACGAGCAATCTAACAAACTTGCTCAAGATCACATGGGAAATCATTGTGACAACGGAATGAATTGCTCGAGACGAGCAATCTAACAAACTTGCTCAAGATAACATGGGAAATCATTGTGACAACGGAATGAATTGCTCGAGACGAGCAATCTAACAAACTTGCTCAAGATAACATGGGAAATCATTGTGACAACGGAATGAATTGCTCGAGACGAGCAATCTAACAAACTTGCTCAAGATAACATGGGAAATTATTGTGACAACGGAATGAATTGCTCGAGACGAGCAATCTAACAAACTTGCTCAAGATAACATGGGAAATCATTGTGACAACGGAATGAATTGCTCGAGACGAGCAATCTAACAAACTTGCTCAAAATAACATGGGAAATCATTGTGACAACGGAATGAATTGCTCGAGACGAGCAATCTAACAAACTTGCTCAAGATAACATGGGAAATCATTGTGACAACGGAATGAATTGCTCGAGACGAGCAATCTAACAAACTTGCTCAAGATAACATGGGAAATCATTGTGACAACGGAATGAATTGCTCGAGACGAGCAATTTATCCCGTTGTCACAATGGTTTCTATCCATGATCATAGAGATATAGAATTTACATACCATATACATTTTGTTTTATGTTTTGCTCTTCTGTTCTTGTGTTGCTTTAAACAGTCACAAATACCCTTTATGCGACCTTTTTGGACGCATTCGGCGTGTGAACTAGTTATTTATCTAGGAAGCAGAGTCGAGGGGGATTAATATAAGGTGAAAGAACTTGTTTCACAATCGCTGTAAAATAATTAAGTAAACAAACACATGTAAATCCATACCATTCTTTGTTATATATTGCATTCATCATCAAAACCGATCGTCCACGTCAAGATGAATATACGTCCAAAATTCAATTATATTTTAGGAAATCGTGTTGGTGTCAGAAATTTCGTTATAGAGTATCGTATTCGAGACATGAGGGTTGTGGGTTCAATCCCGATGAGAAACAGGATCTACCTTGCGACATTTGGGACGTTTTCCGACTAACGACCCGTTTTCGGGGTATATTTCCAGGAAGCAAGAACGAGAATAAGTATTGTAAGATGAAAGTATTTGTTCAACAATTATGTGTGAAATAGATGTTAAGGTAGAATATCCATAATCGGCCGTTTTGAAACTCATTATGTCGTCGAATTTCTTCGGTCGTTCTCGTTAAACATCGGTCGGGGCCGGAACTATTCGCTTTAAACCGAAGAGTTCCGGCCCAGACCGGTCGTATGACGAGAACAAGCGCAGTAATCTGACAAACGATTACGTTCCAAAATGGCAGATTAGGAGTATTCTACCTAAGACATGAAATGTGGAGCATTGACAAACTTAAAACTTTCGACGAATTGTTTTCATATGTCTTTTGGTACAAAGGGGTGTTATCTCACCTTTACAATGGAGCAGTTAAAGGCACACAAAAGGAGATTAATGCAATATCAAACTATATTATTTGGCAAACTTTTGATCAGATTAAGTTAGTTATCACTAAAAAAAACCATCAGCAAATCTTGAACGTGAAAGTCTACCAGGAATAACCTAGATTAGCATGTTTAATAAGTCAGATTGCCTCATTCTTCACATCTAACCTTGACAGTTGATACACATCGACCAATCAGAATTCTTTATTTCAAATATATATACAAACAGGTTGTTGATAAACATGATTGAATTGGAGACAACTATATTTCAAGCGCAAAATAACTTATTTTAAAGGAATCTTTTTAATAGGGTCTAAATGCATTTGTGAATTAATTCTCGTTACTTTTATGAACATAATTAAAGAACTCCATATTTTTTTCAGTAATTCATTTATACTTATCTCCTTTGATGTGCCTTTAATACAAAACGTGCTGGGCTCAAATTGGAAACTTCAGCAGACGATAATAACTAGCACACAAAATAACGCTTAGAATGTTGGGTAATTTTCTTAAGATAGACTTTCGTGACATCTCAAATATCTGCTTAGTTTTGATGAGGAAAAATACTCAGATAAGGTAGTAAACAGGTTAGATCACAGTAAATTAGCGGCTGGCCTGGATCCAACCTGTTTGCATAATTATGAAGTCGGCCCCAGCACTATAAGGGTTAATAATAAAGAAGTCGTACAATTGAAATGATTAACCACGCTTACATTTTCATGATATTTTCCTGTACAGTTTAATGGGTAAAGTTGTTGGTTTTCCTGACGGGGTAATGTTGTTTACCATTCGGAACACCTCGGCCATTTCTTAAAATAACTGTATCTACCGACTTGTTACGGGGATTGCCGAGTAGATACGATTGGTTATTTACCTGTAAACATATTGTTTAAAATGCGGTCAATGTCCCTTGTATTTTTACTTTTCAAAGGCAGATAAAGTATCATAACAGCTCCTCAACAGTGATAGGCAATTATGGTTTAATGGGCTTTCCTATGCATGCTGGTTGCGACACCTTACCAATTAACCCATAATGGACTCAAGTTTACAAAACAAGTACAGGGAAAATATTTTGATTAAAGAGAGAGGTTTATGAAGTCTGGTATGTGTGGCTTCTATGATAGTGTTTTGGGATAAAGAAGGAGGAAAATAGAGAAATGCAGATGAATGAAAGACTGTTTAAATGAAAAATTGGTCAAATGGGCGGAATGATAGACAACCCAATCGAACGATCGCCGAGGGGAAAAAGACGAAATAAGACAGCGGAACATCGGGAGATATAAAGAGTGTGGTACGCAAACTTATATGAACACCTAAATGCAGGCAGGGGCAAAAAAGATATACAGTTGCACACATAAGCGTAGAGATATGTACATATAAATTAACAGATACATCCAAAACATATAGGTAGAAAGTGAGAAAAGGCATTAACGTATGGATAGACAGATACATTAAATGAGGGAAGAAGAGTCACACTTGTGTATATTGAGATGGAAATGGAGGCCTGAAGATAGAAAGATAGGCACATATATTATAGCAAGATAGACTAAACACAAGCACATATAGAGATAAACACATACATTAATAGCCAAATAGACATATCCAAACAACACAGAGAGATAGACACATCGAAACAGTCAGATAGACGGATACGCAAGAACAGATAAAAAGATAGACACATACATTATCAACCTGTTCAGAGAAACAGGCTCAGAAAGAGAGATAGACACATACATAAACATTCAGATAGACAAAGACGCATACAGATGGAGAGATAGACACATAAAGAAACAGCCAGATAGAAAGAGGCACAATCATAGATAGAGAGATATGCACATACATTAACAGCCAGATAGACAGAGACGCATACAGATGAAAAGATAGACACAAACATAAACAACCTGATAAACAGAGACACGGGCACAGATAGAGAGTTAGACACATATATAGACATAGAGATCGACACGGACACGTATTAATATAGACAGAAATATATACATCCTCACGCTTACATATAGAGAGATATGCACATCCATAAACAGAGAGATACTAGTAGATAGAGATACGTATACAGATAGAGAGATTGACACATATATAAACAGACAAATAGACAGAGACATGTATGCATATAGACAGATAAACACATGCATAAACAGAGAGATCGACAGAGAGACACATACAGACAGAGAGATAGACACATATATAACCAGTGATAGAGACACAAGCACAGACAGAGAGATAGACACATACATACACAGTGAGAAAGACAGAGGTACAAACACAGAAAGATAGAGACACATTTCATATAGAGAGAGATAGACAAGTATGAATATAGACAGACAGAAAGACATAATCACGTTTACATAAAGATAGCTATACACATACGTAGGCAGAGAGATGGATAGAGACACTTATATATACAGAGAGATTGACACATATAGACAGAGACATGTATGCATATAGACAGATAAACACATACATAAACAGAGAGATCGACAGAGAGATATATACTTATAAGGAAATAGAAACATAAAAACAGAGAGATCGACAAAAACACGTATACAGATAGAGAGAGAAAGAGATAGATGGAGACACACGCAAATATAGAGAGATAGACAGATGCACAAACGCACAGACAGGGGCACAGATATCGAGTGATAGACACACATTATTAGAGGTGTATTCATAGACACAAAAATATTTAAAAATGCATCCAAACGCACACAGACACACAGAAAACACAACAGACACAGAACCTTGCTCTAGTAATAAGACACACAAGTATTTGCGTATATACCAAACGTATTTCATTCATATCATCACGCCCAAGGAAGCACTATATAGGCCAACGCTAGCCAAGTATTGAGTTCGATTTTATGTAGATCTATGTCTAGGCTAATATAAGAAAAAAATTAATAAACTACACATACCTCCCCATGATGGTAGTCTATTATAGCTCGTCTTATAGCACACAGTGGTCCATTAGCCCGTATTACCAGTTATCTAAACGGCTGTACAGATTTACGCTCATCCGATTTGATCGATCTGTGTTCGCAAAGTCTCCCTCTCTCAGCTTCACCACTTAAAACCAATTGCCTCTAGCGTGTATAGATAGCACGAACAAAATAACATCATTTAGTGCTCTAATTTCGCTCGTTTCCTTTTTTCTCTCTGTCTCTCTCCCTCTCTTCGCAACAGCATGAATTCAACATAGATTGAAATCTTTGATCTAGCGTACACACACACTCATACAGTGCAGAAATTACACGGGTTGCGATTTCTACTTTCGTACGCTATGGGTTAGAAAGAATATCGAGTTACAAGTTCAAGGGGTGTTTTTGAAACGGTTTGTGGATTTGAGCACGTATTACAATAAAAATATCATTTTCGAAAAGTTTTGGATAGAATGACTTGGTCTCAGTGGAATGTGACGCATTGGATCGCTCTATGCAAATTGCACAGAGTGATCCGATGCGACCCATTCCGTCGCTCAGGGGAAAACCATAAATTGGCCCTGAAATGCTAGTTCGAAAATGTTCCGACTCTTGGAATAATTAACCTTTATAGTGCTGGCACCGACTTCATGCTTATGCAAACAGGTTGGATCTAGGCCAGCCGCCAAGTAAATTGGCGGTTGGCCTGATATCTAACCTGTTTGCTACTCTGAGTATCTTTCAGCATCATTAAGCAGGTATTTTACGTTTTGGAAAGCAGACGACACGAAAATATGTTCTTAGAAAATTATCCAGCATTCTAAGGGCAATGTCGAATTTGCAATGTACCATCGCCCCATACCGAACACTTTCTGTATGGTGTGTCTACCGCATGGATTCTTGGAAATTTTTAATAAAAAGGGATATGATACTCATATGAAAAATGCATCACTTTGGCACAAAATCACTCACCAGAGGTATGCAGTAAAATGTGTTTCGGTATTTATTTTTGTGTAATTTTCGTCTGCTTCCGAATCCAAGTTGAAAGAATGAAAAAAATAATATGTCTGTCGCCATCGAATCTTTTAAGTGTTGAGTAAAAGTAAACTAGAAATCTGTTTCGGTCGTGTTTCCCGTCTGCAGACGATTCTGATTTGAAACAACGAAAAAGTGATTTGACTTTTGCAGCCAATCTTTGAAACTGCTGTGGGAAAAGAACTAAAAGGCTTATGACAGTGACAGTGATTTAACCTGTCTGCTACTTTGAGAATATTTCAGTGTCAACATTAAGTACATATTTAAGGCTTTTGAAAGCAGATGAATCAAAAACATAGTTTTAAAATATTATCCAGCATTCTAAGGCTTAAGTTTGTGTGTGCATAATATCTATCAATGAATGTGGCAATTTAAACCAAAATTATCGATAGTAGCCAGAAACCACTGTGCATGTACATGTACATACGTTTAAACCAAAATTATCGATAGTAGCCAGAAACCACTGTGCATGTACATACGTTTAAACCAAAATTATCGAGAGTAGCCAGAAACCAATGTGCATGTACAAACGTTTAAACCAAAATTATCGATAGTAGCCAGAAACCAATGTGCATGTACATACGTTGCTAAGAAAGCTTTATACTTTGATTTATCTTCTGCAAAGGAGGCAATAAAGAGATTGAACTGAACTGAATTGAATTTGTTCACAAATTGTGAGGAAATGAATTTCTTTAAATCTGCACAAGAGTTCTACTGTTATATGATACGCAATGAAAAATAGTTTTTTAAAGCAAAATTAGATCGTTTGAATTCTTTCAAGTGTGTATACAGTGATCTTAAATGTATTTTAATCAAATGCGTGAAATCTATTTTGAGATCTAACGCATATCAACTTTACATACTTAAACAAATTGACGTTTCAAGGTTTATTATGATTCCAATGGCTTCTT
>OX401416.1:7504782-7744782 GCA_947846245.1 Cerastoderma edule | reverse complement strand
GTTGGATTGACCTCATTTAACGCCAGAGAGAATATTGTTCGAGCCGGATTCAAACTTTTGACACCTGCTATCCTATAGATCGGACAGGACTGTAAGGGTCTCGTAAACAAGAAAACATATTAAATGGTAAATGACCTTTTGTAAATACTCGAGAAACGATATACTTTTGTCGAGAGGAATTACGTACGACCCTGAGTAGCGTTGTTCTAAGGGACTCGAGGAAAATATCAACGTAAGTCAATTTCGATATGCATGAATCTTACCTAAAGGACGGATTTCGTAAAGAGTGCCATCATTTGAGGCGTGTGGGAAAGGCGATTCGAACGATGTATTACTTTGCTATATTACCTTTTACCAAACTTGAACTACGAGGGAACCGCGTTTTGAACTTAAGCATGTTCTTAGTATACGATGATTATTATCACGCTACCATGGATTTAAGCATGTATCATTTTTGTAATATGCTCGAGTTTTAAGCTGCGTGCTCACAGATATAAGGAAATCTGGAAGTTTAAACTTAATTTCTTTAAAACTGCACAAAAGCAATGCTGTTTTATGATACGCACTGGACAGTGATCATTGGCCAAAATAACTTTGTATATGAGATTTTAGAGCCTGTTTACAATGGATCTAAGATCATATGGTTCCAAAAGTGTTGCAGCGGTTTTGATATATACCGCAAATAAACTGTACATACGTAGATAAATTGACGCAACCTGAAAATATCATGTTTTCAATAGCTACTTTCAAATGTATATCAAACAACAAGAACTGGATTGTTTCGACATTAACGACATTCTATTTTGACTTTCAATTCTCTCACCTGTGAAAACCACTTTTTCTTATGCCACTACCCAGTTATAATTGACTGACGACTGTATATTATTATTTCACCCCGACCTCTCTGTTTACCTATTCTCCCATTCATTATCTTTCTATTTACCCTTTACTGTCTACGGTGAAACTAGACACGGGGCGCTTTAATTGTATGCAAATCTAATACAACGTATCAGTGACTTACCTAAACCGTTTTTCACCTTGTAGGAATTTTGCAAGTGGTCTAATTTGACGACACATAAGATGATATACAGGTATTTAATTTTCGATTCGAATATTCGGACCTTAAGCCGAATATTCATATATTCGATTATACATTCCCATCCATGAATTATTTTGTAACACATGTGACTGGTAGAAAATCATCGTGACATAAGGATGAATTGCTCATCATGAGCAATTCATCCTTTTGTCACAGTGGTTTCCAAAGTATTGTACATCAAATGCGGTAGATAGGGGTTATATTCAGGTAGGGGTTTCAAGACTATGCCCTTTTAATAAAGACAATCAACTTTTGATTGAGTCATCGGTACTAATCGAGCTCGTCTATAATATTGACCTCTAGTACTAAGTTAACCTTTTAGTACATTTATCGAACAACCATAAATTTGATGTGACTGTTGCGAATGACTTTGTAACGGTGGGGAAATAATAAACTGCTCATATATCCCCATGATAATTAATGATAAACACCGGAAATATATTCACAGAACTTTGATTTAGAGAAAGTATATTCAAAGGCGTATCATAACTGGATAGAGCCTATTTAGCTTCGTTCGTTCTGTAATGTACAGGGCTCACTCTTGAACACTCAACGATGGAAGGATGTCGGCCATCGGTAATCGAACAAGGGTTAACCGGTCTCTGGTCTCCGACGCTAACCATTTCACCAAACCAGATCGCGATTTAGGATATAGTATCAATCTGCAATTGTTATCGTAATAGTTATCATGGTATGAAAACGAGTGTTTCCCAGTTATCATTTCTGATTAACTTAACCCTTATAGTGCTGGAACCGACGTCATGTTTATGGAAATAGCTTTAATCCAGTCTGTGACATAATCTGGTTGCTACTGTGAGTATCTTTCCATAACAAAATCAAGCATATGTTAAAGGTTTTGGAAAGCGACGACACAAAAATCTATTTTAAGAAAATCCCAGCATCCAAAGGGTTAACAAATATTTCCGAAAAGAATTTCTAATACGAATTGGTCGAAACTCGTTTGATTTGGTACAATCGAAAACGTAATGTTATGTAGAGATTTCGGTTAGGTCTCAATTTATATTCGTGCACTTAAACGCACATGTGGCATTTTAGTAATACTGAAAATTATTGTGACAACAAGAGAAAATGCACATAACGAACAGTTCATCGTTTTATCCTTCTATGTATTTTATCCAGTACAATCTCGAACGGAAGTTAGCTAATTCAGAGACGTTCTTCTGTAACGGTTCCTTCTTTACCTGCCCTACACAGTTTTACTAGATTTACAGCATCCATATCCAGAATGACCTAGTCATGACTTCAGTGATTTACGCCTTTCCTCCTGGTAAAAGTCAAGCCGTGTACACACGATTCTTCGATCTTCTACTTTGTGTACATCTTTAACTGCCGTCTGCAGCTTCCTTCAGTTTGAAAACGTCACACAAATCAGGAACGAGGCTAAAGGTCACGTGGTATAGGGTCAAGGTCAACAGCTGCCATTGTCCAGACGCCGAGACGTGACTGGAGTCAGGTGAATGGCTCATTAACCATTTAATTAAAAACTAATTAACCTTGTTACTAATTAATGACCTTTCAATCCACCTACTGGAGACGTTGATTTCCTTTCAATTTAACCGAACATCATACAAATCATGTGTTTTAGGTATTTTATATAAATTTTCAAATAGCATATTATGAGTTTCATTCGTTATGATCTGCAGTTACCTTTAATTTCGACCGGTAGCAAAGTCCTATGTTTGGGAATTGTTAACATTTTGCCACACTGTACTAGTTCGACCTTCCAAAAGTCATTAATTCCACGCGTTTATACATTTTGTATATACCAATTTTCGATCAATTCCTTCTTCATGTTTTTATTGAATGATTCTTTTGCAAATTACATCGTATTAAAAAAATATCCAATTACATATAATCTGATGCAGATTCTTTCTAGTTATTGAATTAATCGAATTTTAAACTGTTATACATTATTGTGTTGATATTGTATACGTGTGTAAAATAACTATGATGTGGTTTTATATAACATATTATGTTATATATTGTACTGTGTCGTGTTTGAACATGTATGCAAAAATAACTGAAAAAGGAACTACATTAATACCATTTTTCTTCTCTAAAAATCGGAAGAAGTCGACAACCAAATGTAGTGTAGTAAATGTTGCAATGTTTGTTTGATATGGTTTTACATTGCGCCAACAGTATTTTCGCTATATTACAAGGACAGAATCATTAATTGTTGAGGAAGACCATAACCCTAATTAGTCATAAAGGTTAGATAAATTGAGTGGAACTATCGCCATCCATTAACCCTTTTAGTGCTTGAACCAACTTCATGCTTGTGCAAACAAGTTAGATCTAGGCCAGTCGCCACGTAAATTGGCGGCTGTCCTGTGATCTCACCTGTATGCTACTCTTAGTACCTCTCCTCATCGAAAAATAAGCGGATATTTAAGGTTTTGGAAAGCAGACGACCCAAAAATCTTCTTTTTAGAAAATTACCCAGCATTGTTAGGGTTAAAGCGACATAGTGTTTGTTCGGTTCCATCATTTTGTTTCGTTTTCCGTAATAAAGGTCTAGTTCTACAGCAGACACAAGGGTTAAGTCAGACGAGAAACTTCCTGGTATGAAAAGCTATCCTTGATTTGAACTCGTGTAAGGGGTCATGTGACTTTAGGGGTAAAGGTTAAGACACAATGTGCAGATCAGTATCAATGTGACCGGATAGAGCAACGAACTAATATAATGACTACAATAACTTGATTTTTGTCATTTAAAACAATTGATGACTAATTACGGTCTTATCAGCTTAATGGGGGCCTCCTTGGCCTTGTAATTATAATATTAAACATTTTATAAAGGTATGGAAACATTGTTATAATATCAGACTGCCCGGGTGAAAGAACAGACTTGAGAGCATATTGGCTACGATGATGCATTCTTTTTATAAATGATTAGGGCCTCCGTGGCTTAGTGGTCAGCATGGCCCCTCATCGCGTGGGTTCAAATCCTGGTGATGGCAAATGGATTTTCTTGACTGACTTACTCAGTGCCCATGGTTCTACCTGGCTTGACGAGCCTGTATAAGCGGTTTAGAATGGGGGCCTTTCTCCATCATTACCAGTCGGGCTTCACAACATACCTAAAATAATCTTGACGCGATTTTAAACTAAAGAAGAAATGGAAACAGTCGGGGTCTCTTATGACGTTTTAAACAAATTACGGGAAGCTCCGTAACATTGTGGTTTTATAGATAGTAAAAGGAGACAGTTTGATTATCACCACCAAACTGATGAAAATATGCCGTTCTCGACAAGTAACAAGGATTCTCGCACCAATAGTTTGCGTATACATGCTTTTTAATCATACAATGTTACAACTTAAGAAGTATAGAACGCAGTTTTACGTTTAAATAAAAAAGGAAAAAACACAAGCAGACTGTTAGCCTTGGGTCCTGACCCGCCTGTATAAGCCGCACTTCCTTAACTCGGATGCACCATGATGTAAATATGTTATATGTATACGCCTGGATCATTCGGCCTAGCACTATCTAGTACTTGTTATACGCACGGGCCAGGATTCCAGGCTAGCAGACTGTTGGTCTGGCCCATGACTTGTCATTGCATTATCTTGGATTCAGAACTACAAATCATAGGGCTTCATTTTACCAATGCGAATTTGCCCTATTTTCGGAAGCCCACCAATTACTAAAAGTATATGTCAAGTGCCTTATGACACTGAACGGTTAGTGCATATCAAGCTCCTATAATGCGTATTTACCTTGAATTTGAAGGTTTGAATCTAACACTGAGGAAGTAAAAATTGGGAATTTCTCGGTAGTTAGCGCTGTTAAAAATCCCACGAGCCAAGCCAATGTTTCAATATAGATTGGCTGTATTTCAAAAGCATGTACATGTATAGATGTATATCAAAACAGCCATTGCTTCTATGAACGCTGGTGGTGCAACCTCATATGGCTGCATAATGAAGGGTCCTCCGTGGACTTGTCTTTTCTGATTCGTGCCCCAACGACATCTTTGGTTTCGTTTCAGAGCCCTGGTGGATCCAGAAAATCTTTTACATAGCAGAAAAAAATGTTCATATGGCGTTAAATACCATGCAAACAAACAAAGCTGCATGATGTTCTGTCCACTCGATTCATTGCTTTCTCAGAAGCTCTCAGTCATAAGACTTACGAACTGCATCTCAATTTTACAAAATATAGTGCGATATATTGACCATACTTACGTTAGCATTCAGAAACCCCTGACTGATAAGTCACAGAACGGTTTGTACTAAGGATTTTTTTGTCGAAGACCAAAAAGAAAGATAACCCAGTAAAATATATTCAGTTTTGAATTGTCTCCCTTATTATTTTTATTGCATAATAGATCTCGACTGTACATGATCAACAACTAGACGACAAATTCCTAGGATCAAGGTAGCAATCTTGTAATGGTTGAAAAGGTTTACAGTCAGAACGTCCCACTGTCAAAACGTCCCATTGTTAGAACGTCCCAGTATTGGTCAAAACGTCCCAGTATATTTGTCAATACGTCGCAGTCATTAAAAATATTTGTCAAAACGTCCCACAATTATTTTGTTATGCCAAGCCAACAAATTAATTGATATGTAAACTCCTTTTCTTTGTTCAAATAATGTATCTATTTTGATATGTAAACTCCTTTTCTTTGTTCAAATAATGTATCTATTTTGATATGTAAACTCCTTTTCTTTGTTCAAATAATGTTTCTATTTTATATTTATACTATATTAACTTGTATAAACATGTGAAAATAAAAGATCGTAATTCGAAATTGTTTTATTTTTATGTTAATCTCCAATTATGAACTCTCAAATTATCACGCAGTAATTGGACGTCCTTAGTTTACATAATCGAAGCTAATCCGAGGTGAGGAAACCAGATTAAAGGATGACAGTGTACTGGCCGACATTTGATGTCCAATTAATTAGTTACAACATCGCACGTGCAATTCAGGTAAGTCTCAATTTTAACTGCAACTTAAAGACGGCATTGAACCGAATGATTCATGTTTCATCTCTGTGAATGTACTTGCACTCATTCTATAAAACTGACTTTGAGATATTCTATTAGACGCCAAACTCACATATTCAATTTAATAGTCATTTGACATTTAAGCTGAAGTCATTTGCGTATAGAAGTTATTTCAAAATGTACATAACACCTAGCCACATCTTAAAGGGAATCAAATGTGCAAGTAGTAAATTTCATATTTGGGAGAAATGCATGCTTTTATGGACATTTCATGGAGGATGCAGTCTGAATTTTTAACGCACGAATTAGATGGTTGCATTAAAACGACAAAACACTTTGAAGCCCTTCATTGAGATTGAGTAGGGGTTTCGATAGTGTAAAGTCGCTTTAAAGTACACGAATTCTACGTGCACAGCGAGTTCCCATAATTACATTTAATGTTTTGTTATATTTCAAACGACGCTGTCAAGAGAAAGTGCGTATCCAGGACGCAATTGAAGCCAATAAATGGTTAAAGCAAAATAAATCTTTCGCTCTGTTTATTAATGTCCGCAAAACTGTTTATTAATGTCCGCAAAACGTCAAACTGTCACGATTATGATTGGTTTACTCCTGTATAGAATGAGCACGTGCATTTCGGATAGTCCTTTTTGTTTCTGCTATTTGTTTTATTTTCGATATATTTCACTTTTTCATATTCTAGCATATAGGTACATTTTATCATTTACATAATGAGAAACCAAATTATGATGTGTATTTCTAAAATATAACCAGAACGTTGACGTTCGCTAATTGGACGCACGTGCTTACTATAATGACGTAAGTGACTAGGGCAAAGGGGATGTTGACCCAGGTACCAGCCGTGTCGGGGCGGTTTACTCCGAATGCATTGCCTGACGTGTAAATAGATTGAGGCAGGCCATGCGGCCAGAGGAGCCAAAAGACATGGGTTTTGTGGTAATTATCATTCAATATACCAGTATTGGCTCTATCAGTGTTATCATTAAATAACATATCAAAAATATCAACTCAATGCAAAACTATAGCAAGTGCTTCAGAAAGTGAAGTACCAACTTAAGTATTGCACTGAACCCTAAATTAAGGAAACCGCTTGAACAAGAGGAAAAAATGCCTGTTATGAGCAACTTTTCCTTTTGTCATATAAGAAGCTTCTCTATAGTATATAGAAATAATATAGTCTCCATCGTCCCAATGAGTTGTAGCAAAGGTGACAAAGAAAATATTATTTGTCACATTTTGTATTGGTTGTCTGTTCTTGCCTTCCATTTGAGCCAGCACCAAAATGTCATACAAGTGGGTTGATTTAACCCATTACCAGACAATAACGACATTTGACCGGTTTGTTGCAGGCGACTCTAGAAAACGTTGTGGGAAAAAGAGAAATTGCTTTTTACTAGCAATTTCTTCTTTCTCCACAATGTTTTCTGCCCTATAAAAAGATTATTTTTCAATTTCATCACATTTTGTAATGTCGTCTTCAAACTCTTTGAATTTGGGACAGTCCAAAATTTGCCATTTGGTAAATGGTTAATTTTTACATCAGTCAATACCACACAATTGAGACAAAAGACATTGGCCTTCCTTTAAGCCTTTTTCAACAGTTTTCTTGAGGTATTCAGCAAGAGCCAGCGCTATCTATTCATCTTGGTACTTTTGCAACATTATGTTTCCTCCACGCTATAATATACTGGTTTGCTTCATTAGCCAGTCACTCTGACATACCTCCCTTAAATGCATCTACTTAACCCTTATAGTGGTGGAACCAACTTCATGCTTATGCAGTGATTGGATTTAGGCCAGTCGCCAAATAAATTATTGGCTGAGTATCTTTCTTCATGAAATTTAAGCATATATTTCATGTTTTGGAAAGCAGACAACACAAAAGTGTTTTTTTTTAGAAAATTATCCAGCATTCTAAGGGTTAAGAAAACTATAGAAAGCACTGTAACAAAAGAATACATTTCTCATAATGAGAAAATTATACACTTGTCAATATGGTTCATACCTAATGCACTGGTGCTTTAAATTTGAATCTGTAACTAATACTCATATGGGGAATTGGTAAAATATGTGCAGAAACTAGAAACCTTTATTCTATAAACAATGATGAAAGGAGTTTGAAATGGACGATAGAATAAGAGACAAAGTGAAATTATTCTGAAAATCAATTTCTTTTAAAGGCTTTTCTACAACCACTTGCTCTCTATCCTTAACACTGACTATCTTAAAAAAGAACTTGATTTTTTTTTTTAAATAACTAGAGGCTGCTAATACTGAATCTTATGAAGTATGTTTGTGTGAACAAGTAGATTTAGAGTAATGGGTTAACCCACAACCAAACAATAACGAAATTTGACCAGTTTGTTGCAGACGACTCTGGAAATCATTGTAGGAAGAGGAGAAATTGCTCTTAAATAGCAATTTCTCCTTTTCCCACAATGTATTCTACCCTATCAGAGGATTATTTTCAACCTTTGAAATTTTTAAATGTTGTCTGCAAACTCTTTCAATTTGGGACAGTCAAACATTTGGCGTCTGGTAAACGGGCTAAAGTCAAACAACATTTTTCATAGGTTTTTCTTTGGTTTCTTTTATTTTTTTCAAGCATAAGTATTACCATATTTTGCTGTAACCTTGAACAGACAAAAGGTTAACTACATCTCGGCTGCTTGGCAATACATTAGTAATATCATGATAAGAATTAGACAATTTTCTCAGCAGCATACATAACCGCTGATCGACTTCGGGGATTCCGTAAAACCTCTTCATTACCCGGCCTGAAAGCTCCGTGATCAAACGGGCGCCAGTTACGTTCCGTCAATTTGGACAACTCATCCATACTATACACAACAGCCGCACTTTTAGTCCTAGCGTATGGCCGGTGTTTAAAGTACTTCTCATGGGTTTCCTCCACATGCATGTCGTAAAAATGGCTCCTCACTAATTTCTCTTCGAGCGAGTGAAATGAAATCGCCACACAGAACCCGCCCACCTGTAGGAATCTACGAGCCATCCAAAGTCCTATGTCCAACTCATTAAGCTCATTATTAACGAAGATTCTCAGCGCTTGAAATGTCCTTGTGGCTGGGTGTGAGGGTCGTCCAAGTTTATCCAGCCCTTGTCCACTGAAAACAAATAAAAATTTATTCACGAAACCTTATTGACAAAAGGAGAAATTGCTTATTATGAAGAATCAGCTCAAAACGCTTTAACAGTATTAACTTATCTTTTTCTATTCATATGGGGTTACAGTGCATCAACATTATCAAAGTTATGCTGTAGTGCCCAGCTCTTAATAATGGAGAAGACCCTACTCTCATACTGCCATAAGGGCCATTTTATATGGGAAAAACTATCCGAATTCTTTAAGTCAGCAAGGACACAAGATCCTATGATTTTTAAGCATAATAAGTAAAAGTAATATATTGTAATGTAATACATCATTGAAAGTGTCTCGGAGAGATGATTCCAATGATGTGTTACTTTGAAATATTCTTTTTTTAGACTGGGTCTCATGAGAATTCAAATTCATCACAGCACAAATAGAACCTTTTGCATATATTTTATAAAAATGAAAAAACTTTAACATGGTTATTGCTGTGAAAACAGTAAATGAAAAGAATGAACCCAGGAATCTAGTCATCTTTTGAAAAATATCCCATATTGTGATTGCTATATTAAGGCACTGTTATGGACGGTTGTTTATTTGAAAGAGAAAAGACATTCTTTCGATATCTGAAATAATTTTGGGAATATTCAGTTGATTGGCAGAGTAGCAGATAACATTGCACAAAGGAAGTTTGATTTTCCATTGAAGAGTCATAACCCTTGTATGTTATAATTATATAGTATTGTCCCAAGAATAACTATAGACCCCTACGGATTTCCCCTTAAACATTTTAGTATGGTTAGTTGAACCTTACCCTCTGCTAGCTGCCTCAACAATATCTGCTAACTGATGTGTGGTACTGATTCTACCGTATGCAGACCTGGCTTCAACAATTCCATGGGCAATTTCTGAAGCTCTTCTCTCTTCACCATATTTCTTCAATATCATGGTTAGATCACGCTCATCCAAGGAATTGACAACATCAGCTGCAGTTGGCATTCCATCCAATCTATTAAACAAGAAAAATTATGGTCAATATACATTCAAATTTAACACAATTCATAAAAAGTTGGCAGTCCCATCCTTTCAATGTTCAAACCATTTAGAACAAAAAATGTTCTCTCAGGCTTCATGGTTAGGTTGTTGGTCCCTTTCTCTCTTGAGATCCAATGCAGAATTTGTTTCATTTTAAAAAAATAGCCTTAGGTATCTTATAGTTATCTTATCTTTGATCAAACAAAATCTCAATACAGTCATGGCTGAATCAATCATTTCCTTCAAGAGATTCTGATTAGTTCAAATAGAAAACAAAAGCAACTCTTTCGCTGCTGCTGTCGCCAATCAGCAAGCGCTAGGAAGCATGCCAATCTTGCCTTTCAGCAGTGAAAGAGTTAACAGATTAGGAAACATAGAATTTTCTTCATGACATTTAGTGGAAACCCTTGCGTCAAAAGCAGAGATTGATTTATGAGAGCAGAAACAATTATGACTTTAAAAAGATAAGGTATCACTTCCTCACAATTATCAAAACTGTTCATAGCTACCTGTTCATATCCATTCTCATATCCAGTGGTCCATCCATGCTGAGACTGAAACCTCGTCCTGATTGGTCAAACTGCATGGAGGAGGAGCCTAAATCCATCAATACTCCACCAATAGAATTCAGTCTTACACCGTGGGAGGCTAGGAGCTGTGGGATGTCAGAGAACCGTCCCAGTAATGGAGTAATGGAACCTGGTCTGTAAAATAGAACAGCGGCATCATGCTGCAATACGGCCTCAAAAATATTGAGGGTTCATTGCAATACTATTCGGTTAGTGCTCCACACTTTAACTTGGTTGATCCAAACTATTACTGTGTTACAGCTTGGAGGGACTATGCGATAAAAAAAACATCAGCATTCCCCGTTTTGGCAAGAGGAGACTCAGGAGACAAATCAGAGATGAGAATACCATGGTGGACAAATCAGCAACAAGATTACCCTGAATAGTTGATATCTGTTCTGACACATTAATGATATAGAATGCATCATGCTGTAGAATGAAATACCTACGCCTTGATCATTCGGACTATATTTGTGATGCACTGATTAATTTTAGTTAAACGACCACTGAAACAAATAATTGATTAAATCTTCAAGACTATTGGCAGATCATCTACATGTTTGAGATCTACCTCATGAATGTAACAAAAATCATTTTATGAAGGGATAAGAATATTTAATAAAATTATGAGAAAATGCAAGATATTCAATGAGGCATCAATAAAGCTTTGCCACATAGAAAACAAATTGTGAATACTGAAAAATGAAGTTGTAAACAAAAAATCAAAGGTAAAAGGGAGATAATTTTGTTAACATTTAGATTATCTTACAAATATGACACCTGTTATTTAATTGTGCTTAATTTGTAAAAAGGATTTCTTGAGCTTTGTATTTTTTGTAGCTTGGAATTCATTTGTTTCAAAAAGATAATTTGCTTGATAACAAAATCACTTCATAACATTTTCATCTTCAGATTAAAGAAACATGTGTTAAAAATTGCTTCAAAAACTTTCTCTAGTTACAAAGGTTAAGACCTAACTTTACAGTACATGTACTTGAAGGAAATTACTTTTTAGAAAGATTACATTTTCAGATGCTTTAAATTGGGGCCATTCTCAATGTCCAATACATGTGCTATCGAATTGGTTAAATAAAGAAAGAGAAGCAATACTTTCAAAAGGTAAATCTTTTGAATTCAGTTGACCCAATATATTTTGCATACTTACAAACGTTCTTCGACTTTCTGTGCTAGCTGATAAGCCTCAGGATCTCTATCTAGGGCTAGAATATGGCAGTCCGGAATCATTTCCAACAGGGCCTTAGAATGACCTCCTGACCCGAAGGTCATGTCTAAAATTGTCTGGAAACATATACAGTTACAGGTCATCCCTTTACCAAACAATGTGAATTGATACCATCTAAATTAATTTAATCTATTTGGGATTTACATTCATTCAATCAATATTATTTCAGTTATTTGCCATGCCAAACTCTTACAATGCACACATGTCAAATAACAGTATATCTTCGACCGCGATTTCTCTGCCCAGTGTAAGATGTAAAACCGTTATAAAGCAAGATTTACCATTTACCACCAGAACAAGAAAGTAGATGGTTAACTCATGCGGAATACACTAAGTGGTTATCATTGGCAAAAGTAGGTGCAAAAAAGCAAAATACGTGTTCAATCATTGTTGTGGCCATCTTGTTTGGACATAAGATTGTTAAAATTGATCATGTAATTCCTCAACACAAATATATTTGTTTGTCAAGGTATCTATTTAAGACTGAAGATGCATCAACATGAGTTATTATGGAGTCAGGTTTAGGAATAGCAATGACACATTTTAACTAACCACGTATCATATATGGTTTGTATACATATGTATACACTTTCGAAAAAAGGGCTGCAAAAGAAAACAATTTCAAATGTTAAGATTTTAATGCAAGTCCCATGTAAATGACTTCGTATAGTCATGGAGTGAACCCTAATTGGATTTGTTAACCCTTCTAGTGCTGGAACCGACTTCATGCTTATGGAAACAGGTTGGATCCAGGCCAGCCGCAAAGTAAATTGGCGGCTAGCCTTTGATCTAACCTGTTTGCTACTCAGAGTATCTTTCCTCATAAAAATCAAGCAGATATTCAAAATCTGGGAAAGCAGATGACACAAAAATCTATTTTTAAAAAATTACCCAGCATTTTAAGTGTAAAGTACCAATAACTCTCTACCTTATTTTCCAGATGTTTGAAACAGTTCAAAACTTCCTCCAGTAGAACTGGTATATGTTTAGCGCCACCAGATTTGTACCGCCCTGTATACCAATTCCGATTCTTGTACTGCATCTCTATATCAGCTATTGCCTTTCTTTGCATGTCCTTAGTTGCTTTAATCTCCTCATCAAGTTGTGCCAGATCATCTACTTTATCATCAGAGTATTCACTTGACTGGTATTCCTTCTTTTGAGTTCCATCTTCATTTTTTCTAAGACTGCAGAGTGTACAGACTGATGATGTATGCTGGTGTGTGATTGTTGGCTGGATGGTTTGTGAATCTGGCTTAACTAGGAGTGTGAGTTGAGAAATGCAGGGTTTTAGTCTGGCTCTATAAACACTCAGTCTTGAAAACGTCATCATAGTGCCGGCTATCAGTGGTGAACAATTCACCTGAAATGTCAAATGATAAAAATTGTAATGAATACAGTGTTATTTCAGGACATCTTATCATGTAATATACCTTCATGTATACACTCACCTTAAGACCTAAGAAATCGTTGTCACATTGGAAGAAATTGCATTATGAATAAAATATTATTCTCTCATAGCAGATGAGACAAAAATACAAAGACTAGGGTCCTTTGTGGCTCAGTGGTTAAGGTGGTGGACTAAGAACTAGAGGGTTCAGGGTTACCGTTCGACCAACACCTCTGGTTTCATGGTAATGGCATTTGGCAAGCCACTTCAGAGCGCTAGCCTAGTACCGGTAGATCCAGAAAAGCCATTAAATAACTGAAAAAATTGTTGATACGGCTATGGCGAAGAGCACCCCTATGGGACAAGTGTCAGTAACCAACCTTAACTTAGTTATGTTGTTCTGCTTCTAGTCAAAATAAATTGACATGAAGTTTGCATTAAATTTTCTAATGGAGCAATCTCAGATATTGCCTAATGCAATTTTTTTTCAATATTTCCCGATCGCATCAAACTAGTTTGACTAGCTTTGCTTCTAGACAATCCCAAGGGGGAGGGTTCATATATTTAAACTGTGACTTTCTAGAGATTTCATTCTGGCTTCCTTTGTTCTATGAGGATGGCAAAGCATTATGTCATCTTGTCATCATTTTGACTATCTTTGCAGACATTTTGCTTAATTTATTCTCTTACTACATTTGAGTTGCCTCTCCAATGAATTTCCCATGGGTAAAAACTTTATACGAGTCTCCTTGGAGGTTATATGTAACAGTCATGGAACATTTATGCAAATTTGAAAGCCGTACACATTCTTATAGAGAACATTAGAATATATAAAAACACACAAAGGACCAGTGGACAACAGTGTTTTTCACTGATGAAGGTCTGGATCTGGATCTGGATTGTTACACTGCAGGACCTTTCGGTATACACGCAGCGGGAGAGAGAGATGGGATAAGTTAGTTATTCCCGATATTGGAGGGCTGTTCTAAAACCCTGTTTTGTCTCTGCACGCACAACTTCGCTACTAAGGTTATTCCAGTCAATAATAGTTCTGGGAAAAAAGGAGTTTCTATAGAGGTCACTGCTACAGTCTATTTGTTTAAAGCACTTGTTATGGTTAAGGCCTTGCCTTTTAATGATATTGTCACTAACACAGTCACTAAACTTTTTGGGTCTGATAAGTCTCTTACCACTAATGGGGGTCAGATAGGCATGACATGGCATTGCTGGGACCAGCCCCTCGACCACCTTGAAGAAGTATGTTAGTCTGGCGTTCTTCCTTCGATCTTGTAGGGGAGGCAGTTGAAGGTTCCGCAGCATTCTGCTTACACATCCTTGATCTCGTGAGGAATAGTCGCCCGAGATGAACCTGGCTGAGCGTCGTTGGACTCTTTCCAGCTTGTCTATGTCTTTCTGGAGATAGGGGTCCCAGACAGCTGCACTATATTCCAGTGTGGAGCGTATCAAGGATAGGTATGCGGTCTTTCTGCATGATAGTGGGCAGTGCTTCAGGTTGCGCCTCAGAAATCCAAGTGTAGAGTTGGCCTTGTTGGTGATCTTATTTATATGGCTATCAAATTTCAAGTTATCAGCAAATGTAACGCCAAGATATGGGTTTTCGTCTACCTGTTGGAGAATGTGGCTATTAAGCTCGTAGAAATGGTTGAGCTTGCTGTTGATACTCATGACATAGCATTTCTTTGCATTAAAGCGCATACCCCATGTTGTTGCCCAGTTTTCAAGTGCTTTCAGGTCCTCCTGTAGTTGAATTTGATCTTGTATGGTCTTGATATTTCTGTAAAGCAGGCAATCATCGGCGAAAAGGCGGACTGTGGATTTCACACAATCAGGAAGGTCGTTGATGTGGCAGAGAAAGGCAAGTGGCCCAAGGACTGTGCCCTGAGGGACGCCCGAGTCGACGGTCACAGGTTCTGAAGTTTCGCCATCCACAACAACCCTCATGGTTCTGTTTGTCAGGAAGTCCCGAAGCCAGTTGTTTATATTTCCGTCTATGCCATATAGTTTCATCTTGTGGAGAAGGCTATCATGTGGTACGGTGTCGAAGGCTTTAGAGAAGTCAAGTATTATCACGTCAATTTGGGATCGAGAGTCATTGTGTTGAAGTAGGTCGTGGGTGGTGCTTAGCAGCTGTGATTCACATGAGTAGCCAGGTCTAAATCCATGGTTTAGGGAGGTAAGGATCGAGTTTTTCTCAAGATGGTCTAGAATATGTTTACAAATGATGTGCTCCAGAAGTTTGCCTGAAACGCAAGTAAGGGATACAGGGCGATAATTTTCTGCCAAGTGTGAGTCGCCTTTCTTGTATACTGGAGTTACATTCGCACTGCGCCAGTCAGATGGATAATGTCTTTGAAAGTTTGAGAGGTTTAATGCCTGGTTTGTTACAATTGCCTTTAAATGTAACTCATTTGACAATGTCAACACATGAAATGCTGTCAGGGACACTTAAACTAAGTAACAGTGTGTAATGCAACGACATCTGTCGTTCAAACAAGAACAGCATCGCTCTCTGGCAAGGGTAAGTGGGGCTATTTATTCGGGTAGTTATTAATATCAGCACCGTCTGTTATTTTCACTTTCATTATAGGCTAAAAGAGGCATGAAATCAAGCGCTACTTACCAATTATACATAATTATACAGATTGTTAATTGAACCATTTCAAGAAAATATTTTACTAACAGGTATTCAATTGAATGAGCTAGATATATAGGTTGTTTTTTAAAAGAACTCACACCGAACAAACTTGGCCTGCGTTGAATGCTGTCCTACCAAAAATATTTTACAACGTCCGGTACAGCAGATACCTGTGTAATTCGGTTAAAATATCCACAAGTAGATAAAGTAGTTTCTAATTTAAAGATTTCGCTTATATTAATACTCTCAAGCACATATTTTTAGTTAAACGATGAATGGCGGAAAACACCCGTCAATCATGAGATATTGTATTGTTATTTTTTAACATGATTTCTTGAATGGCTGAAAATAAAACGTGACACATGAAGTTACAAAGACTGTCTATCGTGAACCAGCTTTGCACCAGGTCAACTCCTCACACCTTACTGGATATAGAGCTGTTATTAGTTTAACTTATGTAAGATTACATCGCGTTAACATTATTTTAGTTACGTTGTAATGTCCGCTTCTTAATGATTTCTGATTTTCAAGAACAGAAGATATATATAGGGTTACCTCACCCAGAGCAAAGACCTAATAAACACAGTGTTTATTAGGTCTTTGCCCAGAGTCATACAGGTCCATTCTCGTGGGGTTTTGTAGATACCTATTTATCTGATGATGGTAAAGCAAAATATAGTTCTATCTTTGAAAAACCCACATATCTAAATATATATAGGTAAACTATAGGTAACTGTATATGATTACATACATGTATGTATACAAGTTGTTGGCAACCTTATATTCATCCAGGTCTTGCTAGGGCCAAAGCATGCCATCCCAGCTATCCCAAAAAGAGGCAACCCTCTCCTCCTTGTTTGTTCCTGGCAGAGACACAGATAGCATGTTGTCTTTATCTCTGGCTTATTTGATACATAAGAATTGGTCGTGAATCAAAGCAAATACCAAGTACCACCGTCCGTGTAGTCAGTTGTATTCAGTATTTGAGAGAAGGAATCGAAGTTGATCTATCCAATAGATTCTAGATGTAAATGGAGTGAGAACCGATTATTTCACAAAATGGGAATGCATGTCTGGTACAGAATTAATCCAAAACAGACAGAATAAGTAGATGAAATAACACAAAAACACCCTTCTTAACCCTTATAGTGTGGGAACCGATTCATGCTTATGCAAACACGTTAGATCTACACCGGCCGCAACGTAAATTGGCGGCTGGTCTGTGATCTAACCTGTTTTCTACGCTGAGTATCTTTCCACAACAACATTAAGCCGACATTTATGGATTTGGAAAGTAGACGACACAATCACCATACGTTCCAAGCGTTAAATATGTTGTGTAAGGAAAAAGAAATGGATTCATTATTTACCATTTCCGTTTTTGGACTAAGGGTGCGTCAGCACCTTAAATTAGTCCATTAAATTTACATACCACTTTTTGGGGGACGGTACTTTATCGATACACAAACAGCGGTCTGACCACTCATTAAACATCCGCCTTCACTGTGCGGAATAATACCTTCTTGGAACTAGGAATTTAGTCCGGATTTACTCGCTTTGTTTTGCTCTATATTATTATAACTGTTGCCTCATGGGAAATCGCAAAATGTCCAGGTGTTCGAAAAATAGACAGAAATAATAATTATAGTAATGGTGGTAAAAGGAGAAGCTGTTCTCCTCGAGATGATGCCCAAAGAAAGTTTCAAATGTATTCTCAACCATCTTGCTTTAAACGCACCTCAGTCCTTCAGTGTTATCAGCGCTTTGATTTTCTTTTCATTTCAATCCCACAGTATTTCTGTGTACAGCAGGTTAGGGTTTGATATAAATCCCAAACAATGGTCTCATTTGGAATACCAATATAGCGATATATAAATACTTTTAATCGGTAAAGGATCCCAAGTTGTTGTAAATTCTAATGTCTTTGGAAAGGAAATAATTCATTCATTCTTAGAGTTTCAAAAAGCTCATGAAGAGTGTCGGCTTTAAAGTATTTTGAACGATTTCTTTGGAAATCAATGCAATGAAGTAGTCTGATATATTTAGAAAATTATGGTATAAGATGTACAGCATGGAATGCATTGAGGGGCACCTTTCTTTACAAGGAGTCAGGAGTCTGTAATGAGTGAATGGCAAATACGGATTCGTGCAATTGTAACTTCCTCTCTTCGTACGGACCTGCAAGAAGGGTACCATTCTCCGATGGTAGCCTTAATTGAATGGAATTTATTAAAAACGTCATCATTCTATTTTGATTGCCAGTTGGATTTAATGTATGTTAAAATGGAAGGTTTAAAATCGATGTAAGTGTTTCTTTAAAATCTTAAATAGGATGCTGATTTTGCGGACCTACCCGCATGTTAATTACCCATGATAGGCTACCAGTGTGGCGTTATATGCAACAGATCATAAGTCTGTTTGAAAGAAAAATATGAGAGATCCTTTGAATAATCTGAGACACCAAAATGTTCTCAAGACTTTGATTCGATAAGACTTACAGCACTGATAGAGAATATGATAAATCGGGTGAAAACGAAGGATGTGCGTGCTCCACCAGGTTTAGATCCAGGTAGGGAAGGTAAAGGATTTGTCTGGAAGGTGGCATTTCGTTAGGCCTACCCTTTCTCCATATAGGCCTACAGCTGCAGCTGTCAAGTGAAATAATTTGTAAATTGTTTTTTTCCACTTCACAAATCACTATTATTTTCGTTAGACAAGAAGAAATCCAACGTTAATTCAAATTGAAGTGACAAATATCGTCTTGTTGCTGCTGTTCGTAAATAGTCTGTTGCTCCGCCTTCTCATGAATAGTCCCAATCTCTACCAGAGTAAATTGGTTCCCGCTACGCTCCCACATTTATAGTATCCGGGGGACGATAACTCTGCATAGGAGATTGGAATAGTCCATGTTAATCAGAGAAGAATTCGCGGAGGGATACAGTTATCCAAACAAGGTGTTCTTATTGTGTCGTAGAAAGGTTGGAGTTTATAACCGTCCTATCGGTTTGTTTACTTCGACACCGGTTAGTGAGAGCCATCTAGCGGAAAGATTTGTCACAGCAAATCGAGCATCCAAATTGTTCACAAAAGCCTCATAACGAAAAGCTATTTGTGTTACATGACTCAGTGATAAAACGGAACTTGGAGTGATAAATAATGTTGATGAGTGGAATTCGTAACAGATAAGAATGAATACTTCACGAAAGGCTCTGTGTTTTCGGATTTTGGTGATTCTGTTGACAATATTGATCTGGGTAAGCGAGCGAATCTCATTTTATCATAAAATATGTTCATAGGATTGACGCGTCTTTAGCCAGTTTGTTTACATGTCAATCCCTTTTTGAATAATGTGTCATTTGATTGTCCCCCCCCCCCTATTCAGAATAACGAAACATGTTGAAGCTGAAAGCATTTTAGACATTAAAATCCATCGCAACAAATGAAAACCATACACTTTGCTTTCTTTCAATCATTTGCAGTGAATGCCAACATCAAAAGATGGTTTATTGTTGCTTTCCTTTAAGAGACCTGCTCAGAGATTTTTTGGTGTCATAAACGTTAGCAATTTACAATCATTGTTTCTTACCAATTAATTAACATTTTCAATTTTGTTCACTTCTTTAAAGTCTGGTGGAATGGCTAATTAAATTTTGTAGAGTATTGACCTATTTAACAGAATAAAGCTGGTTCAAAACTCGATTTTGGTAATACTAACCATATCAGAAAATATTGATTTTGAGCGTTTGGTCACAAATCACTCGCGTTGGACTGAGATTTTAATTGCTGCATTTATGTTTTGTTTTATGTAAGTCAACAATTCAGAACTGGTTGAATCTGGTGATTTGGACCCGGTTAGATAAGGATGAAAAACCCTGGAAGTCAGGAGGTATTAGGTAACGTTAAAACAACGAAAAGTATCTCATAAGCCAAAACTGTCTGACCCTTTCACAAGGGGTGGCACTATAGTAAACATAAGCTTTACCTTACTTCTAACTTGCTGAAAGATTGTGTTTTTGTGTAAGATGGCGTTTAGTGCTATAAACTCTAAAGGGTTATGGAAGAAAAGCCCTGATGTTTCCTTCAACCTGACCTTTGACATTAATTTTTTTTTTTTTCAAATAAGTTCTAAAGTAACATGTTTTAAAGAAAATGCATGTAGAGATGGTGTTGATTCAATTGTGGTATACATGTTTATATTAGGGTGGTAAGTCATGAGCCATATCTTTTTCCAAAATTCTGAATTGTTTGAATTATTTTCCGCAACAGAAGTGAGTTCATATTCATAATATGTTATATCTTAGAAATACTAGGGTGGCAAAATCAGTTGTCCATATTTCACAGCTTGTCAAAAACCTTAAAGGAACAAGTATCTCAGTTTCTCGCCAAATGTTTTATGTCAGTAATGAATTTGAAGGATTTGATAAAAACAAACCTCATCACAAAATGTATGACCATTTTCAATATCTTCAGTTTAAAGATACTTCATTTGATAATTGTGGAACCAGCATTAGGGCTGCTGGAATCAACTTCATTCTTATGCAAACGGGTTAGATTCAAGTGAATTGGCAGCTGGCCTGTGATCTAACCTGTTTGCTAGTGTTACTCTTGGTATTGATCTGTCATTTTATCCATAGTAGACATTTTGTTAAAAAATGTTTGGAATCTCAATCTGTGAGATATTCCTTATAGATATAGACAAATTAATTGTTATGGAAATGTACTATATAACCATCATAAATTATGGACAAGTGTAGATAAAGATAAAGGTTTGGCTTTTGGGACATGTATGTGAATCAAAATCAGATAGCCCATTATTTAAACATATCTTGCAGACACATCTTTTGTTTCCCTGTGAGTAATCATTTGCAACATTTATTTACATAATATAAATCTTTTAACATTTCCCCCATTGAATGTGAATTTTTGACAGGTTTGAATTATGATTCTAAGCATGAAAACAGTATTCTTTTAAATAATATTGGTTAGGAATCAACAAGAAAGGATGAATTTCTTCATAAAGAGTTATTCATTCTTACAATCTCAGTCAAAGGGGTTTCCAAAGTGAAATTTGTGGCCTCAGAACTGTTAGATGTTAAGAAACAGTTGTAATGGTTAACTGTTAGTATCCAGGAAAAATATGTTATAATTGATAAAAAGTGTTGAGAAATACAGCAAGCAAACATAATGATATTCATTGACTGATGCTTGAAATTAGTTCCAAGTGAAGCTTGAGATAATTGAAAAGTGTTGGAACAAATTTTACATTTTAGAATTGATGAAAAGTGTCAGTTTTTTTCTCTCCAACATATCTCATTATCATATACCACATATCTCAGGCTGTACCCAACAGCCAGTTCAAAATTTTGTTTTCTGAGCAATGCAGACTCTTTTCTCGGCTGGTGTGGATTGAAGATGGTTTCAATTTTTTCACTTCGTAATTATTTTGGTTGCAGTGATTCAGATTGGACTTGTTTTCCTTAGGACACATGTCCTAAATGCTTATTTTTCTTCAGGTCATTTGTCCTAAATTGCCAGAAAAACGTCGGACACTACTTTTTATCTTCATAAATTAAATTTGGGACATTAAATGAAACTATGAGCCTTACTTTCATTAACTCTTTAATAGAACTTTGATTAAAAACAACATGGATCATTTTAAAATAGTATTTAAGAATTTGGCAACTATCAATTTCAACAATACAACAATTTTCATTTAAAACAATTTCCTTGAAACAGCCTTCCAAGCCTCTAGGGCAGCTTCAAATGGAAACGCATTTCTTCCACTTCCATGATTTAAATTTGCATAGGGGGTTATTCTCCTGAACTAAATAATACACCGATTTCAGTGCAAGCATTACTGCCTCTTACTTTGCTGAATGGTGCTTCTGCATAACACTTTTGAAATCATCTTTGCATGTATTTGCAACTAAGGCTTGTTGATGGTCTTTTGATTTTATATGATCAGGAAAACAACTTGTTCTGAGGTTGTTACAGCCTTTAGTGAAAACATTTTCGTGACCGTCCTTGATACATATATCGCAAAACATAAGCTGTTTTTCTTTATTATACCGTAACCAATGGTGTGCGCTAAGCCAACTTTCTTGAAATGATCTTGATATTTTAGTTTTTGATGCGCTTGCAGCTTCAGTTGTTGTTGATACTGCCGGCAATGGTTGACGGATACCAAAACCCATATTGAATAATGACCGCTGCTTGGTTTTTTGTTCTGCCATTTTTGTGTCACATCATGACAAAACAAAAACAATCTGCATTAAAATTTCAATCATCTGCTGATTTTATTACTGTGCATGTTTCAAAGAGCGACTATTGATTCTTATTTGCACTCACTACGAAAAAACGACAAACTAGGATTGGAGACCGAATTAGGCATAATTTGGAGATCAATTTCAATACGATCGTAAACCGGCTACAAGGGATAGTGGTCATCAAAATACCATGGAGACTTTTTATGTATACACAACTAGAATAATACATCTGGCAGGTATTTGACAATTTTGAACCATGGAGACAGATTTTAGACAACTAGACTCTGCGGGTAAAGGGCATTAACGTACATTGGAGACAAATTTGACATTATCAGATCTACTGTTAAACTTTGTTTATATTTCAATTATTTATCTCTTTTATTGTTTTCTGTTGCATTTTTAACCATGCTAAGTCTTTAATTTTGCCCTTAACACATCCAAATCGAAAAAAATACTATGCCGCTAATGCTGTCGCAAATAAATGAGAAACAGACTCCAATTTTTACCATTCTGACTTGAAATGAGACTCCAATCTAGAGCCGACCACGAAAACATATTTCAGAGAGATATCCGAATATCGCCGAATGTAACGATTTCTACAACAACAACAATGAACCAAAACAACTCGTAAAGCGAAGACTGTTTCAATTATTTGCCGATTTTTAGTTTCCCCTCCGTGATTGACCTATCCATACTTTTAAGTGTCGGTCATTTTGTCAGACGAACATATTTTTTATCGGCCCTGTGGGCCTACTGACTTTTTATTTGTCGGTCAAATTGAGATTCAGTCTGAATCACTGCGGTTGTATGCTTTTTCATCCAACAGGGCTTTTTCACATTATATAACAGGGGCCTATGAAAGGCACCTTCCCAATTGGAAATTTCTTTAAAAATCATGCAGTTTTCCCAAAAATTCAAAGTCATACCAGCTTTTTGGCTTCCCAATTCAGCAATTTCAGCGATAAAATTTCTCAAATTCAACAGGCTTGGGCCTCTTCCCAATTCATGGAAAAAACCTGTCTAACAAATCTTGTTTCATACATGTTTAAAGCAAACACCTCTAGAATATTTCTGGGAGAAAGGGTTCTATATTGGCGCTCTCGATCCTCCTCTCTAAACATGCTTGAATTTTGTTAATAATAAATCAAAGTTGAAAGCTCGGAAAATTGGAGTGTTTTCAAAAATAGCAAAGAAAAATGATAAACATTGGAGTTATTTTCTTGGGAATTGATAAAGATGTTTTTATCATTGATTCTGTGTGAAAGTTAGATGAGAGCTTGCTTGGATGGAATTCGGAGATGTTTTTTTATGCAAGGCCAGGGAAATATGCCTTGCACTTAACCTTTGACCATGATAGAATAAAAATGAAATCAAAGTAACATTAATTAGCATTAGAATTGAATGCCATTAGTCCATTACCAAGCAATAACGAAATTTGACCAGTTTGTTGCAGACGACTCTTGAAAACATTGCGGGACACAAAAACATAGTGGGAAAAGTAGAAATTGCTCTTAACAAGCATTCCTCCTTTCCCTTAATGTTGTTCTGCCCTATCAGAGGTTAATTTTTCAATTTCATCACATTTAGAAATGCTGTCTGCAAACTTTCAATTTGGGACAGTCGAAAATTTGCCATTTGGTAAAGGGTTAAGACGTTTGAACTCTTGCTGTAGATTAGTAAATACTCATGTAAGAATTTTTTTTTTCGTTTCCCTTTTTCAAAAGCCGTCTGCTTGCACCATTATGTGCCTGTTTTTTTTATCACAATAAAGATTGCTCAGTTTTCTGGGAAGAATAATTAGATTTCTCAAATTTATGGATTATCTTGTTGAGGATCCAATACAAGACTAAAGTAAGTCCTTTACAATTAATAAAGACGTTCTATAGTCTTGCTTTGAACCCTTGTTGATCACACCCCATATTAAAGGCCATTACATGTAACAATGCAGGTAGAAGTCATGTTTTGTGAATACACTCAGTACTTAAATGTACTTCTTTATTGTGTTACCTGTTTGCTGACATCATGAATATGGGAATTTACTAGTCCTATTCATAAAATATTGAGTTTATACTTTGGAAAGATATGAACCAGAAATACATCATATATTTCTGTTTTATATCTTTCCATAGTATAAGTTATATAAATTATGCCATGTACAATTTACAGTCTTTGGAGGACATTTCAAATGATCAAGTTTTCATCTCTCCTTTGACACCATGGCGCATGATGGCTCATAATGAGCAAGTATACATTTCAAAAGGAGAAATAAAGTTTCATGCTGGACAATTTTGATTTGATACTATATTGCTTTTTCAAATAGTGTGATAAATATATAAAAGGTATTTGTTTCATATGTCTTTGAAAACTAGTCCTCTTCTTTCCTTACAAGGCTTCTTTTCATTGGGAAGTGTCTTATCCTAGTGATTTTGGGACTTTAACCCCTTACCAAATGCCACATGTTCCACTGTCCCAAATTTCACATTTCAAATTGTGATGAAATTGTAAAATAATCCTCTGATAGGGCAGAAAACATTGTGGGAAAAGGAGAAACTGTTCGTTAAGAGAAATTTCTCCATTTCCTTCAATGTTTTCCAGAGTTGTCTGCAACAAAAAAATGGTCAGATGTTGTTATTGTTTGGTAACGGGTTTAAAGTGATTTTTGTATAATTGCGCTGAATCTATACATATCACTGACACACAACTCCCTAGCAATAACGCACAGACTTTTGGTCATGGTAAGAGTTAGGAACAGGTTTTGTGTTTCACTCAGTGGCATTCTCTTGGGGGAAGTTAATGCTGTTAAGAATGATAAATAGCATGTTTACCCACTGCTTTGTCTTGTGCTAGTCTCTAGAGACATAGCTATAGTCCAGCTTCATTCTGAAACCCTGGAAATATTATAACAGCTACCAGGGAGGACTCAAGAACTTTGATTGTGTAAAAGTGTTCATGAACAGACATAAAGATAAATAAATGACAGTTGGTGAACACAAATTTGATCATGAACATGCTCATGAACATATTCATGAATATGTCTATGCATATCTTTGTGAACATTTTCTTGATGTTCATGAATGTGTCCTTGGAATTCATGATTATGAAAGCCTAAGATGAGACATTTATTTCATTAAATTGCTTCTTAGTCATTATTTCTTTTCAAAATGTTTGTTGTGGGGACTCATAAGAATTGTCTTGACAAATTTATCAAGTTTCTTCTACACCACTTTTGCCATACAGAGTAAAGGGTGGAGCTGTAGCTGACATATAGCAAGGCTTAACCCTTTCCCAAACAATAAGGACATTTGACGACTTTGTTGCAGACGACTTTAGAAAACATTGTGGGAAATGGAGATATTGCTCGTGACGAGCAATTTCTCCTTTTCCCACAAGGTTTTCTGCTCTTTCTGAAGAATATTGTTTAATTTCATCACATTTTGAAATGTCTTCTGCAAACTCGTTCAATTTGGGACAGTCGAAAAATTGTTGTTTGGTTAAGGGTTAAAGGTTTACTTTTAACATAGGCATTTGATTTATCAAATTAAAAGTAACAATTACATCTTCACCATTATCACAACAGAACTTTCTCCTTTTTCCATCATGTTCTCAAATGTCTTTTTTTTTCATGTACATCAAAGAGGATTTATTTGAAAAACATTTATAAACATCACCTTTATTGACCGAAAAAGAACATTCTTCTTTTGTCAAAATGTTCTCAAATGTCTCAACTTTTATGTTAAATGAATTCTTATAGGCTAGAAAATGAAAATAAGTTTCACAGTCTTTATTTAGGTTGCTGCTTTGCAATCTGTCTGGCATTGTTATTTAACAAATGTGTACCATATGTTGAATCATTTTGCAGGTTCCATAAGTCTTGTAATTGAATCTAAACAGGCATGTGGAAGTCATTACTGTTTAACAAAAGGGAAACCTCAAAGTGATAAACCCTTTGCTAATTTGTTTTAACCCTAATAGTGCTGGAACCGACTTCATGCTTATGCAAACCCGTTAGATCCAGGCCAGCCCAAGTAAATTAGTGGCTGACCTGTGATTTAACCTGTTTGCTACTCTGAGTGTCATTCTTCATCAAAATTAAGCAGATGGTTAAGGTTTTGAAAAGCAGACAAAACAAAAATCTAGTTTTAGAAAATTACGCAGCATTCTAAGGGTTAAGACAAACTCAGCAGACAACTTAATAACCAATTTTCACACATGTATACACTCTTGGAATACATTCTGTACCCTGAAACGAATCAAACAAGTACCAACAAAATTGAGTTTAGACTAGAAATAAAGAAGTAAGCCATGGAAAATGGCTTCTACAATTGTGTAGACACCCCTGAGGGGTTAACTGTTTTATACCAGGCATGTCAATGTCAGATCAGTCTGTTTTGGGCACTAAGTGTGAATGACACTTACTAGCCATACAAACACTGTACTTACATATGTTCACATGCCTCTGATGTCATTGTTATACCAGTAACCTTTCACTTACTCAGAATGACATTTAACACATGACCACCTAATTACACCACATTTGTGCGTCTTGCAGCAAACAGCATTTGAAAAAGCATTGTCGCAGAAATTACATGTCACAGTTAGATTGTCACACTAAGATTAATCACTCTTAGTAATTCTGCTTCCTGGATCATAACCAGTACTCACACTGAATGCGGATTAATAAAAGGGTGGAAGGCGCTTCTTAAGGGATTCAAACTCAATGCCCTCGTTTCCAGAGGCAGACACTCTACCCCTGGATCAGTCCTCCACCTGATGTGTTTTGCAGTAAAACCACTGTAGCTCTCTCTAATATGCAATGAAATGCGCAGTCGTAAAACGGAATTAATTTTATTACAATATATGCATTTTAGACATTGTTATCTTAACTAGGCGCTTCATAGGATTATTGTTAGCAGCTGTCTTCTGAAACTATGCGTCAATGTACTTATTTTATATGTCAATAACCATTTATGCTGAGTAATCACGTTTTACAACAGAGTGAGAAAAATATTGTTGTCAACAACCAATTGATCCAATTCTGTTTTACAATTTACATCACAAAACAATAACAACAAAGTCATTTGACCAGTTTGTTGCAGTCGACTTTGGAAAACATTTTGTGAATAGGAGAAATTGCTCTTAACAAGCCATTTCTCCTTTTCCCACAATGTTTTCTGGATGTATGTTTTTTATGAGCAATTTCTCCTTTTCCCACAATGTTTTATTCCCTATTAGAAGATTGCTTTTCAATTTCATCACATTTTGTAATGTTGTCTGCATACTTTTTGAATTTGGGACAGTTGGAATATTTGTTTATGGTAAAGGGTTAACTAAATTGAGCAGTGGCTCACTCATACTCAAATTAGATTTATGACTCAGTGGACCAAATTGAAAGCAACAGCAGGCAACTAAATATAGCCTGAGAAAACATTTTTTTAAATTTAGTTGAAATCATTGTGACAAAAGGATAGATTGTTTAATAAGAGCAAGCCAGCCTTATGTCACAGTAGATTAAAGTTATCTTCAGCAGATTTGTCAGAGTTCATAAGGATTAAGATCAGAAAATACCAAGCAAAGAGGGAATTTTCTATCTTGAATGAAATCTTTAAAAACATGTCTGTCAAATCTTATCTTATGTAGACTGAATCTTGATCAGAGAACGTTCTGTAGACCAAACATACCTTTGGTAAAGTAGTAAAGATTACTTCTGCATATTTCAACAGTCATAATGATAAATGATATCAAACCATCTATCCATAAATAGATTTTTTGTATGAAATATTTCTATCTGCTATTGTTCTTTCAAATTTGAAAGTAGATAAAATAATCAAACTATTAAAAGCATATACTAGCGCTAAGAAAACTGCAAAACTGGGTAAAATGAGTTAAAAACTATTAAAGTAAATGCTTAAATACAGTCAAATCTGTGTACAGCAGCCAGTGAAGGGAAATACCAAAAGTGGCTGCTGTGCACAGACTGGCTGCTGTTCACAATATTTGATATTGACCATCCATTTTGCATCTCACTTACAGAGTAGGAATGAATATGCATACCTAAATGATGTTTCAACCAACTATTCAGTAGATGTTTATGTAAAATCACAAATAAAGAGTAAATATATTTTTATTTTGTTTTTATTCAGTATTTACAAAGTACATGTATCAAATTCATACAACAGTTGTAATATTTATAAGAGATGGTTAAATGCATGATCTAAAGTTTCATCAAAAAAGAATATGATTTAAGTGCATAACTAACAAAAACCATGGTAACCAAATGTGCTAGGACAGAGCAGTGCAGCATTTGCTTACTTTGGTTTTTGAAAGAAGTCTGTGATGGATGTTTGCTTGGAAGTCTTTGCAACCATTATCTCAACCAACTGTTCCTCAACATCCATGATGCTTTCAAGAATGGACCCATTCCCAATTTGGAGAGCAAATTCCCTTAACTTTTCCAAGTAATCAGTGGCATCATTCAAAGAAACACATGTCTGGCTATTCTCTACACTCAATTGTTCACCCTCATCATCATCATCATCAACACACTGATCACTTTGGAGAATATCCATAGCATTAGAATCCCATTGGCTCATGTCTGTGTCACATGTCCTAAATGTGCTGTCAATATTGATAAGGTCTTGCACTTCACACCCAAACAGTTCATTAGAAATTTTCACAAGTGAAAGAGGAAAATCATCCTCATCTAATCCACCCAACCCATGTTCACTACTTATCACGCTATCACTGCTTGTCACGCTAGCCGAAGACTCAGCTTCTATTGGTGGCACACTGTTTGTCTGTTGACCAAAACCTGCTTTCTTGAAACATTTTTCGATAGTGGAAGGCTCAGTTTCACACCAGGCCCTATTCACCCAATTTATTGCCTGTAACACATTGATCTCTTTCAGAATTTGAGGGCCTGTTTTAACACTGTCTTGGTCCATTTTGACAAGGACATGTTGAAGTTGTCGTTTTCTGTACTTCAGCTTCATGGTCTGAATAATTCCCTGGTCCATTGGCTGGCAGAACGACGTTGTGTTTGGAGGGAAGAACAGTCAAATCTGAGGGAGCGGTCATACCTGAACAACGGCCGATATGTCAACAACGGCCAGCTCAGGCCCGCCCGTGCAAAAAACTTTTAAGTTTAAATTGTCAATAATTCTAGAACTTACACAATTTTTGTGTATGTGAGCATTAGTATGGCTTTATAAGTATAAAGGGATTTTACTATAAAGTAAAAAATATACAAGTACAGTTAAACTTTTCATGTGACTGTTAATTTGGACATGTTCTCGCATCGACTGCGATTTCTTCAAGCAAAGTGTCATACCATACGCTGTTATACAGCATGGGTTATCTATCATATACCACCAGAACCAGATAGTTGATGGTCAACTCATGTGGGGTACACAATGTGACTAACATTGGCAAAAGTAGGTGAAAAGAGCAAAAGTACCTAGATGCTGCCATTTTGTTTGGACATGTAAACATTGGTCATGTGATTCCCTTGTCTGGCTATGAGTCTTCAAGAGAGGCTTAGTCTTCTGCCTGACTTATGGGAATGCTAACTGCTCTTCCAAGCTGGACCATATGTTTATAATAGCTTGGAGTCTTCCTACATCGTTATAATAAAACGAGCCAGTCGTTGTCATACATACAATGGAAATGAAATATTGTTGATCTGATGTAAAATCAAAGCTAATGCTGATTTCTTTGAATAATCAAAATAGAGTGACAGAAACTCCTTTGAGAGTGTAGTGTGGTATAGAAACTGTCAATTGGCATAAAATGTAATAGCTTATATCAGACCTTCCTCCTTTTCAAACAATGATTTGGAATGTTTTGGCAGCAGATGCTTAACCCTTTACCAAATGCCAAATTTTAAACTGTCCCAAATTGAAAGAGTTTGCAGATCACATTTCAAAGTGTGATGAAATTGGAAAGTAATCTTCTGAAGGGGCATTGTGGGAAAAAGAGAAATTGCTCATCACAAGCAATTTCTCTTTTTCCCCTAATGTTTTCCAGGGTCGTTTGCAACAAAGTGGTTAAATGTCGTTATTGTAAACGGTAATGGATTAAAATAAAAAAAGTGTGGGAAAGGGTTGTTTGTTTTGACAGTTTCTCCTGTTTTACTGGTGTATTGGTTGTAACAAGACTCATACCCCAGAGGACAAGATTAGCATAGTTTGTAGTAAACCATTGATCCCTGAAAGAAGGGGATTAGTGAAATTAAAGGTGTGAACAATAGATATTGTCCAAAAAATATGTTAATAGTACTATCACATAATACTAACTGGTATTCATGAGATATGGTCAGTACAAATATTAGAAAGAATTATGAATGAAAAGTTTTTCTTGATGTTCTTAAATGTCTTATTTATTCATTAATCCCAAAAGTCTTAACTGACCATAGTAACAAAAGAATGATCTTTTGTCACCATGTTTTCGAATGCCTTCAGTTTTACATATTGAAAACTGTATAGTATTTGCTTTAAAGGGACTAACTCAGTGAGAGTATCTTCCTTGATGGGAGTAATAAACATTCACAATAATTCTATTTTGTCATTTTATCAGTAGAAGACAAATTTATTTTCAAAAATTAAAGCCCAATCACTGAATTAGTTCTTTAAACTGCATAGCTTTAACCTTAAAAGTAGTGGAACTGACTTAATGCTTATGCAAGTAAATTGGCGATTGGTCTGTGATCTAACCTGTTTGATTTGCTACCCTGAGTATCTGTTCTCATCAAAATTAAACAGATACTTAAGGTTTCAGAAAGCAGACGGAACAAAAATCTATTTTTATAAACTTACCCAGCATTCTAAGGGTTTAAACATGTGTAAACTGATCAATGACTCATTTATGTATGTTGGGTAGTAGAACCTGGGTGAGCCCCTGGGCGAGAGAGTTATCTAGTAATCTAAAACCCGAGCTTTTACCAGGAAATTGTTTTGTCTCTCCAGAGGTGTTCACCTGCTACCAATACTATTGATTTCTTCAGAACTGTCAGAGCATGATTAAAACCCTTTATCACCTGCAGACAGTATTTATTTTTAACTTGAAGCAGGCGGCTTTAGAAAAGCTTTGCAAATATATATGAAAAAATCTTTTAGTTCTGCTGTTGTGATAAATGAATCAATAAAGGAGGAATTGCTTGTGACAAGTATTTTCTCTTTTTGCCTCAATGCTTTTTGAAAGTCGCGTGCATGCAACAAGACACAAAAATGTGGCGTTACTTGGTAATGTGTTAAAACCTTTCCCTGTAACTTCTTGATGCTGATATTTTGTTTGCAATCATGTCTGAGATTTGGCTAATCTATAAGCTCATTTTCTCTTTGATCAGTATGAATTCAATGTGCTTTGATTTCATCAATTATGTTCATATAAAATGCTAGTTTTTGTCATGAGAACTTTTTGAAATAATTGCCTGAAGAAAGTGTCATGTTGATTACCGTTAATTTTGCTTTGTACTGTGAGTCATTTTATGCTGTATACTCTATATAGATTTAGTGTTTAACCTTCATTTTCATCCAATGAGAATGCTTCAATTTGAATTTTTTTGTTGGTTTATTTTCCATAAACTACTATTCGAGTGTTCTATCTGGACTATGAGACTATAACTCTGGTATCACGCATGCACATAAATGTGTAGTTTTAGGCTTCACCTCCAAATCAATGACACGTGTAAGCCTACCCTACGGTAGCGATGGAAAGATCGCTGTGATGTCGCGGGGAGAAATAAACACAGAAATAAATAAAAAGGAATTACAATTAACTGGGTTATAGGGTTTAATCCTTTATCCTAACATCGTTGTGAAAAAAAGAAACTGAACTATATTATTCTTTTAACCCATTAGGAATAATGTGATGGGTACAAATTGAAAGCATCAACAGACAACACATAATATATACATTATGAAAAATCGTAGTTTCTCTTTGAAATTGAAAAGGAAATATTGTGACAAAAGGAGAAATTGCTCAATTTCTTCTTTTGTCACAAGGGCTTCTCAAGTTTTCTGCTGTAAGTGAGAAACAAATTATGGAGTAACATGTTAAACTCAATCACTGATAAACAAAACTTAAACATAAACTGAATGCTATCAAGTTGATAATATGTGACGTAAAAAAAAATTACATTGCTTATAATCTACATCACTGGGTAGTGCAGTTTTTTTCTTCCAAATATGGTATGGCAGATTCTTGGCATGAAATTGACAGCCGCGGAAGGCGTGGTTTATGTCGAATTTCAAATTACTGAGCAGCAGTTTTATGCCATTCGCCGATCATACTCGTAGAGGCGTGGTTTGCCAGCGTCAAATAGAGCACTATATGGAAATGAAGGTTAAACACTAAATTATTTAGAGGCTAGATAGTGAAATTTAAACAATATAGAAACCCTGTCGGTTGTATCGCTCCTTCCTTGGGGTTCTATATCGTTTCAATTTCACTATCTAGCCTCTAACCTATATATATATGCTCACTTTACCTCTACTCATGATATACACTGCGATAGATTCAATTAATTGTTCATTAACGTTTGTGAATGACAATTAATAAATTAAACGAAACTTAACTTGAGGGAAGGCGAAGTTTTGTTGTAATTTCATAGCCCACAAGCTCCATAAGGGGGTTACATATATACATACAGAGAGGAGAAGCAGCAGTCGGCTTACACTTATCAGCCTTTATCCTGTCACAAGTGTCATTTTGGGACCGATAACTAGGTGCCGTATAACATTTGTGATATCCGGCACTAACCGTATAATACATTCACGTGACGAATCATGACGTCATAAAATCACTATGACGTCATGTTTACACCATTCTCTACTTATTTTTTCCTTTTTTCTCGTGTTTTATTTACATCTTGTTTTTTTGAAAGAATACATATAGGTAACAGGATAAATAGAATAGATAGTTGGTGTCTTTGAATGGGAAATGTTATCGGTCTCGGCTTCGGATTATTATCCGTTTCGCCTTCGGCTCACCGGATAATATTCCTAAACCTTGCCCGATAACATTTCCGATTCAAGACACCAACCATCTATTCTCTATTTATATAGCTTTTTATGAACATGTTCATGAACATCAAGAACAAGTTTTTGAACATGTTTCTAAAGGTTCAAAGGGGATGTTATCATTTCTACATATTCATCCAATGACAATGTGGAATTAGGTTATTGAAATAGAATAGTGTCCACATCAAATTTTATCTAGTGACTATATCTAGCTTTTTGAATAACCTTACTTGACATTTTTATTAAACATTGCTGGGAGTGATTAGAATTATTTCTCCTTTACATGCACTGATAGAACTTAACAATTTTATATAAAGCATGTCTTTGATCAAATAAGATGATGCATCCCGCATTATGAGAGATAGTAGAGGTAACATCCACCTGTGAGGAATGTTTTTTTTTCTTCATTTTTTAAGTTTTTATATTAAAAATGCCTGTATACTGCTTCTGTTGGCAAAAAGAGAGAAAAGTTTGGAGTGCAAACTGCAAAGTGTAGTGTCTATGTAACATTGTTGATCTAAGAGTAACTCAGCTGCCTTCAATTCTATTGATGTGTGCATTACTGTCAGATAATCAAAACCTTTCATTTCCTGAGTGAGCATTAATTGACTGGAAGTAAATCAGCTAACAGCTCTAGCCTCATTTTCACCCAATACCACACCAATATATCAGGCACTTGATAAAGTTTCATTACTTTGAATAATCCAGAAATAACCTGGAAATTACATCCTAAGCTCATAGAAATGACATCTGGATCTTGGTTCCGCCTTATCTAGTCTCATATTAAAATGATAAAAGGGATATTTTCTTACACTGATAGTTGAATGAAATTGCAGAATTTTGGTGTATAATATTGATATGTCTTTGTTTTGATGGCTAGAAAGTGGTACAGAGGTTGAGCGTTGACCTCTTGTTCCAAGGGCCACAGGTTTGATCCCCCTCAAATTGGCGGAAATGCTTGTTAAGTATCCAAAAAGCTGTCATCAATTGTAATTTCAATAAGCTTAAAGGTTCTGTCACAAAATAAATTTAATTTTGACCAAAGATAAATAATGATGGTATGGACAATGTTTTATTATAGCACAACTTTTCCCTTTTTGGGTTTAACCCATTACCAAACAATAACAACATTTGACCACTTTGTTGCAGACAACTGTGGAAATGATTGTGGGAAAAGGAGAAATTGCTCCAAATGAGCAATTTCTCCTTTTCCCACAATGTTTTCTGCCCTATCAGAAGAATACTTTCCAATTTCATCTCATTTTGAGATGTCGCTGTGAACTCTTTCAATTTGGGACAGTCGAAAATTTGTTGTTTGGTAAAGGGTCAAATTAATTGTTGTCTGCTGACATTGTTGGAAAGGTTCTATATAAACATTATATGAAAGTTGGACAAATGCAATACCTGACTAACTGTCTATGTCTTTTTCTTTTCAGTTGATCGGTGCGGCGGTACTAGGGTTTTCTATCTATCTCCGTGTGGACTTTTGGATCAACCAGTATGTGGGGGCTAATGAAGAGCTCACAAAGTACACAGTGTTTGTGTATGTGTTTATTGCTGGAGGAGCCTTAACTGTCCTGTTTGGGATTGTTGGTATCTACGGAGCAGCGAGACCGGATAGGTTGGCTCTCGTTGTGGTAAGTTCTGGATTACTATATTGTTAAACCATTACCAAACAATAACGACATTTGACCAGTTTGTGTTCCTTCAAGTTTAACATTTTCCCCAACCCTAAGAAGGCTGCAAAGAATGCTCTTGTACAAACTGATTAACCAAATTGTTCCTTGGAAATGATAGATTTGAAGGATCTAAATTGAAACCAGGAGCAGATTACAATAGAAACAATGCACCAATTATCGTTACTCCATCAATGGTTTTGTTTCAAGTAGATGAATTGCTCATTATTAAAAATTCTTCCTTTTGCCATAGTGTTTTCTAAAGTCAACGGTAGCTAATGTGTCAAGTTGATGTGTGATTGAGTTAAAGGTTACCAGTTTCAAGTGAGTTCACCAAAATAATGATATATTGGCCTAATCTGAATGTGACAAACTGCATAAACATTGGGAATGTTGTGACAAAAAGAGAATTTGCTCTTCATGGTGCTATCTCCTATTTAGTATTGTCAACTGCTTTAAATTTGTTCTTTTGTGAGTTGTGTTCAGATCGTAATTATCATGCTGTTTTATGCAATATGTTAGTCATTATGCTTCAAGGTAATTCACATTCTTTGATCTACCATGACAAAAGAATACTTTTGTTACACACAGGATTTTTATTATACATTTTTCTTTGATTTCTATCACTTGTTTATGCCTGCGCATTTACAATTATTTCCCAGTCTCCAGGAATTTGCAATAGAAGCATCAAAATCAATTACCACATTATTATAGAAATATCCTAGTTAAACTGTTGGTAGAAAACATTGTGAAGAAGGGATCACAATTTATCCTTTTGTTGCAGAAGTTTCTTTAAAAGTCTTTCACTGCTATACAGTTCAACTCAACTTGAACTGAGTTGATATGAAGTAATGGATTAATCAAGTTTTAACTCATGTATCAACCCATGACCAAACAATAATGACATTTGACCAGTTTGTTGCAGACGACTCTTGAATGTTTTCTGCCCTATCAGAAGGTTATTTTTCAATTCCATCACATTTTGTAATGTCTTCTGTTAATTCTTTCAATTTTGGACAGTCGAAAATTTGGCATTTGGTAAAGGGTTAAAGCTCCTTGCTCACAGATGTAAGGAAACTTATACATTAAAATCTTATTTCTTTACAACTGTATAGCAAATTCTATGCTTTTGTATGAGATGTACTGGGGAATAGCCATTGAAGTAAAAGAAGTTTATATTAAAGCATCTGGAGCCTGTATACCATCAATAAATATATGTTTAAATCCAAAAGCGTTGCAATGGTTTTGGTATTGATCACATTTTGTCTGTGAATACTTAGATATATTAACACATTCTGATTCAAGTTTGCATGCAAAAGCTCAGAATATGCATACATGTTAATTTTTGTAACACTGTCAACAAACAGTCATGATATTTTTAGTATGAAGTGAAAATCCCTAATTGATATCCTTTTTTAATTTTGATGATTTGTTTTACAGACATCTATTACAACTTTTTCAGTTCAGGGAAATTAGGGTTAATTCAGGCTTATCAGTTGATAGCTTCAGCAGATGGTACATGTGATATTATTCATGATGATATTCAGAGACAAGAAATGTGTTTTGACTCCAAAGTATTTTCCTTCTTATATGCCTTTCACTGCCATGATAGTGTTTTCTTTGCCATTTGTGTATTTGTATTCATTTATCTTTTACAGAGAGAATGTAAAAAGGACCATATTAACACCACTTTAGCATTATACTAATTACTGATAAAGTCTTTTCGCTATAAGGAAAATTATGGCATGTCCACATTAAAAGTAGCAAAAGATAAAACAAATATATTGATATTCGGTAGAAACTGTTGTGGTAGAAGAATAAATAGTTCATTAGGAACTATGAAGCCTTTTGTCATAGTGTTTTCTAATAAGTGATAAGTCCAAATGTAATACAAAAGAAGACGATAGAAAAAGAAAGTGAAACATTTTCTTTGTGGTATTTGGTAGAAACCCTTTAGTTTGATGGATAATTGACCTTAATTATTAATGCACACTAACTTCATTTATTTATTACTAAAGGATATAAAGCTCATATTGAACAATTTATCCTTTTGTCACAATGTTTTCTAAACCTTTCTTCAGCAGATGTGGTGGAAAAGGCATAGATTTTGGAGTAAGAGGCTTAATTCATCTTGCCAGTATCTCTCTCTCTCCCATTTCATGCCATGTCTAATTATGTTTGTATTGATGGGAGGCAGTTGTCAGGTTGAACTTTGACCCTGGAGAATCTGTATAGTGATAAAGAATGTGCGGATTGACATGCTAGGTCAATTATTGTGTAATTTATGTCAGTCCCCCTTTTGCTTGATGGGGCAAATTGAAAGGCCCTCACTATGAAAACGTTATCAGTAAAGGTTGACTAAAATTAATTCATTTGTTTAGAAAACAGGAGAAAAATCATTCAATACAACATAAACTTTGCTTTTGTTTCAAAAGAGTTTGATTCAATTATGGTCCATCAAACATTTTTATCATTTCAAATTGAGTTGAAATTATGTGGAAGGCTTTATTTTCATCATATATATTGATGATATTCAAGGCAAATCTTCTTTCCTTCCTTGTATCATACCTTGCTGGTACACATTTGGATTGTCTCACTAAAATGATCTACATCATGGCTTTTTAAATACTGCATACAAACTGTTTTGTTATACTGGTTCCCTGCTTTTTTTTCTTTTAAATTTTGGGTCCGGTAAAGTAAAATGGTGGAATGTTCTCTAAAATATGGAATTTTTCAGGAACTAAATTCAAACAAAATAAGCCCTTCCACATAGTTTTTGCTTACACTAATCCTCAATGAGAAGACATATTCTGTCAATTACTGACAAAAACCACTGACAGTTCATATCTGGGTTGTTTAATGTTATTCTTGCTCTGGTAAGCTACTTTAACTGTTCCCTTACACAGATCTTAGATTTCTTTGAATCTAGGAGCCAGCATTTATAAACTATTGAGAAAGCAAGAAAGAAAAAATTCTTTGCATATCAAATCTTTTGGTAGTTGACCAATAAAATCTCAGTACGGTACTGAGATTTTATTGGTCACTCATCAGTTAATGTATTTTTAATGGATGTGATTAATGGATATCATTAATAATTCACTTTGACTTTATCTCAATGTATTACTAATGATGTGGGCCCAGTATCTCAGACATACAATTGTTCACAAAGCTGGCAAAGGTGTTGAATGCAATGTTCATTCATTAGAAACAGTCTTCTCTAAACCTTTGTGAGCAATTTTGTGCCAAAGATCATGTTATAACATTATGTTGGTAATATCTTTATTCATAATTAAATGATCAATTATAAAAGGGAATGTTCGTTTACGTTGCCAAGAACTTTGATTTGGAGGCTTTGTTTGTTTTCGGATGATGGTAAAGGCGTAATTGGACTATTTCTCAAGAATACAGCCATTGTAAACATGTATATGTCTAGACTGTATCATGTTGATTCAACTGTCTTTTGACATTGCTTGTCTACATTATATCACAACAGTATATTATCCTTTCTTCTATCTGTAAACAGTGTTTGTGACTGCACTTCATTCATGAAATTCATGAACAAGTTCAAGAATGGTTTTGTGTTTATGAATGGCCATTTGATGGTCATGCCTCTTCATGAATGCAGTTCTAGAAACCTTTGCAGGGTTTGCTTGTGTTTGTGATTTCATCTTAGCAATGCATGCTAGTATATGTACATCTGTTAAGAGTTTCTTCAGCTTTTGAGAAAAAAACTCCTTTTCTCCACTTCTTTTTATGATATCTTCTGCAAATATGCCACTGGCTGATTTTGTAAGGGAATGGTACTGCAAAACAGCTATTTGATTCTGCATAAAGAAGTGTATTATCCCACAACTATTTCTAAATTTGTCCTTGGCAACTTAAAACCTCCATTAGGCAACATGTTGCTTACTATTACATTTTCTTATGCTGTATGTACGGTACGTGAAATGGTAAAGGGTTTCAAAGAGTCTGGTATCTGCAAGAAAAAGGTGCCTTTGGATGTAAACTGACAGTCAAAAAAGCCAGTTTTGCTGATAAGCTGGTTTATCTTAAATTATAATGTAGATTAAGATAAAAAAGAAGCTGCGATGTGTGGGTTCATCACAATACATTACTATTATGCAATCCCTCTTATCTGGGTAAATGAACTCATAACATTTTCTAAAAGTGCTTAGCAAGCCTCTTCACATGTTTGTTAACATATACCTCTGTTTGGGACTTTATAACTGGTACCAAATGAAATTAACAGAAAATGGGAAATTAATTATGTGCATAGGTAATACCTTTTGTGTTTAGCTCGACTATTTGAAGAATAAGGAGAGCTAAACTACTCTTCCGGGCTTCGGCGTTGCACCTTGGTTGTTTTTACGTGCAAGTTTGTATATCATGAACTACTTTATGGAATGGGTTGATACTTCATACATATGTTCAGGGTCATACTTTAAGGTCCCTGACCAAGTTTCAAACCTCTTGTTTTGAATTTAAGCAAACATCGCGTTTTTTTGTACTTAAGAAATCTTGGTTAAGTTTTTGTGTGCAAGTGTATCTCATGAACTACTGTATAGAATGTGTTGATACTTAATACACATGTTCAGGGTAATGATTTGAGGTCCCTGACCAAGTTTCATATATTTTGTTTTGAATTCAATCAAACCATGTGGTCTTGTGTCCTTAGAAAATCTTGGTAAAGGTTTGGGTGCATGTTCGTTCCTTATCAACTAGTGTAAGGAATCATTGTGTGCACCTTCATATTTCAGAAACAAGTAATACTTCACTGACCTATACCCCTCTCCCACATTATTGAACAGTCAAGCATGCTGTTTTATGGACAGCTCTTGTTACATATTTTTGTGAATATGCAATTTGCATCCACTTTCATATCTTGTCCTTCATGACTTAGTTCAGATCCATCGTTCTTAATGTATGTGATGCTTTTTGTGTACAAGCAAGCCTATCACATAAAGTAGTTCATTTTCCCTTTCAATGGTTTGAAGTGTGTTTTAAGTACATGCACATTGCATCAGTCTGCATGCTATCATGCCATGCATGTTGCAAGATATGGGAGACTATCTGTTGTATATCGCTGCACAATGTGCGGCAAGAATTTACTCAATACTCCAAACAGCCTTGAACATTTCCCAGGCAATGCAGCTTATTGTTATCCTGTTCCATTTTTTACTCTCAAGAAATTTGAAGCTTGCAATAAAACCAATATCCATAGAGAACTTGATATTCTATGAAAGCTATACAACTGATTTATTTGGTAATAATAAACCTTGAAATCCCTAGATCAATTCATGCACTATTTCATCAGTTTTGTATGTATGGTGTTAAATGCTGTATCAACAAGTTTTCAGGTATGTAACAGGTTTCCTAGATCAATCAGTACAAGGCTATAGGGCTCTGAAGTGACTCGCCAAATGTCACTCCCATGAAACCAGAGGCGTCAGTGGGGCTCAAACCCAGGATCTCCAAGTTCTTAGTCTGTCAAATCAATGTTGTACCCTCTATACTTAAAGCAAAATTTTCGAATGCCCCAAATTGAAAGAGTTTGCAGACAAAATTTCAAAATGTGATGAAATTGGTAGAAAACATTGTAAGGAAAGGAGAAATTGCGTGTTACAAGCAATTTCTCCCTTTCCAACGGTGTTTCTCAGAGTCATCTGCAACAAACTGTTGAAATGTTGTTTTTGTTTAGTAATAGGTTAAAGATAATAGTAAGTGACATCACGATTAAAGAAATATAATCTTTTTGTCTAGTTGAATGTCATACTTATTTGAAAAAATCGAAACTGCTTACACGAGTAATTTCTTGTTTTCTCACAATAGTTACAACAATGTCGACCACAGGCGCTTAGTCTATGCATGCATTTTAAGGGTGGATTAACAATACCGGGTAGTTGACAAGTGTGGATGTTGCATACTACGGCATGACAAGTACTATGGATTTATTGATTTCGTCTAGAAATCATTAATTTTTATGAAGTCCCTGCTTTATGTGACCCTGTAGGATACTTCTTCAGTGGGGGAAATAACCCCTTAACCCATTACCAAACAATTACAAGCTTTAACCAGTTTGTTGCAAATAACTCTGCAAAACATTGTGGGAAAAGGAGAAATTGCTCTTAATGAGCAATTTCTCCTTTTCCCACAATGTTTTCTGCCCTATCAGATAATTTTCAATTTCATCATATTTTGAAATGTCTTCTGCAAACACTTCCAATTTGGGGCAGTTGAAAATTTGGCATTTTGTAAAGGGTTTAGTCCATAATTCCTCTCTTTGAGGCAACTCATCTGTTGTAGAAGACCAATATAGAAACCACTGTGACAAAGCTCCAGAGGAGCAATTTATTTCTTTTTGTCACAGTAGTTTCTACCCAATATCATGAAGAAACTGTCTTATTGTTTTCATACCATCTTTTGACGTCTGCTGTTGCTTTGAATTTCGACCAGTTTCAATTAGATTTTACATGGGTTGATGGGTTAATGGTCTGTCAGTGTTGCCATTACTAATTCAGCTTAACTCATTCTCATTCGTTTATGGCTTATAACCTTTTCCTTCACAAAAAGGCTGAAGTGAAAACATATTGTAATACTTTGTGGATTAGAATAAGATGTACATGTACATGTGCGCATATAAATCACATGTATAATAGAAAACGTTATATACTAAGGAAATTTGATTGAGTTTTTGTTTGTGTTGAATCTTTTCTACTCCTATCCACTTTGTCTATGTGAAATATGTTTTTTGCAATGACGTGAAGGTGCATCTTTAACCCTTTGAATGCTGGGTAATTTTCTAAAAATAGATTTTTGTGTCATCTGTTTTCTGAACCTTAAATTTCTGACGAGGAAAGATCCTCAGAGTAGCAAATATGTTAGATCACAGGCCAGTCACAAATTTACTTGGCGTCTGGCCTGGATCTAACCTATTTGTATAAGCATGAAGTTGATTCCAGCTCTATAAGGGTTCAGAACTGATGCTGATCCTTCAGTGGGAAGGGACCAATCCATGTTTAGCTTCCTTCTGGGAATTTAGCCTGTCTCTCTCACAGATTACATTCAGCCATGTGTGTTATGGATTGAAAATGACAACAGAAAAGCTCGCAGACTAAACTCTTTCTCTTTTTAGAGTGCTTTTGATTGATTTTGATGGTGAAAAACCAAGCTTCCAGATGAGCTAGATTCCAATTAAACCCTTTACCCAATACTCACTTGGTTTTGATTGTAAATATGTCTCTGATAGAAATTCATTTGAAATTGCTGTTAGATATCAAGATATCCTTCATTTAGCACATATTGTCTATTTTTCGCACAGTGTTTACAATGTATTTTTCAATTTATGCCAAAATTATCCTTTCTCTGTACATTTCTTCACCCATGGTACAAAGGAACCAGACACATAATTGTTTATTAGTTTATTATCGACTTTATTGTTGATTAGCTTCTTTTACTCTTAATTGTTGATTAGATTTTTTTATATATGATTATGCAGGTCACATCTCCTTTGAGGACTCAAGAACTAGGTCATGAACAGACATGAACAAAAAATGGCCATTCATAGATACAACATTATTCTTAATTGACGTGTTCACGAATTTCAAGAGCATGTTCTTCTCTTCTTGATGTTCATGAACATGTTTGAAATTCACAAACATGTTCAAGAGAAAAAAATATTCATGAATTGCCATTTTTTTGTTCATGAAATTCATGAACACTGTTCCAGAATCCTTCCCAGGGGTAGACTGTTTAATTCAACTGTCACTCCAAAACAAGGTGCTGGTGATAAACAGAATTGCTTTTCTGTGAGTTATTTTGTATCAAACAAATAAAGTTTGCAGAGGCATTTCTAGAATGGTTAGATACCATTAACACATTCCCTCATTCAGATATTTTGGTTGGTCAAAATTGATAGTTACAGCAAATGGTCAGCTTATAGCGCTGGAAAATTTCTCCTTTTGTCGCAGCGGTTCAATTAAAAGTCTTCTACGGCATAAATATGTGATAAAGATTGACAACTTCTTTTTTAACCCTTTTGCGAACAATGACAACATTTCACCAGTTTGTTGTAGATGAGTCTGGAAATCATTGTTGGAAAGGAAAAAATTGCTAATGTGGCGAGCAATTTCCCCTTGAGCAATTTCCCCTTGAGCAATTTCCCCTTTTCCCACAATGTTTTCTACCCTATCAGAAGATTATTTTTCAATTTCATCACATTTTGAAATGTCTGCAAACTCTTTCAATTTGGGTCAATCGAAAATTTGGCATTTGGTAAAGGGTTTATCTGGAACAGGGCTCTCCTCTCCTCATAATTGCACTTTGCTGAGAAGAATTATCCTGAAAATGTGCTTAAAATCAATAAACTGTCTCATTTGGTATCAATTAGAGAGACACTTGTTACAGATTTCTCTGTTTAATGAATACCCTACAGCCCATGTTTCTTTGTGCAATAGAATTATTATTTTTAGCCTGTTACATGTACTTATTTTATAGATTGGTCTGTAGTAGACCTACACCAAGTAATTCAGGGTTCTGCATGACAAAGTGGTTAAGTTGGCGGGCTCAGGCCTTACTTGGAGTGAGCTTTGCCAAGTCACTTCAGAGTCATAGCCTAGTACTGGTGGGTCCAGGAATGCCATTACATAAATGAAAAATTGTTGATACAGAGTTAAGCAACATACAAACAAAAACACCAAACTCTTGTATAAAGGAACTTTTTGTCAAGAATTAGCAACTTCTTGAATGCCAATGCTAAATTTAAAACGAAAAGAAGAACATTATTCTATTTAACGTCCTTAAATGTTCACCATTCTAAAACAATATAGCAGAGAAATGGCTGGTTATGTGCCTAATCATTTCAATGCTTGTATATCGTCAATTTCAAACTACAAAGATGTTTCTTTCATTGAAATGCAGGAGGTTCACTTCATTACCTTATATTTTGACAGCAGTAAAATTGATGCTTTCCTTTTCATATGTACATTTAGTTCTTTCCTTATCTTTACACTCATCAGAACACCACCTTTGTAATAGGTGAATTTCTTTGAAGTATTGAAATGAAATTCGCAAAAAATGAAAATGTCTTTTCATTACTGATTTAAAGACTTTTGCAGTAGGCAGTACTTAAAAGCATTGTGACAAATGAAGAATTTGCTTGTAATGGGCAAATTCTCCTTTTGTCAAATAAAGCATTCAATGTTATCTGGTTAAAAGTTTTAGCGACTTATTTTCCCCCTTGGATAATGGGCTTAAAAAAGATTCTTCTCAGCAAAATACATACATGTAGAGAAGATCAGAAAAAGGAATTCAGATAAGCTTTAATCCATTACCAAACAATAACAACATTTTATCAGTTTGTTGCAGACGATTCTGGAAAACATTGTGGGAAAAGGAGGATTGCTTGTTACGAGCAATTTTTTCTTTTGCCACAATGTTTTCGGTCCTATCAGAAGATTGTTATCCAATTTCAACACATTTTGAAATGAATCATATTCTGCAAACTCTTTCAATTTGGGACAGTCGGAAATTTGGCGTTTGGTAAAGGGTTAAAATAGATCTTCACAGCAAAATACATAGAACAGAAGAGAAAAGGGAATTCTGATAAGCATTTATAACAAAATAAACTTGTCTAATTCCTCGCACAATACACTAGTATATGTACATTATCAAATGCTTCTTTGTGTTATGTTGATTAAAAGTATTATTTTTTCTTCTAATTTCAGTATTTGATATTCCTACCAATTATTCTGGGATCCATTGTGGGTGGAGGTGTCTATTCATACATTTATAGGGAGGAGGTAAGCAAACTTAGTTTTTTACATATTTACAAACCTTTTCTGAAGTCTTCTGCTTCAAGTAAAACAAATGTCGTCTGCAGGTGCTAAAGAGTAAAGGAACAGTATAACCCTGAAGATTTCATGTCTCTAATTTGCACTAGGTATATCAGGTAAGCAAACTTAGTGTTTTATATATTTACAAATCTTTTCTAAAGTCGTCTGCTTCAAGTAAAAAACAATGTCGTCTGCATGTGGTAAAGAGTTAAACGATTACCAAACAATAATGACATTTGACTACTTTGCTGCAGACCGCTCTAGAAAACATGGTGGGAAAATGAGAAATTGCTCGTGACGAGCAATTTTTATTTTTCCCACAATGTTTTCTGCTTTATCGGAAGATTATTTTCCAATTTCTTCACATTTTGAAATGTCGTATGTAAACTCTTTCAATTTGGGAAAGTCGAAAATTTGGTGTTTGGTAAAGGGTTAAAGGAACAGTATAACCCTGAAGATATCTTGCCTCTATTTTGCACTAGGTATATCAGATGGAACCGGCATGCTGCTAGGCATTAAAATTATCTCTGTGATTATCTTATCTTTCAGCTGAACTTCAAATGTAATTGAGTTATAAAGACATCATTTGTCTAAATACCCATCTAAAATGAGCTGAGGTGGGGGCTTAAATTGAATACATTCTTATCTTTTTTACTCCATAAACGTTTGTACTCTTTGGGCCTTTAGCCCAAGAACTTAGAAATTAGGGCTTCACTATTTTTGAAACTATTATTATAACCAGTCACTTCACTTTTTAAAAAGACTCTTTATAAGATAAAGGATATAAACTTTTTTAGATACATGGATGAAATAACATCACAGATCTATAGAATTACATAAAACTAGATTATCGATACACTTATCATCCCATTCTATAATCATGAAAACACAGATGTTCAGCAATTCTAGAATTAAAATATTAATAGCAGCCTTTTTCTAGGAAAGATTGAACACAATTTTAGGGTCTAACCTACAGATCACAATCTGTGCATTAGTTCCTTTAGCCCATTACCAAATAATAATGACATTTGACCAGTTTGTTGCAGAAGACTCTGGAAAACAGGAAAGGAAAAATTGCTCCTAAAGATCAATTTCCTCTTAACAAGCAATTTCGTCATTACCCATAATGTTTTCTGCCCTATCAAAAGATTATTTTTCAATTTCATCACATTTTGAAATGTTGTCTACAAATTCTTTCAGTTTGGGACAGTCGAAAATTTGTTGTTTGGGAAAGGGTTAAGTAATGATTAGAGTTCTTTTAAAGAACTTGAAATCAGAATGCCCCATTTCCACTGGCATGAAATCTTTGTGACATCATATTGCATTTTCATGAGAGGTAGTTTACCGACCTTCATAGAGAAAGTTAATGGTAAGTTAATGGTTCTACCCGGCTTCACGAGTCTTAATGGGCAAGCAAGTATGGCGTCTTCCTCCATCAATAAGATTTTGGCATCACAGCATAGCTGAAGTAATGTTGAATGCATTACAGTTAGAATAAAACAGGGTTTTCCATTTCGATATGTTTTTAAATTGTGTACCATTCTATTTTATTGGAAGCTGAGCTACATCATTGATTTACTATGAAGGAAAGTGTTCATTTTAACACAATCAGGTTACATTAAATTAGTTTTCAGCCATGGGGGATGTGCATTTGTTTCTCTCAAAGGTTATATAACCTATTAGTTGGGTCAATATACACTTTGACACTCAAAAAATTGCTACAAAAGGTATTTTAACTGATTCTGATAGAGTAGAATCCCCTTTATAACATATCAAAAGTTTACCAAAATCCGACTTCCGGAAAGATGTTTTTTTCAAGATGGCCGCCAAGTTAGACTGTCAACACTCTTAAAAGACCTCATCAATGTTTGCTCATTGACAAGATCACTGCTTTGCCCACCCCAAAATTTATCACCTCAAAGTCAAATGTTATGTATTTGACGTCCTTCCTATTGAGGATGTGTCTATTTTTGTATGTCATATTAGATTTCTGTGTAAAATACTTAACTCATACTATTTCTGGTGATCTTAAAGTGTTCTCTGACCCCAAAAACCTACGTAAAGACACCAAAATTATCAATTTTGAGTGGATAGTCACAAAGTTATTACCATAAATAGGTTTTGGCAGCCATCTTGAAAAAACATCTTACCGGAAGTCGGATTTTGGTAAACTTTTGATATGCTATAAAGGGGATTCTACCCTATCAGAATCACTTAAAATACCTTTTGTAGCAAGTTTTTGGAGGTTCGGCCATTTTTTGCCATATAATGACCCGACAATATAATGTATTACTTTATGTATTTCTAGCTAAACTACGCATTGAGGGCTCAGTGCAAGATTGGAAAAATCCTGCAATTTTGTGAAAAATCAAACTAATCTCAAAGCCCCTCGATGTGTTTATTCAGATGGCAATAACGGTAGATATGAAACTTTATGAGCGATACTCTCCTGGCTGACCAAGAGAATGTTGATGGTTCTACCCAATGGACTTTTACGTTATGGGTCATCTTCCATCCATTATGAACTGGACATTGTAATATAAACTAAACACTGTTGAATCAACAGTGTTTAGTTTATATTACAATGTCCAGTTCATGTGTCCAGCGTTGATGCAATGGAAAAACTTATATAACAAACAAAACAAATAGGTAAACTGACAACTGCAATATGACTGCAATAGTGTTAAAAGTGTTAAAATCTTGGTTGTTTTCAACTTAAATAGTGTAAATGTCTGATTAAGCCCGTCTCATTAAATGTTTTGTTATTAATTTCTATTTCAGATTGAGAACACTGTTATGAACTCTCAGCTGTTAACAGACATTGTACAGAAGAAATATGGAGTAGACAACAGAGTGACTTCAGCCATAGATTACATGCAGAGGGAGGTGGGTGGAGTAATTTACTGATTCAGTTTTAAATTGTTTCTTTTGAAGTTGAGTTCGAAACGTGTTCTTTGAACTTGTTTTGATCATTCTTGATTCTGCTTTCTTGATATATTACATTACATTACATTATTCTTTATTGCAAAAACAGTTACAGTTTATAGCAATATCCATGTAATGTAAATGTCTATGACAAAGAACATATAAGAGAACATTTAAAAGCATAGAAATTAGCTGAAGAACAATGAACAATATAATGAAAGTTGGCAAGATTGAGCCTGCTATTTGCAGGATTCAAACCCATTTCTTACGATCCTTATACAGGGGGTCCATAGCCTAGTCAGTTAGATTGCAGAAATTTAAATCACATGGCCTCTCTCTGCAGTTGTCTAAAGCATGGTACTGGTATTTGGATTTTCACGAGAGAAAGTGCCTGGGTTGACTAACAGAATGTCAATAGTTCTACTTGGTTAGAACAGCCATTGTTCGGAGTTAAGATTGTGGTCTCATTTCATCATTATGAGCAGGACGTTGCAAAACAACTGAAATCCCGTTGATGTGATGTAATCTCTAAAATACAAACATACCCTGAAACAGGTCCTTGAACTAAAGACCACTGTCCTCAGATTTAATTTACTCTCACTGAAGCTCTGCTGTGCAATTTATATGTCACTGTTTTTGAGGAATTGGTTAAAACTATAAATAGATACAAATCGAGGGTTCATATTTACACATTTAAGTGCAAGTTATATGTCACAAATCAAATATTGAGGAATGGGTTAAAGCTATAAATAAATACAAATCGAGGGTTCAGTGCAAGATTATAGTAGGTGCTTCACAAACATGAAGCACTTACTATAGTCTTGCATTGAACCCTTGAAATAACAAAATAATACTACTGCCACCTGCGTGAAACAAATATATCATCAGTTGATTCAGTCAGATATATATATATATCTCTAATTACAGCTGAAATGTTGCGGTGGCTCCTCCTATACCGACTACACAGAGTCGCTGTGGGTTAACGACGATCCACACGAGAACATCCAGCGTACCAATAAAGTCCCGTCAACTTGCTGTAGTGACTACTGGAAATACAAGGATATTCCGTACGCAGACTACAAGTACTGCTCAATTTACACCATAGACCCGGACCTAGTGGGAGGGTCTCTGGGCGAGAGGAACGCAAATGTTTATCCAACTGTAAGTCTGTGATTAGTGGATATGAAGAGGGTTCAATGCAAGCCTATAGTAACTCCTTCACATACGTGAAGGACTTACTATAGTCTTGCATTGAACCCTTATATTTTAGAGAATTGATGCTCATGTCTTTATGTTAAAATATTATTGGGCAAGATGTAGGAATCTGGTGAGCTGAAAGCAAATTGGTAAATAATCCAAAGCCAAGCCCAATAACTGTTCCCATTCAATGATACAAACCATATATTCTATTTATCTTCTTACCGATGAGGATTCAAATAAACAAAAGAAGAAAATATGATACAAAAAGATGAAGTATGCAGACTACAAGTACTGCTCAATTTACACAATTGACCCGGACCTACTGGGCGGGTCCCTGGGCAAGAGGAACGCAAATGTTTATCCAACCGTAAGTCATGATTAGTGGATATATATGGGGTCAAAGCAAGACTATAGTACTAATAATGAGGCGATGTACAAACCCTTTTTCAAATTTCAGCTTCTACTGCATAAAACATTAGGAACCACTTTGGCAAATGATTTAATTGCTCGTTATAGATAATTCCGTTTTGTCATTATTGTTTCTTCCCAAGATCATAATGAAAGTTTCATTGATTTTTGTTCATGCTTTTGGTTGACTTGCTTCAATTAGGGTCAGTCACAACTTCCTGATCTTGGTGGATTGTGTTTAACTGTAAAAGACTTCATGTCAATTGTGATTGAAACTTTATTAATTCACTCTCGTTGAATGCGTAGTGGAATTATGACCAGTACTGGTGTCAATTTTTCGGTAAGTCTCATCATTTTCACCTTTCAAATAGCTGGGAGTAAATCTGGGACTTGTGGTACAAGAGGCTGATGCTCTACCTCTGCACCAAACTCGCTCTTAAAGAAGGATTGACATAGAGAATACATGGTTGATGTTTTGAATCTGAAATGTTATCTGGCAAGGCATACGAATATTATCCGTAGAGCCGAAGGTGGATCGGATAATATTTTAAAGCTGAGCCCAATAACCTTTTCCTATTCAAAGACACCAATTATCTATTCTACACATCCTATTACATATAAGGATTCAAATAAACAAATAAAAAAGTGAAACGAAACAAAAAATCAATACTGACAGGTGCGTGCAGAGATCACATGATCTAGGGATGGATATCAAACATGTTGTATGGCACCCTGTTATCGGACTGTATATTCTATTGAAGACAGGAGAAAGGCAAATTTTTGTTAGTTGAGTAACCTACATGTATGTGTTTATTTTCAGGGTTGTGGAAAAGCATTTGTGGAGTTTGTGCAGGAGAATATAACCATAGCTGCAGCTATAGCATTCAGTGTAGTGGCATTACTAGTGAGTATTTGTCTTAATCCTTTACTCTGTAATATGAAGGTCCTTTACTGTACTGTACTGCTACTTAACACATAGCTTTACCTACTACGTTATATCACATTATTGGGTCTTGCAGCAGACGGCTTTCAAAAAGCATTGTGGCAAAAGGAGAAATTGCTTGTAACAAGCAATTTCTCCTTTTGCCACAATGTTTTTTTCATCTATTCACACATCACAACCGCAAAACTGAAAGGCTTATCACATGTATACAAAGCTTTTTTAAATACATCTGCTTCACCTAGATAATGCAGGTGGTAAAGAGTTTATTTTACCATACTTTTATGACAATAATTGACAGATATTGCAAAAATCTCACAACAAGTGCACTAAGCCTTTACATGTGAAGATTCTGTCTTATTTGAATAAAACTCCTGCAGATGCTTTTTTAAAGGTCATATGTACAGGTTGGGTTTATTTCATAAAATTAAAATATGAAGTAAAAGAATCACATTGAAATTATTTGCAACATTTTAGCATAACGCATTACGCCATAAATCACCGTCATAGCGCACCGATTAATAAAAGTTCGTATGACTTACTTCCCTTTGCTGTGACGTCACTCGTGATCCACTGAATGCGCCATGTAAAGGGCGTGAAGAGCGATCGCTGGTTAGAAGTGGTGTTTTTCTTCAAGTAAACGATCCTAAAGTCATTGTTTGGATTGACAGCGCATTTTATTTATTGAATATGATTCATTTTATAAGAATATCAATTTGAAAAAAGATAAATTAATAACTTAACCCGTGAATTTGCATGGATTTGTCATTGCGTAAACCTGTTCATATGAAAGGAACGGCTTGAAATTTGGACGATTTTCCTTGAAATAAATGATTCTTAAGTCATTGTTTGGATTGACAGTGAATTTTCTATACTGAATATTTTTCATATTATAAGAATATTCATTTGAAAAAAATAAATTAGTGACTTAACGCGTGAATTTACAAGGATATGTCAATGCGTTCATATGAAAGGAACGGCTTGAAATTGGGACGACTTTCCTCGAAATAGCAATCCTTAAGTCAATGTTTGGATTGACAGTGCATTTTCTTTCTTTTACGATATTTGTGAAAACAGCTATTTTTTTTTAAATATTTGTTGAAAAAAAAACCGAATACTTTTCCGTCAATGATCGTGTATTAGCATTAAGGTTTTAATTGAGTAGTAAACAAAGACATAGATCTGAATAAACGAATTGTCTTAAAACCGTACATCGTATAACTATTAACTGTTAAATTCACCCTGCATTGTCTTATCAATACATGAAATGAAACGGGAGAAGATCATAAATTGCGAACAAACAAACCGTATTATAACCCAACTTACTTGTGATACGAAGGTTATCCTTTAACTCACATTTTCACCACACACCCAAATTTCAAAACTAAACACTGGCACATTCAAGAGTATTTGTTAAAATCATCCGGCAACTTTCCAGTAACTCCACCCCCAGTAAAAGGTCTATGATTTCGAAATTGATTCCGATGTCGTCTTTCTAGATCAACTGTTTTGGCTTAAGAACTGTTCTTCATATTCGCTTTACATTTATGTTCGTTTTCTCTCGTGTAAGTAGCCTTGACATATTGAGCATTTAATTTTCGGACAGGTTTAATAATTAACAGCTAAAAAAAAAAATCGTCATAGTTTATTTTACTAACAACTTTAAATAAACATATTTGAATTTATTTGTTATGATTTTGGAATTTAAATATCAATTTGACAAAACTTGGTTTTGATGTTAAAACGTTGTTTTTGTTGAAAACATAGAGTTAATACCGTTTTGGTGAATACTGATTATCATATACTTATTGAAGTGTCAAACTATTCTAATAGAAAAGACAACATGTTCACTTTTTTGGATATCATAACGACATAACGACAAAGTATCAGACGTAAGTGACATTGAGAGATAAATATGTCCTGACACACCTTATCAATCCAAACATCCTGTGAGAGTTTGGTCTTAATTGGTTATATCTTAACAATGGATTTTTTAGATAAATTTAATTGCCGCGCATTGAAAGTGTGAGATTTGACGCTTGTTATTTCATGTCTGGAATAGCAGAACGTGTCAGACCTGTTAATTAACAACAGAGATATTTAAGAGATTAACGCCAGAGGCTATCTTTCGCCTAAACAATAAAGGACTTGAGACTTGAAACATACTGTGCAAATGTGGCAGATTGGTGTTAATTTGCATCACGACCCTTAATCCTTGTAATGTCCGATGTTTGTTGATTGACCCTTTGTATGTGACGTAAACTGACAATAATCAATTAAATTGTAAAGAAAGAGATTATGTTCAAATGTGTAAATTATATATTTAGTGATCTTATTACTAAATTATCAATATAAATTTGTAATAATCATGTTTGAACACCTGCATTTCAGTGTGACATATGTCATTTAAACCAATATTACCAATGGCAAAACAATTTAAATAATTCCGAAAAGCAGACGCTTAAGTTAAGATCGAACCCATTATCATTTGCGTTGATGAGTTCAGAGACAGTTTGCGGATATCAAATATTCATTATTTTGAATTTTCATTCAAAGACAACGGCAGATAAAAGAAACTTGCTTGTTTTAATCAGTTTGTTATCATAGCAATCAACGTACATTTTTCATTTTGTCTCATTTATGTACAATGGCAACGTTTCTACGATTATGTTAAAACATAAAACAAGTTTTGCAAATAAGAACAAGATGCATTTAAGCGTTTAAAACCCAAAGACATGGATATACAATAACTTATGATGTTGGATGAAATTAACATATTCTTGCAACCCTTTGAATTCTTACGTAATATAATCGTAAAGCAGCCTAATTAAGTATTCCTAACTAAGTATGTAGCATAGTTAATCTGTTCCAAACAAAACTCACTTGGCGAGTAAGAGAGTCATTCAAGGAAATTAACTTTCAAAAAAGGTGTAATCAACGTGATTTATCCTTTTCTTTAATTTATCTACATTTACACAGTGCACATTCTATATAAAGATCTAGCAAGATTAGTGAATGTTGTCGGTGTGTTTGAAATAAGGGAAATATAACGGTTACTCAATAAGTAGAATGAATTTGAAGCGTCTTCACATGTATAAGTTACTTTGAATAGAGTCCGATCATTTAAAGATCAATAAAATCAATTTTCTGGAAACGCCTAACAATGCGTTAACTTGCCGTCTTCGAAGTGAAAGTAACACAGCCTACTGTGCTTGTTTGGGGAAAATATCTTTTGCTTATTTGTAAAGTAAACACGGTCCAGTTTACTTATCGAAACTTTTTGCAGCTTTTATGTTCGTCGGAAAACGGGAGAAACTCGCATCCCTGCGACCAAAAGCAGAATAACACCAGAAGACCTGTCAAAATACCATATTCAATATCCAATTTACGTTTCCCAAAACACAATTCAACACTTAAAATGTCCGAAATTTGTGCAAAAACACCGTCGTTACTGAGAACTAGATTCTTCTTACTGATAGTTCATATGACTTTGAAGCACAAATGACGTCACAACAAGGGAGATAAGTCATTCACAAAAATCGATAAAGGTGAATAAAAGTAGTCAAAAACAACATTTTTCGCTTCTGTATGAGAAAAAAATCATTACCTCCGTCATAACGAAACCATAACCTAATTCAAAAACCATAATTAAAGAAAATTTTGTTTATCGGGAAATATGACCTTTAAGTTGTTTATTTACATTGTCATTGTTTGCAGATATGAGCATGAGCTCTATTTCTCTTATTGAAAGAGTTATGTTCATTTTATATCTTCTACTTGGAGTTAAATGATGAAATAACATGTAGTTTTCACTTGTTGAGCTCCATTTCGATATTGTGATATCAGTAGTTTTTCTCAATTTCTAGGTCAAACTCTCTCTACATCAAATTCTTTTCAACATGACCTTTCTACTGTATGTGCAAAAAAAAACCAAAAAACTTATTTTCTTTCTGTTTTTATCAGTTAATAGCTAAAGTGTGCGTACCCTGCTCATATTCTACTTGAGAAAGAGATTCTGATGCATATGCAATTTTCTTTCTGTTTATTTCAGTTAATAGCTAAAGTGTGTGTATCCCTGCTCATATTCTACTTGAGAAAGAGATTCTGATGCATATGCAATTTTCTTTCTGTTTATTTCAGTTAATAGCTAAAGTGTGTGTATCCCTGCTCATATTCTACTTGAGAAAGAGATTCTGATGCATCTGATTCATATGCAATTTTCTTTCTGTTTATTTCAGTTAATAGCTAAAGTGTGTGTATCCCTGCTCATATTCTACTTGAGAAAGAGATTCTGATGCATCTGATTCATATGCAATTTTCTTTCTGTTTATTTCAGTTAATAGCTATTGTGTGCGTTTCCCTGCTCATATTCTACTTGAGAAAGAGATTCTGATGCATATGCAATTTTCTTTCTGTTTATTTCAGTTAATAGCTAAAGTGTGTGTATCCCTGCTCATATTCTACTTGAGAAAGAGATTCTGATGCATATGCAATTTTCTTTCTGTTTATTTCAGTTAATAGCTAAAGTGTGCGTATCCCTGCTCATATTCTACTTGAGAAAGAGATTCTGATGCATATGCAATTTTCTTTCTGTTTTTTTCAGTTAATAGCTAAAGTGTGTGTATCCCTGCTCATATTCTACTTGAGAAAGAGATTCTGATGCATATGCAATTTTCTTTCTGTTTATTTCAGTTAATAGCTATTGTGTGCGTTTCCCTGCTCATATTCTACTTGAGAAAGTCGCCGGCGCCCCGTGAGGACGATGTAGTCTATGAGATGGCCAGGACGCAGGAGAAATCCCCGTACCCGGCCCGCGGGGGACCGTATGCCAACCTCTACCAAAGTTAAAGTACAATCATCATCTATCAGTCAGGGAACCAGATTATGGAAGTCTCTAGTCTCTATTTGATATTCGACCATTTCCTTTCATGAAGGGATTTTTGTTACTGGTTTGAATAGTAAGGAACAGTAAATAGAGGCTTCATTGTAAGACAAAAACAACTCATTCACAAATGTGAATGAGTTGATATTGTCTTTCTATGAACCCTTAATATGACAAATGTTTTTCATAAGAAGACTATCATTTTTTTATATTAAGTAAAGCTCATTGTGGCAAAGGGTTCTGCATGGCCCTAGTGGAGATCTCGGGCCTTAGAACTCGGGGGTCATGGGTTTGAGCCCTGTCCATTCCACTGGTTATGTAGGAGAGTCCTTTTGTCTGACACTTCAGAGCCCTAACCTAGTACTGGTGAGCCCTGGAAAACTATACATAAATGAAACATTGTTGATAATGCGTTTTTCCGGTTATAAACAAACGAAAAATTACAATCTTAACTTGTCTGCTGAAGGTGCCATAAAACACGTAATAGTAAAGGGCAAGGGGCAAACTGTTGCAGACTACTTCTGAAAAATTTGTTTGAACAAGAGATATTGCTCATTTGAGTTGTTGCTTATATTCTAACAATGTGTTTTAACCATCATAACTTAGGAAAATTCACCCATTGAAATATAATTTTAATTGATGCATGCATAAAACTTGTTATTTTATTAATTTTGTGTTATGGAAAATGTGTTGGTTATTCTTTTTTTGGAAAATTTAACTCATATTGTGAATATTGTCGGACTTTTTTACCCAGCAACTCATGGACTAAGTTATGACACAAGAAAAGTCCATGCTAGGAAAATTCTTGGGCAAGACAATGCCTAGTACTGGTGAATTCTAGGAATGCTAAAAAGTAACTTAAGTACTGTTCACTTGGCTTTAAACCTTATATAAACAAAGACAAGGCAATTGAAAAGTGTTTCCAAGCCTAGCCTCTCTTTACTGAGCAGTTATGTTCGTATGGGAGAGCAATCTGGGGCTTGAAATGAATACTGTGTGGTACTAGTGTGGAATTGCCACAGGCATTGGTAGGTGGTACACAGATAACAGCAATTTGACTGAAATAATGTTTCAAACGTCTTTGTTTACCTATCAAATCTAAGTTGTTTGGTAAAACGTAATTCCCTCTGCTTATTGCGGGTGTCTTGTCTGTTATGGTTGTATTTCTTCCTTACTTGAAGCATAATAAAGTTACCAAAAACACAAATAGTCAAATATTTAAATAATGGTATTTAGCATTGAACAAAACTTATAAAAAAAATGTTTCATTGTTTGAAAATTCTTTTTATTGAAAAAGCATCGAATAGCCAAAGGTGAAAAGTATTTTTCAGTAAAAATTTGAATTACATGATTATCATTTTGCACAAATTTCATATGTCAAACAGCGATTTGTCTGATTTCAAAACTTAATGCTTATAAGACTTTCAAAAATTGTATTAAGGTAGAATACCCTTAATCCAAAACTCATTCTATCGTCTGATTGCTTTGGTCATTCTTTGTTAACCACAGTAGGAGTCTGTAATTATTCAGTCAATTGTGAATAGTTCCGTCCCACACAGAGGTTTACAGAGAACTACTGAAGTAATCCCACGAAAGAATGAGTTTCAAAATGGCCGATAATGGGTATTCTGCCTTACAGGGTTATAGAGAAGCGACAAACGTTTGTTTAGATAGATGTTTTATTTATATATGTATATATGGTATACATGAACATTGTCTTGTATATTTTGGTGAATATTTGCAGGCTACTATGTAGTATTGTGAAATCATGAGATTGTGAAAAAATTTACATTTATATCTTTTTTAAAATCGCACCATTTTACATTTAACCAAATCATTTTATGCATTTGCATTTTATTTTTTAATTGTCTTAAAGCGTTTGTTTAAATGTGTTAGTACAGAGTATATGTGTATTGTTGTGACTTATACAGGCATTCAAAATTTTATCAACAGTAATTGTGTATGCTTACCTATTCCCTGAGATGGAATTCTTAGAGTTTTGAAAGCATCTGTACACAACAATAAATACTATGTTTGAAAAATAGATGTGGGTATTTTAAAGCTGAAAAAGTCATTGTGACATAAGAAAATATTGTTCATTGTGAACAACTTCTCCTTTTAACAATGGATTCTTAAGATGAAGTTGGTTCCAGCACTATTAGGGTCAAAATTCTGTTTAATAACTTCTCTGAGTGCAGTTACTTGTAAAGCCGTACAAGCTAAATTGATCTACTAGGGCTTGTACTTTTTAAACTGGTATAATCTTAACTTTTATATTTTGATATACTTACAAAATATATAATCAGTGCAAAGTACTAGACATGACATTATTTCACCCATGTTAAGCAACCATAGAAAAAGGAGACACATTTGTGGTTTATAAAACAGCTATTAGCTTAATACTGATGCCAGTAAAGATCATTATGGATATTTTGTTCTTGTCATGTTTCAATCTTATGCTTTGAATAATTTTAGATATTTTGTGCTTATACAGACTTTGTCTCCTAGATTTCATGTTTTTATATTTGTATATTCGTATCTTTTCATTATATGGCCTAGCTACAACTTTTAATTCATGTGTGTTTTCTTAAAACATCAATCTTTTTTGTATGTGTCTTCTGTTTGACAAAAAGTATGATAGACACTAACCAATGACCAAATAATAACGACTTTTGACCAGTCTGTGGCAGACGACTCTGGAAAACAATGTGGGAAAAGGAGAAATTGCTCTTAACGAGCAATTTCTCCTTTTCCCACAATGTTTTCTGCCTTATCTGGTTATTTTTCAATTTCATTGCATTTTGAATTGACGTCCGCAAACTTTTTCAATTTGGGACAGTCGAAAATTTGGCGTGTGGTAAAGAGTTAAAAAGAAAACTAATGTCTATTTCTATCATGAACAACACCTTTTCCATTTCCCAGGAGTGAAATTAGAAGAATCTTTCAAAAAAGGCTTATAAGTCATGATTGAATAGCTGGAGAAAAACCAACAATTGAGAAATCTGTCACGTTATGGAGGTTATATTTGTCTGTGTTGTTCTATCTAGTCAGATGAATCTTTTATAGATATCGCAATGATCACAACAATTAGAAGACAAATTTCTTTTTTTCTCTAATTTCGGTGATTATTTTCACCATAATAATAGAAACGCTAGATTTTGTATGTGTACGAGACAACTATCTATTGTTGAACCAGTTGTTTTGTATCAGTATCGTAATTTGTATATTTTGTATTGAGAACCATAAAAAGATAAAAATGGTGTATGGTGTTTGTCTTTCTTTTGGTATCTCCCTTTATTTTTAATTTACTACACCATTTACCGTTTGGTACAGGATAACCCATTACCAAACAATTACGGCATTTAACCACTTTGCTGCAAACGACCCTGGAAAACATTGTTGTAAAAGGAAAAATTGCTCATAACGAGCAATTTTTCCTTTTCTCACAATTTTTCCTTTTCTCACAATTTTTCCTGCCCTATCAGCAGATTCTTTTCCAATTTCATCACATTTTGAAATGTCGTCTGCAAACTCTTTCAAATTGGGACAGTCGAAAGTTTTATGTTTGGGAAAGGGATACCTACGACCTTCCTGGATCCACCATTGGGCTAGGGCTCTGAAATGACTTGCCAAAGGCCACTCCCACTAAACCAGAGATGTCGGTAGGGCTCTAAATCACGACCCCAAGGTCTGAGTCCACCATCTTTATCACCGAGTCATGCAGGGACTTTAAGCCTTTTCATTTAACTGTATCTCATATTAAACACAAGGTCGATTAGATGACAGCCCATTAAACCAGAGGTGTCAGTTGGGCTCGACCCGGGACCCCGAGTTCAGAGTCGACCACCTTAACCACTCAGTCACGCAAGACCCAACACTAAATATCTTCTTAGGCTCGTATAGATATGCCACCAAAATATTGGAAGTGTTTATTGAGCGAGTTATTCCGTGTCAACAATGTCAGCTATATAACGGATTTCCTGCGATTCTCTAGTACTAGGCTATAGCCCTGAAGTGTCTTGAAACTAGAAGCGCCGTTGGGGGTCGGACATGGGATTCTCAGATTACAATTCGACCACCGAGATAAAGTTCAAAAGCCATACCCAATGGATAACTCCTTTTAAATGTGGTGTTTAACGCAGTTTCAACACTTGTTCAGTTATATTACGGCTATCATAGACCCACCAGTACTAGGCTAGGACTCTGAAGTGACACGGCAACTCCCACAAAACCAGAGGTGTCGTTGAAGCTCGAACCTTGGACTCCCGTACATCTTAACCACTGGGCCATGCAGGACCAAATCTAATGGATAAGTTGTGACCTATTAGCGCACTGTTGTTGGAAACCAAGTCGTTTCTTCAACTTCCTTTCCTTAACTTTCTTCCTATGTGTTTGTTTTAGATTTGAGCAAAATGGCATTACATTTAGAAAACAGATTATATATGATTTAACTGTTATTGTTTTAGTTTTATCTAACAAATGGATTGTTTTATGACAATTCAAAAAGAAAAGGAAAAAATCCAAGACTATAAAGACTAAATACTGACCGTCTGTATTAGTTAACATTGGTTATGCAGTGTGGGAAAAGGTCATCTGACATACGATAACTATTGAACTGGGCTACACTGATAAGTTGGCAGTGAAGTTGTGACTTTGTTGTGACTTTGTTCTTTGTACGGTTTTCAAATCGCTCTAACATGTTTACGCTTTTTCACTTACTTTTGCCATACCTTTATCAATGATAGCCACATTGTATACCCTGCATGAGTTGACCATCAACTTTCCGGTTCTAATGGTATATGATAGCCCATGCTTTATAACGGCGTTACGTCTTACACTCGGCGGAGAAATCGCAGTCGACGGTTGCACGTGTCCAAAACAGTCGGTCTTCGACATTTCTTTATGATTTTATTTTGAATAAACTAAAATGTTTAACTGGTAGCTTAACAAACGGTCTTTTCATACTATGTCTATTGAACAGTGGTCAATTTGGTGCATTGAGTCACTGCCAAAGCACTATTGTTATAGTATACCGATAGTTTAGTGACATTATAATCTAAGTCCTTCACAAAGGTGAAGGACTTATATTAGTCTCTCACAACTCATCGATATTTCATTGGAACTAATCGTTCCGTTTCACCTTCCTTATCTCGTCGTTCTAGATCTGTTACCTAAAGGGGTTCGTCGTACTAGGAAAGAGAGAGGTTTATTTATTAAACATATTTGGCTGGTTCGTTGTGGATCTAGAGTCGGGCTTTTAACATATCGGGCCGTTACGATGACAGGTAAATACGTCGGTCTTCATAGTTTGTTATAGATTGGGATTTAATACGGGTTTCAACCTTTTTTCAGTTATACTGCGCTGATATTTAACTTAATGTTCGTGTGTGCAAGGCTGTTAAAAAGAGCCCATTGTCCATTGACACTTGGTAGTGATACCTGTACCTCGTTTATTTGTTAATTATCCGTGTGTTCTTTTCGTTTCTCTTTATACAAACTTTGCCAGTATGCACGGAAAGAACTATTCACGAGTTAGCTCCTTTAACTGATTCAGTCCACCTGCCAGTGATGGGGAGATACTTTATGGACATATGGCTTTCGATTTCATCATTTCTATCTTATAATTGCAATGATTTTCCATACATATTCCCCGAAATGCATACATGTAACAAACAAAGAACGGACACGAGTAAAGAAGCTTTTGAAAACAAGGTGTAAATGGTGTATACGCTGTTTAGCTAGTTTGACAGAGGTGTCCAAATTATTTAAGCACACTTATATTTGTATCTGATTCCTTAGTATTTTTATGTTAATATAAGTATATGTAGTGCCGAGTTCAAACAGTATACCCATTCATTTGGATTAGTTTATGGAGGCTGGAAGGAAATGAATTGCTTTGGACTATTTTTGGAGTCAAATTTGAGTAAGATGATGTAAGGATATGACTTCACGATTGTCTCTAGAGATGATACATAACGTAGTGTGTTTATTGTAAGGGTATGTAAGGGTATGACTTCACGATTGTCTTTAGAGATGATACATAACGTAATGTGTTTATTCGTAATAAATAATGATGTAAGGGTATGACTTCACGACTGTCTCTAGAGATGATACATAACGTAATGTGTTTATTGTAAGGGTATGTAAGGATATGACTTCACGATTGTCCCTAGAGATGATACATAACGTAGTGTGTTTATTGTAAGGGTATGTAAGGGTATGACTTCACGATTGTCTCTAGAGATGATACATAACGTAGTGTGTTTATTGTAAGGGTATGTAAGGATATGACTTCACGATTGTCTCTAGAGATGATACATAACGTAATGTGTTTATTGTAAGGGTATGTAAGGGTATGACTTCACGATTGTCTCTAGAGATGATACATAACGTAATGTGTTTATTGTAAGGGTATGTAAGGATTTGACTTCACGATTGTCTCTAGAGATGATACAAAGCGTAGTGTGTTTATTGTAAGGGTATGTAAGGGTATGACTTCACGATTGTCTTTAGAGATGATACATAACGTAATGTGTTTATTCGTAATAAATAATGATGTAAGGGTATGACTTCACGATTGTCTCTAGAGATGATACATAACGTAATGTGTTTATTGTAAGGGTATGTAAGGATATGACTTCACGATTGTCCCTAGAGATGATACATAACGTAGTGTGTTTATTGTTAGGGTATGTAAGGGTATGACTTCACGATTGTCTCTAGAGATGATACATAACGTAGTGTGTTTATTGTAAGGGTATGTAAGCGTATGACTTCACGATTGTCTCTAGAGATGATACATAACGTAATGTGTTTATTGTAAGGGCATGTAAGGGTATGACTTCACGACTGTCTCTAGAGATGATACATAACGTAATGTGTTTATTGTAAGGGTATGTAAGGATATGACTTCACGATTGTCTCTAGAGATGATACATAACGTAATGTGTTTATTGTAAGGGTATGTAAGCATATGACTTCACGATTGTCTCTAGAGACGATACATTACGTAATGTGTTTATTGTAAGGGTATGTAAGGGTATGGCTTCACGATTGTCTCTAGAGACGATACATTACGTAATGTGTTTATTGTAAGGGTATGTAAGGGTATGGCTTCACGATTGTCTCTAGAGATGATACATAACGTAATGTGTTTATTGTAAGGGTATGTAAGGGTATGACTTCACGATTGTCTCTAGAGATGATACATAACGTAGTGTGTTTATTGTAAGGGTATGTAAGGATATGACTTCACGATTGTCTCTAGAGATGATACATAACGTAATGTGTTTATTGTAAGGGTATGTAAGGGTATGACTTCACGATTGTCTCTAGAGATGATACATAACGTAATGTGTTTATTGTAAGGGTATGTAAGGGTATGACTTCACGATTGTCTCTAGAGATGATACATAACGTAGTGTGTTTATTGTAAGGGTATGTAAGGATATGACTTCACGATTGTCTCTAGAGATGATACATAACGTAATGTGTTTATTGTAAGGGTATGTAAGGGTATGACTTCACGATTGTCTCTAGAGATGATACATAACGTAATGTGTTTATTGTAAGGGTATGTAAGGATATGACTTCACGATTGTCCCTAGAGATGATACATAACGTAGTGTGTTTATTGTTAGGGTATGTAAGGGTATGACTTCACGATTGTCTCTAGAGATGATTCATAACGTAATGTGTTTATTGTAAGGGTATGTAAGGGTATGACTTCACGATTGTCTCTAGAGATGATACATAACGTAGTGTGTTTATTCGTAATAAATAAACCAATGATGCATTTTGGTTTCGGACATATGGCTCAATCAATTTGACCTTTCAAAGTTCACATATAAAGCCCCATCGAGCTTGCGTTTCTGTTTCTCATAAAACTCTCCATTCATGGGGTATTCTGATTTGCATACAAAACTAATACGTTTGATATTTTGGTTTCTTATCGGTTTCTAAATCCTTATCGATTAAATTATTTGCTTTCATATAAATCTCAACGAATCTCAATCGTTTTGACGTTATGTTTTTTTACACATGTGTAAATCACATATATCGGTCATTTTCTTTTTTTTTATTATAGAATTCTGAGAAATCGGACCCTCTCATGTCTCTTAGGAATCTTGAGTATTAGAACGGTTTGACTGCCTTTATAAACCTTCAAAAGTTCAATTGATTGGACTTTTTGATATCTTACATAAAGCACATTCGAGTGGACATTTTGGCATCTTACATAAAGCTCAACCGCGTGGACCTTATGGTATCTTACATAAAGCCAAAAGAATTGACCTTTTGGTATCTTACTCCAACGATTGGGCTTTTTCGTATCTTACATAAAGCCCAGTCGATTGAATTTTTCTTCGCATTTCTTATGCTTAAGCAATCTAATTTCTTGGTATCTTACGTAAAGCTCAATCGATTGGACCTTTTCTTTGGTATCATACTCAAAACTCAATTTATTGAAACTTTTGGTATCTAACAGCTCAATCGATTGATCATTTTGGCATGTTATATAAGCTCAATCAATTGGACATTTTGGTATCTTATATAAATTTCGCAACTTATTGAACCTTTTGGTATCTAAAATAAAACTTAATCGATTGGAATTCTTTGAATCTAACATAAAGCTCAATCGATGGGACCTTTTGATATCTGTTATTGTATGCCATTAAATCCTAGTGATCGTGATTTCGGAGTCTTACAGATCCTTGTTTATTCTCACCAACACATTCAATTAACGTTTTAAAATGAAACCAAGTTTATCAGAACACCGGGAATAATCTTGCTTGCGTCAGAAGTAATGTAACAGAATAGTTTAGATGTACATGATATATGTGTGCTCGCACAGCTCCAACATGGCTGTCGATAAATCGCACGCTATTTACAGAATACCCTGTTGCATTCCCGTATGTGCAGGTGCAGGTTTTCCCCATAGTATCAACACAGCAATGATTTCCCATTCCTGACCAATGTTTACGATTTTATGTTTGAACAAGATGGCCGCGCCCATGACGAAACAGGTATCTTTGCCTTTTTTTACAATCATTAGCAAATGTAGGTGAGAAAAGCAAAAATACCTGTGGTGCAACGATCTTGTTCAGTCATAAGATCGTAAACATTGGCCACGACCCCGCCAATTTAACAAATACTGCTGGAATGAAGGTCCGTGGTTCGTAACTTATAAATCTCCTTTATATTTAAGCCACGACTAAATACAATCCGTTACCGATGGCGGACGATTCGGACGATTATTGGGAAGACGATGATAACCAGACGACAGCTCTAACAGCCGACAGTCACATCAACGCACCGGAAGTTATCATACATGACGTCGACAAACGTTACAAAAAATCTAAAAATAGAAACCTAGCCAGGATGAAGGACCAATCAAATCGGGTGTGCACGGCGCCAACTGCTGCAGTGACCTTGGCCTTTACGATTTTACTTTTCGGGGCGGGGTTTATGATCGGATTCATGTCGTCTACTAAACCGGAAGTGAGGGTTGCTACCGGCGATGATCTTGAGGTCGACAAGAGGACAGATAACTGGCGAACCAAGATGACGGACTGGGGTAATTAATTCTGATTTCTACCACGTGAACTTCTGTAAATTAAATTTTAGCAATAAGCAATAAATGGATTGTCATGTGACCGTCTTATCCTCTACAACATACAGGACAATATCTAACATCTGCGTTATGAAACCGAATCTTTAGCTAAGAGGTTATGGTCTTGGACTCTCGCCCGGCAAACCTGAATCAAATCCCTACAGAGGACTTTATATCCAAAGTGTATTTTTCTAGCTATGCTTTGTGCGGACATTGTTCATAAGATGATTTATTAAGATATTGAAGACAAACAGAATGAGTATTTGGGTTGTGCTCATTATTTGCTTATGTTGGTTCAAGATTTTTGGTATTCAAAAAAGTACAAATAGCGCCAGCTGCTCAAAAACAAGTACGTTGTCACAAAATAAGAATAAAACCTTTTCAACATCTGCGCTTTACATTCAATACAAATTGATAACATTATTACCAAAAACTCTAAGCAAAACGGACGTGCTATGTCAGGACGATTTGTCATGAAATACTAACAAAGAATTAGCCTTAGAACGTATAGCAGAGGATTTATTGAGTCCTTCAGTGTTGTGGCGTGTAGACGGCGTGCTCACCCATGGTCCAGACTGATCTTCGAGGATGTCATTTTATAGTTTGTAGATGACAATGTATCTTAAAAAGCACCATAGTAACAATGTACACAAACATAAATAGTATCGTATGTAAACGTGCCTGCTTATGCACGTTATATAGATTCGTCTGACAGAATTGATAAGCATAACAGGATTGAACAATACCATTGTTCTCCAAAGTAAAGGCTGAACATCTTTCTTTCACGAGACATGCAACTCAAAGAGATCTCCGTTACAGGTACCGAGAGTTGTATTCGTCTAGTGGACGTTGATCAAGATGGCGTCCTTGACATCATAATCGGTCTGGCGCTTGGTAAAGACGTAACGACCATGTTGACAGAGGCGGATATGGAAGGCTTCTGTCGGCAAAATGGTAATATAACCAATTCGAACTTAATCTTGATTTTCTTTTTTCTTTTATTCTGTGTATGTCTATTCTACCTCTAATCTATCATACAAGTATATTATCCACTTATCTACCTATATCCATCTAGTTTGCACAGAGTTAATTTGCCGTAAGGCCGTTACCAGAGTTCGCCAATGTAGCCAGTACTTCGCACATGTCTATATTTGGCCCCAGCTCAGGTTTTCCTTCCTCATCTCTATCCCAACTGTCATACGCCAGTTTTCTTTGGGTTTGCCTCTTCCTCGTCGAAAAATGGGTGTCCGTCTTAGAACAACTCTTGGAATGAACGACTCCTCCATTCTATGCACATATCCAACTATCTGAATCACTATACTTGGTCATCGTTTTTATTGCCACATCTGTAAACCAAAGTGTATCTCATTTGGGCATGCGCATACATGTTTTTCGTCATGTGATCAATTCCAGGTATGGAGATGCCGTGCGCAGGCGCAATCGTCGCTTTACGCGGTATCGACGGGAAGTTTCTGTGGAAGGCTGGGGCTTACGCCGAGGTGTTTGAGTTGGTTTGTCACGGGATCGACGTTAACCAGGACGGAATTGACGATTGTATAGCAACGGGACGTCTAGGCGAGATGAGAGCCGTGGATGTTTTAACAGGTTTGAGTCTAACATAACGTATCGAGGGTTCAGTGCAAGACTATAGTAAGTGCTTCATAAACATGAAGCACTTACTATAGTCTTGCACTGAACCCGTGGTATTGTACTTGTATCATCTCAACCATTTCCGTGTGAGATTCTATCATGACTGACCCGACAGTGTGGCTTCTCATTACAGGAAATATCCTGGATTTCTAATGGAAGGGCGATGGTTCTATCTAGATAACAGACCAGACTCTGTTTTATGAAAAGTCTGTTCTTAGATCACGGGCACCATTGTGACATTAATGAAAGGTTATTTATGCGATATCAAGTCATATGAAACGATAAACCTTAGCACAGTTTATGTTGATTTTACCGATTTATATGACATACATCACCAGATTATCAATTGGCTAAAATAATCTTTCATGCATGTTATCTCCACATGGACCGTTCCGCGAATTCTCAAATACTCGACGGCGCCTAGTTACTGTTGCTATTCTTCACAAGCTACTTCCAATATGGCGGCGTTAGATTACGTTACGGTTATCAAATCGCTCGAATTAGTTCTCACGATATCCGTGTTTGATATCTATCTGTCATGACAACATTGCCGATCGCATCATAAAGGTTACTTTAAACTTCTTTTCCCAAATTACATTTACAAAGTTAGGTAAAAAATATTTTTATATGCATAAAATCAGTCTCATTGCGAGATGTTAGAAATTACTGCGATAGAGTATCAGCTCATAACAAAAGTTCACACTGGACAAAGGCGTATTAGAGAGAATATCTATTCATTTCTATAAGGTAATAAATAAGCATTTTCATAACTTGTTACAGGTACATGAATTGTAAAAATAATGAATGCAAGATACCTAGTGCCACTGACAGAACTATACTGATAGACATCATTTAATGCTTGTATTTCAAATACAGTCTTTTTCTTTGTATAAATATGTTTACTATATACTTATCTAACACACAATCTTAATAATTAATAGTGAAGTGGAGTTGTGCTAAGTGAAGAAATTCGAAATAACATGGCCTATCTCAATGTTGGTTCAAATTTCGCTAAGGGTTAGATACGGATTTTCATAGAACAGTCTTCCGATTGACTTGGAAAAAACAATGGTTCTTGCCGAGCCCTTCTCGCAAATGGAATTTAGCCAACTTGGTGAATCGTTCAGGCAGTAAGAATTGGGATATTTTATCATCTTTAACGAGCGCTGTGCCTTAAATATACATTTGCCGTGTATACACAATTTCACTTTCCCTTCGAGCATATTACTTTGTTGACTTTATGGTATTACATTTGAGCTGCTCGTGGTATGTACGACAAAATCTATTTTTATAATTTTTGGGCTAGAAAAGGGTAAAATCGGCTCAACTGCATCAATTGATTTATTCTTTATATCTCCTATCTACAAAACATCCATCGTATGCAAATCTACGTGCCATTATCGAAATTTCTTCCCTACCAACTACCTTTTTCAAACCGTCGCTAAAGAACCGCTTTTGAAGCATAGCAACAGACTATGATGCAGTGAATGTAAAGCTTTATTCTGATTGGTCATTTAGTTGAAATAAGGTGTCTGTCAATATCAATACAAATTTTAAAATCATTTGCACAGAAAGCTTTGGTCTAGGTAATTGTTTTGACATTTTTTATCTATGTCAAATTAATATCAACACAGTGCTAGCAACACTTTCTATTATGCTTTTCATTCAGTAATGCGAACGCCCATATCAGCACCGACACGAAACGGTATTTTTTATCGAGAAACATTGCCACCTCACTCCAAAGTATCTAACTGTAAACCGTCATAAACAGGACTTTTAGACACCAGTGGGCCAGGAGTGTTGTCCCCCAACCCAATGACTTACGGAATGCCAAAAGTCCTACCCGTCTTTATGGGCGATTGAGTATGGGACATTCCCCCATCATTGTTAGTCAGGAATTGCAGTATAACTGAAATGATGCTGGCGCGATGTAAACCCCATGATATACAAATAAACAAAACCGTGTACATGGAAATGGAAATGAATATGATCAGATAACGATGAACAATCTGTTTTAGGCGAGGTACTCTGGACCATAGACAAGAGATATTTAAATCGAGGATGGAATATTTACGCGCCCGCCGTTTTACCGGATGTGGATGACGACGGCGTGAACGACATCGTTATTGCTCATGGCGGAGATCCCACCGTAACGGCAGAGGTAATATCGTTAACAATAGACACAATCACGAAATCAAAACTAAAAACAAAATCAGATGGCACGCTGCCATATTTGGTAAGTTCTATGTTCGGAATGGCTGTGATTATAGCAATTGCCGAAAAGTGATACCGCAAATCAACAAAACGTCAAAGCTGCTGCGTCATTCTCTTCACGAATAGCCTTTAATTTCAAACGTAATGTGTTAAAACAAAGGTTGAATTGTATGTCTCCTGTGGTTTAATACTCATTCAGAGTAATTGAAAAACTACCGTTTACGTGGATCACCTATTCCATATGTATTTTCCTTTTAATTTCAAACCCGTGCACTCGCGTTATTGTATCAAGTGCCAACCTGGTACAGTCCACAATTTGGCCAATCGGATACCATCGTCAATTTCCGTAAATTTCATCGACATCCGTTGTATTTCGTACATGTATGTCACTTGCTGATACGTTTGTGTTGATCAAGTATGGTTTTGTGACAATCGGTTCTTCTCGGTAATGTTGGCAGGCCCCACGGACCCAAAATAAGCAGAACAATTCCGGGTGGTTAATCGTTTGCATGTGGAATACATGTGCGATTATTGACTGTCCAATTGGGAATTAATAAACGCATCGGTAGTGTGTGAAATATCTTTTCTTCACATTAGATCAAGTGGTTAGAGCAAGTATCTTGAAATCAGTTATATTTGATTTTGGCATTCACTAAATACTATCCATTCTCATGTTACAGGACCATAACCGCCGATCCGGCCATATTATGATGATTTCTGGGAAAACTGGGCGGAGCATCGGTACATACATGAAGACACCAAAGGAGCGTGAAACCTACATGTCACCTGTCATTCACGAACGGAAGGATGGTTCCCAGTATATACTGATCGGAACAGGCGGGGAAACAATCGATGGTAAGTCCTGTGTTCTACACACAGAGTTTCTTTTGTTTCGTTTTATTGGGTATTCACATTGGATAAACAACTATTCGGTTGGGATACCATACTGGTGCTCGACTGATCATCGAAGGACGAAAAAGCCTAACTTAACTGCGTATAAAGGTCGGTCGGGCCGAATAGGACCATTGGTATTCTATAAGTCAGCCGAAATACTGTCTCCCATGGAAAAATAAAGTTACGGCTATCATGATTTGAACCCACGCAGACAGGGAATTCAGCACTCAAGTTATGTACTAAAAAACGTGTGCATTATGTACTAAAAGACTTGTTGGTGGAGGCTTATTTGTTAAATGTGCGTGCGACGCAAAAAGTCTGGCATAACTGTGTTCAAATGCATCGATACATGTTAGTTATTCCCTTTACCTTTTAAGCTGCCAGTTGTCTCGGAAAACAACTTTTCAATTCCATCTTAATTTCTTGAAATAACAGAAAAATCCTCTTTATATCTATTAGCCGAGTGTGCGACTTGAGAACGATAATTCTGACATGACTTTGTCAATTGTATTGATATACATTAGTTATCTCCCTTACAACACTAAATAGATACACGATTTGGCTTATGATATTTCAGGCGAGCTGATCGCTGTATCGATACCGGATTTTTACCGCTACGTTAAGGACCTTCCAAAGGACCATCCAGTGGCCAACACCCGCGGTCAATATGAGCAATGGGGATTCAAACCCGCGGCTGATAACGGAACCATTCCCATATTCAAGTACGTTCACCTCTTTAGGGGGCCTGTCAGGCCTCTTTCCATTTTAGTAAGGGGTTAACCCATTACCAAACAATAACGTCATTTGACCAGTGGGTTGCCGACTCTGAAAAAGAATTGTGGGAAAAGGCGAGCAATTTCCCTTTTTCCCACAATGTCTGCCCTACTAGAAGATTGTTTTCCAACTTCATCACGTTTTGAAATGTCGTCTGCAAACTCTTTCAATTTGGAACAGGCGAACATTTGGCGTTTGGTACAGGGTTTAGTAGCTCATTGTGGCTTCTGCAGTTCTTATATTTCGATGAGGGGACTAATATGAGGAGTTAGAAACATCATATGTTACCAACATGATTTGAACAAATCAGTCTGGCAAACAGTGGAGGCAACCCTGTTATAACTAACAACTGTATAACAATGTACGTATAATCCATTACACTATATCATATAATAGTGACATAGCTACTGATGCAATATATTTTGATCCTTGTGTTAGCCTTAAAAACTCACCCATGTTTCCCGGGTATTCCAGGAGTGAGGGTAAGGGTGTGATGGTCCCGCCCGTACTGATAGACATGAACAATGACGGGGTCAAGGACATTCTCGTCAACTCATTTAACGGAGTTATGGTCCTTTACGACGGGGAGACGCTCAACCGGATGTGGAAAATCAAGTTTGAAGACAGGGAGTCGTACAGGTACGCATCAATACATAGTTTTACAGCATAACCAACTGCTTTTAGCAAATATGGTGACATACACATATACTTTTAACTATTGTTATAACGAGTTAGCAGAACCATATATAACGATACCATATCAGATTTGTTGCTTCAGAGTCCTAACCCAGCACTGGTGGATCCAGAAAAGCTGTAGTAGTCACAAGCTTAGGCCTTAATCCTGTACCAAAACGGTAAACGGTGTTATAGAGAGATAAAGTAGTTTAAACGTTCAAATGTTTAAAGTTGGTAGAATGAAAATGTTTACATATCAGACGGTCTGCTTTCTTCCGAATGTTATTGTAAATGAAAAGGGCTCAAAAAACATGAACCCATTGTTAGATTTTTTTTTGTCAGCCATTTTCATTCATAATGATATGGGAGACTTGTCTCTCTAATGCATTCTACCTGAAGACGAGTGTTGTGAAAATCCTATATAGTTCGTTCAGTAGTTCACCTTCCAGACGATACATTTTGTTGTTGTTTACCAGTTCCCCTGCGCCGGGTTATTTCAACGACGATGACGTCATAGATTTTATGGTCCACTGGAGTGTGGGAGCCTGGCCTTTCTATAACACAACAGACGTAAGTTACATATAAATATCTATTTTAAGGAAAAAAACGACAAAGTTGTTAAATGAGAGAAAAAACGACCAAGCACAGATGTTTTTCTTTCTTTTGACAATTGTCCCTTAGCAGGAGCGGCTCGGATGGCCTGTTCCTGTCGGGACTCCACTCTCCTTAACCTTCTGCCATACATGTAAATAAAACAGTTACATGGAAAATGCTTTGGATTAATGGGGCCCGCCTCGCACTTAGGACACTCGGTAGAGTAATCGCAGTCGATGGCTGATGTTTTAAGGTCATTCGCATCCCTCGACTCGAAATTCTCTGTTGGGTCTTGGTGCACACGGCACGGCCAAAATGGAAGCAACATTGACGGGCGGTTGCGGAAAATTGATCGTCGGAAGATGGCTAATAAAGATAGGGCAAAGGAAATCTGCTGGAAAAAAATGCATAAACACCTGCTCATTTGCAATCTGAATTATTTCTTCATGATATGTATTTTCCAATATTTCAGACTCAAAAGTCCACTACTTTATCACATACACATTGACCAACCTTAACAACCGTTTAGAAAAAAAACCTCATTGGATAAGTAGATAGATATATAATCAAATCAATACATTAGATAAATGTATTTACGTATAAACCAATGAACCGGTAAATGATGTTTGGGTTAATTTTGCCAGATAATTAATTATCATTCATTCTTTGTGTTGCAGACGCTTGTTCTTGACGGCAAAGATGGAAGCGTTCTCTGGAACTTGACCACCAATAAGTATGACGTCACATCCGATCTGGTGGCACGGACGGATTCCCTGAACCGTGACGTGTTTATTTTCAGGGCCCAGGGCCGTAACGGGCACGATCTCCGTAATGATGGGGCGATTCACGGGGCAACAGGCATACAGAGAATTGTAAGTCGGTTAGAGATATCAATGTCGCTGCTATGAATCTGGTAAAAAATCAGTGCATACGTTGTGGCAGAAGCAATCGTTTTTTGATCTACATTGTATATATAAAAATTGTTTTGGTTTGATTAGTGTTTTGAATGTAGATAAAAGATTGGTGTATCACGATTCCAAGGTTCCGTTCAGATCATGTGCATAGTTACCTGTACGCACGAGTACACACACCTGCGTTCACATTGTTGCTCGAAATTGAAATTCTAAGGACTATATTGTGCTTCTTGTATAACTTTATTAGCACATTATTGAAGTTTTATGTCCATTTATTTGTTCCAAACACATTTGATTGCACCAGATAGACCATAGGAAGGAGAGTTTTATCGGGGAAGCATGACCCTAGACCACCTACCTGTGTGTATACTCACTTACTGGCTTACTTACGCCCCTGCAAATCGAACAGACATGACTAATTATTTTAAGCAAAAGGTATCCTTAGCACATGCTTTAGTGTCGTTCCGAATCAACATGTTAAAAATATATATTTCCTTTAACAAAGATTGGAATATTGAATATGTCATTTCTTATCATGCTGTCTTGGCTGTACACTTTGAAACAAAACATCTCTCTGAGGTTGTGTAATAGTTAACGTTGGGGACTAGAGCTCGGACAAACCGGATTCGATTTCCCATAGCTGTCATTTATTTCTATGTGGAATGTCTTTGGGAAAGACAAATGTTATAGCCTAGTACTGGAAGGTTAGCTAGGAAACATGTTCGATCATGGTTAAGAGTGAGCCCTAGATATAAATAAAAGAACAAGAACAAAACAACCGTGTTTGCGAATCAAACCCCGTGCAGGATTACTTCCCTTCATTTCTCTGCACCTAATTGAAAGTAAGATCACTGCGTAGGAGTCATTCTCCTTCGCAGTGATCTCCCTTTTCATTTGGTTAGGAGCTGTACTGTACTGTAGTGTTACAAAGGGAAGTATTCCTGCGCGGAGTTTGCGTAGGAGTATGTTTGCGTATATGTTTTGATATTGTCCTTAAAGTTGTTATTGTTGCTTTCGTTGTTGTATTGTTGTTGTTAAAGCTGTTGTTATAGTTCTTAATGTTATTGGTGTTGTAGATAACACGAAGAGCGACACCTGACGGTTCCTGGGAGGCGGAAGAGACCGTCCTGGATGATACAACCGAAGATATCAGCGGAGTTGTTCTGCCCGACAGCCATTTTAGATCCAAACGGGCCGTCATTGACAAGGTGTGTATGATTCGAATTTCTGTGTTCGTTTTGATTTATTGCTGTAACAGAATCAGAGATCAAATTTAATTTCAGAATAATTATCTCATTTCATTTAACCCCTTACCAAATGCCAAATTTCCAACTGTCCAAAATTGAAAGAGTATGCAGACCAATTTTCAAAAGGTGATGAAACTGGTAAGTCATTTTCTGATAGAGTAGAACACATTGCGGGAAAAGGAGAAATAGATCGTTACGAGCAATTTCTCCTTTTCCCATAGTGTTTTCCAGAGTTGTCTGCAACAAAGTGGTAAAATGTCGTTATTGTTTGGTAATGGTTTAAAGAGAACTTTTATATTATTTCAATTTCTTAATTTAAGTTATATTTTGTCTTTCTTAGGCTTAGTTACTAGTAATTTATATAATAATAAGTTTTATTCAAACGACAAAAGGCGAATGTATTAATGTACTCGCTAATAACTGCTTGAATCTTGTAAAAAATAACCCTCCATGACAGATCTATAGTTCAGAAGGATTTTCAAATCAATATCGAAAAAGTCATCTCAAAAATGGTGAAAATTTCAATACAGTTGATACATACTTACATGTAGGACCTTATCATGCGGTATTGATCATATTTTGAACGACAATGACTGGACATGGACATGCTCGCTATTGTGGAGAACTGATGAAGATGAAGTCGGTTTCTCTTAATGTGTGCTATGTGAATTCATGAATTAAGCACCATTCCATTTAGCAAAGATACATTCAGTCATTACGTGTGTGATCTTTTATCTCGTCAGGACTACGTGGAATGTGAGAGTGACCAACAAGTGTTCCTCGCAGAGTTATTTGCCCTTGACCGTACTGTAATGAAAGCACCAGTAAAACTGTGGGAGAGAGGATCAGAGAAATACTTCTACAGTATGTATAGAAATAATTACAGCTTCTATAGTATGTAGAGAAATAAAACAGTTTCTATAGTATGTATAGAAATAATTACAGTTTCTATGGTATGTATAGAAATAATTACAGTTTCTATGGTATGTATAGAAATAATTACAGTTTCTATGGTATGTATAGAAATAATTACAGTTTCTATGGTATGTATAGAAATAATTACAGTTTCTATAGTATGTATAGAAATAATTACAGCTTCTATGGTATGTATAGAAATAAAACAGTTTCTATGGTATGTATAGAAATAATTACAGTTTCTATGGTATGTATAGAAATAAAACAGTTTCTACAGTATGTATAGAAATAAAACAGCTTCTACAGTATGTATAGAAATAATTACAGTTTCTATGGTATGTATAGAAATAATTACAGTTTCTACAGTATGTATAGAAATAATTACAGTTTCTACAGTATGTAGAGAAATAAAACAGTTTCTACAGTATGTATAGAAATAATTACAGTTTCTATGGTATGTATAGAAATAATTACAGTTTCTATTGTATGTATAGAAATAATTACAGTTTCTATTGTATGTATATATACATAGAAATAAATCAGTTATTATCACCAATATGGCAGTTAACGTTATAGTACAAAGTGAAAATGGAAGTTAAAGGTGCTTGATCACATGAGAGAAATTTTGAAAGTCAAAATAAACTGTCGTTGAAACAAAGAAGTCTTTGTATTGTTGTTTGATATACAATGAAAAGTAGTTATTAAAAGCATGATTAATTCAGGAAGCATCAATTCATCTAGGAATATATAGTTTATATGCGGTAGATCTCAAAAGCGATGTCAGGCTTTTGGATTATCGTACAAGTTAATTCACTGTATACATAGAAAGAATGGGTTTTAAAATAGCTTATTATGGGTATTCTACCTCAATATTGACAGAGATTCTAACCTCTCATTATTCATGTATATTTCACTAGAACTTGATTCCGAGGACCGGAAAGCGGTTCAGAAGGTTGTCGAGAAATATGGCGGAAATTACACGATGACCGAAAACGAGGTTCCTTGGTCACGTGGTCGACGTGAAACGGAAGTGTCAGACTCGAAAGGCGCCTACTGCATCCTGGTCCAACCAGACGAACGTACAACAGGTAGAAGACGCTTTGTTTTACACCGAATTATTTCTGAAAGGTCTATTCAGAGACATTAAGATTTGTCGTTAATTGACATTGGTCAAGTTACTGCAGGGGGTCCGTTTTTCTCCCCGTTGAAGCCATGACCAGTTTCGCAAAATAATTAGTTCTATGTTAATTTCAAATCTGATGTTTGTCATTATCATTTACTACTTGAGGTTGATCCCAAAATATGTTATCATTGGGTGATGTGGTTTCCACATGAAAGGCAAGGTCAACTCTGTGAACATGCTTTCAGTTATTGTATTTAGGGCTCATCTTCAATAAAGATGTAACTATTGTATTACTCCATTGAAGATAAAAAAGAAGCTTTTTATTACATGGATATGGTAGTATGCAATGCATATATACCCAACAATTAATTAATCAATTTTAGATTACCAGCCTCATTTGGCCTATCAGCTCGTTTAAACCATAAATCCATAATATATCAATGTTTTAATTGATATATTATATATGTTGATAAATTGAGTGATTTTTTCATGAGTTATGCTTCCTATTCATTTGGAATACCCTTGATGTTATATATTATGATGGTTATGTAATAGTAAAACAGATTTGTAAACTTCGCTATCAGTTATCCCATACAGTTAATAATCGATATTCAAACTGATCTGTCCTTTTGCCATCAGCTATAATTCTTCATCGAATTAGGTGTTGATAGTTTCACGTTTCGACAGTCAAGATCACTAACCATTAATTTAACAGTCTACCTCAAGTTATATTTAAGATATAATAACCATAATCCACCATTTTGAAACACTTCCTTTCGTCAGATTTCTTCGGTTGGCATTGGTATACGCCGGTCGGGACCGGAACTATTCGTTTTCAAACGAACAGTTCCGGCTTAGACCAGTGTATTCCGAGGTTATCCGAAGTATTCCGACGAAACAAAATGTTTTAAAATGGCGGATCATTCGTATTCTACCTTGATCTTTCGGACACCTCTGCAAACTTCGTCAGCGATTAAACGTCCGAAATACTACGAAAACACAATACACGTTCTACATAGAGATCCAAGGTTCATTATCGTACTTTACAGGTGCGATAGGAGATGTGGATGGTGATGGAAAACTTGACGTCATCGTTAATTTGGTGTCCGTCGGAGTTCTTCGTGACGATTATGCAAGGTGACTTTTAAGAAATATTTTACTATGGAAAACGAGGGTTTTTCGGCAATATATTCTTATAATTTTGTCACATTAACATCTTCGTCCGTGACGATATCTCATCATTTAATGTTTACTTTCACATTCATATACACTCATTGATGTTGTTGATGCAGTTAATTCCATTTCCATTTAACCACTCCCACTGTAAGAAGATAAATTCCGTGTTTGATATAGGAAGGGATCTCTTTAACTTAAACCATATGAAACATAATTTAATGTATTTGTTTGAAATAAACAATGCCTTCGTTGAATGATATACTGATTAGTAGATCAGATTCGTTCTTGGAAATCGTTATTTTCTATCTAAAACATCCCACTTTCGTTACACTTACATATGTTAGATATACACCGAAGACAGTTGATTATTTACTTTACATAGTACCGGCAATGCAATCATCCGTATGCATGACTGCCTGACTGTTCTTGCTGTTCGTAAGTTCAGAAAAAGGTACATGCACCATAAATTTGATTACTTGTGCCGCAGTTGTGCGAACAACGAATTCAGGAGAGGGCCAGTCAATCAAAAGCAGTAGACGCCCCATTTTCTTCATACCTTGTAGTTCTTGACCAACAAAACATGAGTTTGATTCATCGTGCCAACTGATCAATTCTAGATAAGACATTCGATAAATTCGCGTCGTGGCAATCCAACATGATGTTTCTGCAGCGTTTCCGAAAATTGCTTGGACAACATCTTCAAACAATTTAATTGTTTATACGTCAGCAATATTAGGAATCATTCTCCAGGTTAGGTCCTTATATTTCCGTTTAAAGTTTTTCTATGTCAAAATCAATGCCTAAGATTCCCTAATACGCATTTTCGTGCCATGAACGTTACAACATTCTATTTTCACTATGTCCACCATTACAGATACGTTAAGATGAAGTTCAGTGTTGACATCTACAAACTGAGCTTGGAGGACATGCTGCACCGTGAGATGTACACGCCCATAAATGTTACTCTTCATGACCGGATGAGCTATCTGGATAACGAGAACAAAATCACCAAGCTCAACTTTCTCCCGCCCTCAAAACAGACGTGGGGCGGATACATGGGTACAAGGGGAGATAGTAAATACACGCCGTAGTGTAACCTTTTAAAAGTGACTTCCCTTGTTAATCAAGCGGGAAAATTATTGAAATAAATGTGCAGGATTTTAACTTTGCAGTTAGATATTTGTGTTTGAAATCGTATTATATATATAAACCTACCTCGAAATTTGATAGAATTACAATGCAATATATTCTGTAAAATCGTTTTTTGTTCTGATATCAAATAAATTGTGATTACAACAATAGTTTGCCATTCTTACATTAAGTCCAGAATGCAAATTAACTCTTATAGTGCTGGAAGCGACTTCATGCTTATGCAAACATGTCAGATCAATGTCAGCCGCCAAGTAAATTGGCAGCTGGCCTGTTATCTTACCTGTTTGCAACTCTGAGTATTTTTCCTCATCAAAATTAAGCAGATATTTAAGGTTTTAGAAAGCAGACGATACAGAAATCTCTTTTTAGAAAATTACCCAGCATTCTAAGGGTTAAGCCAACATCCCTTTTTGACGAGACATTGTCTGTCAAGAAACCAAAAGGAGCTTTAGAAGATACGCATATGATTATCACTTCGTTGAGATGATTATGTTAAGGCCAAACGATCAAACTGTCAAATAAAAGCTTTTTTTGTATAGCTTTACCGGATGTCCAAGCACGTTAAGCCGTATAATGCTGGAAGCGACTTCATGCTTATTCAAACAGTTTAGATCCAGGCCAGCCGCCAAGTAAATTGGCGCCTGGCCTTTGATTTGACCTGTTTCCTACTCTGAGCACCTTTCCCCAACAAAATTGATTTAGCAGATATTTAAGGTTTTGGAATGCTGACGACACAAAATTACCCAGCAGTCTAAGGGTTAAGTTTTCTTTAACTTATATATTTTGTCTGCTGCAATCAAAGTTTGTTTGAGTAGTAAGGCATTGGGCGTATATCTATCTCTTATAAACCAGATTTTCTCGAATGACCAATGACATATGGCACACAAAACAAGGAATACTCATGCAAACTACGTGTACCAAGGATAGCCTAAAATTCAAGTTGAAGTACAAAATACATAAGGAGACAGCTTTGTTTGTTTCTTAGTGTCCTTGGAGCTCTGTCAAACCCATTTGCGGAGACTTTTGGATAAATATCGATGAAACACGAAAACTTGAGTTGTTTGTTTATTTGAATGTTTATATCGTGTGGACAGGTTTCCATTTGTGAAACTGTCGTATCTATTCTAGTATTTGTTATATTACATGTATTCATAAGCATTGCCAAGTTAGCCTTATTGTTGAGTCTTTACCGTCTGCAGACAGCGTTTGTTTTATTCAAAGCAGACGACTTTAGAAAAGCTTTGTAAACATGTGAAAACCTATCAGTTTTGCTGTTGTGTTATGTGAACATATGGAAAAAGCCATCGTGGCAAAAGGAGAAATTGCTTGTTCCAAGCAATTTCTCCTTTTGTCACTGTGATTTTTGAAAGTTGTCTGCGATGTACTGCTCTCCGTAAATGGTGTAATATTCCTTACTTAATTGCCAGTAAGCGCCGGATAAAACTAACGTCATTACATTTGTCGACCGGTAGACTGTATCTCATTAAAATGCATACTTAACCCTACCGTCCATGAAACGCGAGAATCAAAATCAGACGACACGAAAATGGAAACTTGAACGATATCAACATACATAAGCATCCTTCTTGCAACATGATAATATATAACCTTTTACCTCTTACATATTTCTTTAATATATTCGTGGTAGACGTTTTTGAAAAGATTTACGACGAAATCTGAATAAGCAATTCGTGAATATATTCCCATTTTGTCACTATGTTTGAAATGTTCATTCAGAAAAAGGTTATATCAATGTTTCACACGGAGATCTCGTTTGCTTCGACCCGTTAACGTATTTTGTCAATGTAACTTTTAAAACTGGTGTTTTCTTGGTCAAGGACTATTTATTCAAATTAGGGTACATTCGTCTCCTGTCAATAACCATCTTTAATTACACCGATTTTATACCTCAGTAAATGTACACCATGCATCTGTGTGCTTTTCGTTGAAGCATACCATTTATTAATAAAAATCGTCATATTTTATAAGTCAGTCAATACATACACCGTGCAGATGGGTTCTTTCCACGTTAAATATGGCATTCCATCGTCAAAGAAACTGTGACATTTCATAAGTAAGTAAATCCAGATATCATACATTGCGTGCATTTCATAAAAAAACATTTATTCATAAACAACATAACATTTCATACGCAAGAAGATACAAATACCGTAGAAATGAGCGCTTTTCCGATGCAAGACAATAGAGCGCCGTTCACTTTTGCTGAACGAGTTAACATATCATCTATCATAATGAATAGGCCAATGCACTGAAAACATGCACAATCCAACTCTGTCATACGTACATGTAATGATTTTATAAGTTCAATGCAATACAATAGTAAAGGCATCACTTTTGTGAAGGGGGTCTTGTTTTAATGCTCGTAACTAACAGCATATACATTATGAATAATGCTTCACAAATAGATTGCTCTTACGTCCAAACATATTTCCAAGAATTCTGTTAGAATTAATCGATGTTCATGCAAGAAACTGCCCCTCCTGTTTCGGGTATATAAAGAATAAGTGAGTACGTCAGAATGGATGAATTTGAAACGTGATAGTTTTTTTTTACTCCTGAGATACATATATAACAATAAATGATAAGAATAAGATCTATATGAACAGTTTAGACCTGACTTTTATATGGACTGATAAAATGTACATCATCAATGATACGCAAGGGTTACAGATAAATACTAACGTGGCAAATAAAAACTGATTGTTACAGATAGTTATTAAAAATATATACATAATTTTTGATATTCCTGGAAATACATATGTCTTTCATTATCAAAACAGAACCTTATATAACACGAGCTCTTTTGGTGCATGGACGAAACTTAAATAGCTTCAAAACTGTGACTGGGCCTTAAAAGAACGGCAATCCTGACCACTGGTGATTTTATGAAGAATTTTTTCGTACACATAAGGGACGCCATTATTATGCAAACAGGTGGAAACTTTTGGGAAGTGTATTCATGTATGTGTAAATACGGTTCATATCCGGATAAAATTTTAACAAATATATATATAATAGATATAAGGCATCGGAGAGAATGATATGACGGAACCTCATTCATATGTTTGCTATGACATACTTTCATTCATAAGACCAGTGTTTGTTATACCATACTCTCATTCATAAGCCCAGTGTTTGTTATACCATACTCTCATTGATAAGACCAGTGTTTGCTATGACATTCTTTCATTCATAAGACCAGTGTTTGTTATACCATACTCTCATTCATAAGACCAGTGTTTGCTATGACATACTTTCATACATAAGACCAGTGTTTGTTATACCATACTCTCATTCATAAGACCAGTGTTTGCTATGACATACTCTCATTCATAAGACCAGTGTTTGCTATGACATTCTTTCATTCATAAGACCAGTGTTTGCTATGACATACTCTCATTCATAAGACCAGTGTTTGTTATACCATACTCTCATTCATAAGACCAGTGTTTGTTATAACATACTCTCATTCATAAGACCAGTGTTTGCTATGACATACTTTCATACATAAGACCAGTGTTTGCTATGACATACTTTCATACATAAGACCAGTGTTTGTTATACCATACTCTCATTCATAAGACCAGTGTTTGCTATGACATTCTTTCATTCATAAGACCAGTGTTTGTTATACCATACTCTCATTCATAAGACCAGTGTTTGCTATGACATTCTTTCATTCATAAGACCAGTGTTTGTTATACCATACTCTCATTCATAAGACCAGTGTTTGTTATAACATACTCTCATTCATATGACCAGTGTTTGTTATACCATACTCTCATTCATAAGACCAGTGTTTGCTATGACATACTTTCATACATAAGACCAGTGTTTGTTATACCATACTCTCATTCATAAGACCAGTGTTTGCTATGGCATACTCTCATTCATAAGACCAGTGTTTGCTATGACATACTTTCATTCATAAGACCAGTGTTTGTTATACCATACTCTCATTCATAAGCCCAGTGTTTGTTATACCATACTCTCATTCATAAGACCAGTGTTTGCTATGACATTCTTTCATTCATAAGACCAGTGTTTGTTATACCATACTCTCATTCATAAGCCCAGTGTTTGTTATAACATACTCTCATTCATATGACCAGTGTTTGCTATGACATTCTTTCATACATAAGACCAGTGTTCGTTATACCATACTCTCATTCATAAGACCAGTGTTTGTTATACCATACTTTCATTCATAAGACCAGTGTTTGTTATTCCATACTCTCATTCATAAGACCAGTGTTTGCTATGACATACTTTCATTCATAAGACCAGTGTTAGCTATGCAATACTCTCATTTATAAGACCAGTGTTTGCTATGACATTCTTTTATTCATGAGACCAGTGTTTGTTATACCATACTCTCATTCACAAGACCAATGTTTGTTATACCATACTCTCATTCATAAGACCAGTGTTTGCTATGACATACTCTCATTCATAAGACCAGTGTTAGCTATGCAATACTCTCATTTATAAGACCAGTGTTTGCTATGATATTCTATATTCATAAGACAAGTGTTTGTAATACCATACTCTCATTCATAAGACCAGTGTTTGCTATGACATACTTTCATTCATAAGACCAGTGTTTGCTATGACATACTCTCATTCATAAGACCAGTGCTAGCTATGCAATACTCTCATTTATAAGACCAGTGTTTGCTATGACATTCTTTCATTCATAAGACCAGTGTTTGTTATACCATACTCTCATTCATAAGACCAGTGTTTGCTATGACATACTTTCATTCATAAGACCAGTTTTTGCTATGACATACTTTCATTCATAAGACCAGTGTTTGCTATGACATACTTTCATTCATAAGACCAGTTTTTGCTATGACATATTCTCATGCATAAGACCAGTGTTTGTTATACCATACTCTCATTCATAAGACCAGTGTTTGCTATGACATACTTTCATTCATAAGACCAGTGTTTGCTATGACATTCTTTCATTCATAAGACCAGTGTTTGCTATGACACTTTTCATTTATAAGACCAGTGTTTGCTATGACATACTCTCACTCATAAGACCAGTGTTTGCTATGACATGCTCTCACTTATAAGACCAGTGTTTGCTACGTCCTTCTTTCATTCATAAGCCCAGTGTTTGTTATACCATACTTTCATTTATAAGACCAGTGTTTTCTATTACATACTTTTCTTCATAAGACCAGTGTTTGCTATGATATTCTTTCATTCATAAGACCAGTGTTTGAAATGACATGCTCTCATTCATAAGACCAGTGTTTGCTATGACATACTCTCACTCATAAGACCAGTGTTTGAAATGACATGCTCTCATTTATAAGACCAGTGTTTGCTATGACATACTTTCATTCATAAGACCAGTGTTTGCTATGTCATTCTTTCATTTATAAGACCAGTGTTTGCTTTGACATTCTTTCATTCATTAGACCAGTGTTTGCTATGACATACTTTCATTTATAAGATCAGTGTTTGCTATTACATACTTTCTTTCATAAGACCAGTGTTTGACATGACATACTTTCATTCATAATATAAGCGTAACGCTTAGAATCTGGGTAACTTTCTAAAAACAGATGTGGGTGTTCATTCAAAACCTTAAATATCTGCTTAAATTTGACGACGAAAGATGCCAAGAGTAGCAAACAGGTAAGATCACAGGCAAGCCGCATTTATTTGGCGGCTGGCCTGGACCTAACCTGTTTGCATAAGCATGAAGTCGGTCCCAGCTCTATAAGGGTTAACTAGTCAAGATAGGTATCATCAAATAAGTACAACCCCACCCAGACACTTACACATAGACACTTCACAAGTCTGAATCATGAAAATCAATGAGTGACAGCTGTTGTGTGGGAGACCACTGTTTTCAATCTGAACATTTCCAACCAACTGAACTACTGATATTGAATTCATTCAAAGGTGCTTGTTCACATAATTGAAAATAAAAATAAAAAGTCCTTTTAAACAAAACAGTTCTTTGTATTGTTGTTTGATATACAATTAAAGGATGCTAACAAAAGCATGATTAAATCAGGAAGCGTCAATTCACCTAAACATGTATTGTTTATATGCAGTAGATCTGAAAAGCGATTTTACGCTTTTTGGTTTGAATAAATGTTTATCTACGGAATACTTTAAAGAACTATTCAGGATCTAATTTTGATTCCAATGCGCTTTGTCCAGAGTGTTATCTTATACATGTAACAAATCATCTGATGTGCAGTTTTACAGAAATTGATACTTTCAACTTCTAAATTTCCTAACATCTGTGAAGAAGCACCTTTAACAAGGAAAGTCATATCTATAGCGTCCCTACCCAAGCAGGTGTGCCAGTATATTCAACCTAGCATTACATTAATTATACAGTTATTTCATGAGCATTTGTGGAACAGTCTAAACTGTGGTCCAGAGGTGGAACGATGGCTTTTGAACTGTTGACCCGAGGCCGTAGGTTGAATAAGTTTTGACTGTTTCGAAAATGCTCATGAGATAAGTGTTTTATTACCTAAAGCATTATATAAATGTTTATTTGGAGATCACATGCAAAAAGGCAACATATTTCTACAACACTTTTATAGTTGGTATTCACTTGAAAAAACAAGTATAATACTTGTCAACAGGATTAGGATTAAACACTTTTTGGCTTCACTGTTTAGGGAACTGAAATCGGTAAATTCGCCTTGGTAGGAAAATACCGAATAATGCCGAGCGATCCTTGCGGAAACACCCGATGTGCAGGCGGCCAGCAGTCCAAAATGTTGGTAGGTTAACACTTCGTAGTGCAGATAGATTACCAAATCATGACAACTTTCTATACATCTCGCAATAAAACCACAAAACAATAAGTAATTAACATTTATATAATGCGCCAGGTAATAAATATAAATATTATTTACTATGCAAGCAGGGCACAGAGGTGACGCTCCTAAAAAGATGTGGTCCATAATGTTTAATCTAATGTTAGATGAATATATATTGCTATGCATGCCGGTACAGGGGTCACACGTGTGCGGGTTTTCTATCCCGTTGACCCATTACCAAGCAATAACGACATTTGACCAGTTTCGACTCTGGAAAACAATGTGGGAAATGGAGAAATTGCTTCTTGATAGGGAAGAAAACATTGTGGGAAAAGGAGGAATTGCCCTTTGTATTTTTTCCGATTAGAAGTTTCAATTTCATCACATTTTGAAATGTCGTCTACAAACCCTTTCAATTTGGGACAGTCGAAAATTTGGCGTTTTGGTAAAGGGTTAAAACGTTATAGAAAACGTGCACGTGTCACCCCTGAAACACCGTAGGAACGGCTTTTCATGAAGCCTTTCACATTGCCATTAATTGATATGATACTCATGTGGACCTTAACCCTTATAATGCTGGGTAATTCTCTAAAAATAGATTTTTGTGTCGTCTGCTTTCCAAGAAGTTAAATAAATGCAATACTTTGATGAGGACAGACACTCAGATTATCAAGCAGGATAGATCACAGGCTAGCCGACAATCTACTTGGCAATACATGTAGTTTCGGTCCCGAACGATGCTTACCGAGGACGACTGAAGTAATCCGACGAAAGAATAAGTTTCGAAATGGCGGATTATGAGTATTCTACTGAAATCTTGACCAATGAGTGGTCTTTATGGTGAAGTGGTTAGAGAATTTGGAATCGCACAGTTTCCTTCTGGAGAGGTTAAAATCTTTGTAAATGGGGACCTGGTTATTTTGTGGGAGTTATCTATCTCCAGACATAACTGCGTTTGGTTGATTGTTCTACAAATCGTAAAAAAACGTTTTTCGTTGTTAACCATTTACCAAACGCCAAATTATCGACTGTCCCAACTTGAAAGAGTTTGTAGACGACATTTCAAAAAATTGTGGTGAAATTGAAAAATAATCTTCCGATAGGGCAGAAGACATTATGAACAAAGTATAAATTGGTCCTTGAGAGCATTTAGTCCTTTTTCACATGTTTTCCAGAGTCTTCTGTAACAAACTGGCCAAATGTCGGTAATGGGTTAAGCATGTGTCAATTATTCACCCTTGGTAGCATTTTACGAAACATCTTATGTTAAAGATTTGCGTTAACCAAAAAACAACGTACCCTTTTATTTAGATATTGCGATTATCAATACTGCAGAGTAACACATCATTGGAATCGTCAATCGAGTCTCTCTCAATGGCATGTCACATGGCAATAGTGTACTCGTGTTTAAGAAACCATACATGTACACCATTTGAATCTGCGTAAATATTTTCCATGACTCGTTTAATAAAACTTAGCCCAGCTGATTCAACAATTATGAGCGTGTGTCGCACCATGACTGAAGTACCGTTAACACGATCATTGAAAGAGAAATGACTGTTCCGTTTGGTTGCGACAGCTTGTTTCTCGTGTTTATTTCACAAACTATATATAGATTCATCCAGACAATAGGCATGTCCCCCATGCATCCTTCTGTAATTTCAAAAGCCCATATTGTACGTTCTCATTAGAAAAGTCTCATCGAGTATACACACACAGCATACGTGAAATAGAATTTGTTTAGTATCTTTTCGAATACTCTATAAAGAAGAAGAATAAAACAAACGGATGCATTGAGGGTTCAACGCAATACTATAGTAAGTGCTTCATGAACATGAAGCACTTACTATAGTCTTGCATTGAACCCTTGGCATGTTATGTCATGATCACGTGTAAAGTGAACTGATGAACTAATTGCCCGTGTGTCCGATATATTAAACGACCTTGATACAGAGCCGGAATCTGTCCTCTGTACAACTATTACACGGCCTCACTGTCTAGCAGAAAGCGTAACGGCTGTTCGCGACGGATAATTCTGGGCAGTTTGTATTGAACGTAGGACGCGTTTTCGTTGGTGTCTAATATGCGCTCCTTCAGTCTCTCTAACGTCCCATACTGAAGCTGGATAACGAGCAATGGCAGTATCTTTCCGTTGGTCCTTAACGCACCGTAAACCTCGTGTAGTTTACATAACTCTACGTCCACCTGCAAACAACAACAACAATAACAATGACAACATCAGGAAAATAGATAAGTTTAAGTTAAGATTATTTCTGACACTCATCGTCTGTTTGTACCAACTATGTGTCAGTTTTGTAACGGCTTTCCTAAATCCACCAAAAATAGGCTAGCGCTTGAAAGTGACATGCCAAAGGCCGCTCCCACGAAACCTGAGATCTCAGGGGGGCTCGAACCCAGGATCCTCGAATTCTGAGTTCACCACAGTAACAGCTGAGCCATGCAGGGCCCAATTGTTTGGTTATTTGTATGGTTTTCAGAGTAGTCCGAAATACATTCGAACACCCATGCAAACTTTGCAAGCGATTGTACATCTGAAATAAAGCGGAACTATTCCAGGGCTGTTTAGTTTACAAGTACCAGCATTAATTGCTTATAAATAAGTTAGACGTTGGACATTCCAGAATGTGACAAGCAGTCCATTAATAAACAAGTTAAACCTACAAGACTAAAGCTGTACATTAAACGACATCTTCATTTCTACCACACTTTCTTTTTATAAGAGGACATATTCATAAAACGTACGTGATGTTATTCGATATATCGAGCAATAATATACAGCATAGAATTACAGCCACTTCCGACAGCTGTAAACAGGCCAGCGCTCGATCTTTAACAAGTGTACCTGAATTAATATCTCAGGCTCGAAGATCAAAGGGCTTATTTCTAAATATCCCGCATCTAGAGATAACATTTTACCCGTTAGTCCATCATATCATGATTTGGCTCGACTGTAGTAAACTACTTAAGAAACCACCGTGACTTGAGCAATTTCTCCTTTAGACATATTGTTTTCTAACCAATATCGTTCACAATAATCCGGCCTCCCTTTTTGGTCGTTATGGTGTATTCAATTCTGGATAACAGGGATGGAAAGGCCAAAACGGTTTTCTTATAAGATTAAGGTGTCATGCTTTGAAAAGTCGTATATAACAATTATGCTCAACACAAAGACTGCCCAACCCTTTACTAAGCGCCATATTTTCAACTGTCCCAAATTGAAAGAGTTTGCAGACGTCATTTCAAAATGTGATGAAATTGACAAATAATCTTCTGATTGGGCAGAAAACATTGTCGGAAAAGGAGAAATTGCTCCTTAAGTCGTCTGCAACTAACAGGTCAAGTGCCGTTATTGTTTGGTAACGGGTTAAAGAAAGATTCATCGTATGCCATATAGAGGGGGTTCCAAATATTATACTCACCAACATTTTATCTGCTGATGATAATATGGCACCTCTTTCATGAAGCTGAATAAATACTATGTAAAATGGTTTCTCTGATACTGAACCTGAAATAGAAATGGGAACTATAAACAAAGAAAAACGAAGCATTACCGATTTCTTATAACAAATATGACCCTTTTCAACATATTATAAAAAACGAACGTTTGAGACAAATACGAAATAAAGAACATATCCTCTGAGAGCATTTTTCTTGTTCAAGATAATTTCAATTCCTTCAGACAGATAGACAAACATCTATTTGTTAAAATGAAAACATCGCTCGCCGAGGCTACTAGCCTGAGACGAAAATCAATTAAAAATCAATTGAAAACCAACCTCAAAGGTCTGCCAAATGAAGAACAGCTGTCCATAGGACAGGGCACACGATTACTTAACGGAATCAAAGTTTAAGTTACAGTACTGTTTCAATTGATTCCCTTTAGTTATAAACGAGAAAGACTTTTTGAACACATCTGCAACTGTCTTAAGCCATTACTCGTTCGAAACACTGCGTTACCGATTGATATGTTCTAGTTACACACTACCTTTTATACATTCCACATGAATGTGTTCTACTGACGTCATATCGTACACAGGCTGGTTCCACCGCTTTGACGCACAATGTACAGCCGTGGATACGAGCCGTTCTGGTACCCGCTCTAAACCGCACGATAGCACATCACCTGACCTGGAATGACAACACGGATCAACTTATCACTTTTTTTTCCATGTGAGAAAGCGGATTGTTCCGTAAATATTACGTAATTTGGGGTTGTAATGTACAATGTATCATGAATAAGTTTTCGGTTATATGACAGCTTTTCTTGGATTCGCTAATATGGTGTTACGCTAAGCCTCTGAAGTGCATTTGCCAATGATTTTTCAGTTATATAATGGCTTCTCTGGGATGTACCGGTATACTACTTGGCCATGGGTCTGACATATCTTTGCGAAGAATACAACCGGAACTATTGTACCATGAAACAAGCAGCATTAGTAGGCTCGATCCCCATATCCGGGTCCCTATAGTTAAAAGTACGGCATCGTTAAAAAAAAGCTTACAGCTTCCACGTGAATTGCATTTTGTTTTTTTACATTTTGTTTTGTTGATTAATCTCTTATGCTAATTAGATATCTATCTTGAAATAGGTAAACACATAAAGAGAAATTGAGCAAGTGGTCCTTTTAACCACACAAAGCATATATATCTAAATTATTATGACAATAAACAAAACCTGCTCATGACGAACTTTCCTCTTTTGCCACTGTGCTGTTTAATAAATACCTCAAAGTTGGTTTAATTTCTCACATCCTTTAACCTATAGCGATCTGATCACATTATATCAGTGGTTTTACATCCTTTTTGTATTAGCCAATGGCTACTCATAGGACGGGGCCTCCGCGAAGACAGATCCGGCGATACATAATCTACACGAACAATCAAAGGGTATCACTGTAATGAAGTTTATTAATACCTTCTAATGAAAGTATATCTCGGGATCTGCCCAAACATGTGCGTCACTAGTATGACGTCACCGGTCCTGTAACGGTATAATCCCTCCCACGTGGTTACAACCATCTCGTACATGCAGCCGACACGCACCTATAAATAGAAACAGTATGAAAATTAAACAGGTGATATATGCCTAATGCAACGGTAGGTAACTCTGATCTGATATTCCAATCATCCACTTTTCTCAGGTATTGTATAGATCGATTCAAACGTACCATCCTAGGAGAGCGAGATTAACCTATGCCTTACCGGGCGCAAAACTACCTGTTCGCAAGACACGCAATTGCGAACCCATTGTCCAGGAAAATAAAAATAAAATAAAAAGTCCAAATATGCAATTATCCATCAATTGCCAATCAAAGTAAAATGTGTGGGGTTGAACTCGTTTTAAATATATCGGTCATGGAATTTGCATACATGTATCATGCAATTCTTTTCAAATTCCTCTGTAATGTTTGTTGGCAGTCTTGCGTCCGGGATGTTGCGGTAGGATTTCTAGGGTGCTACCTTATATCCGGTTCGGTTTTCAAACAGATTACTTCAGCGAATATCGCGTATTTTGCATTTCTTTTAAATCATTTACTCTATAATATTTCACTTAAAGGCCCATTAAAGGAGATAAATGCTATATCAAACTATACTATTTGGTAAACTTTTGAACAGATTCAAATAGTTTTCACCCGAAAACACCATCAGCACAACTTAAATGTGAAAGTAAACTAGCAATAACACAGATAAGCAAGCATTATTCAGATTTCCTGACCCTTCACCTCTGACCTTGACAGTTGATATACACATTTTTGAACCGACAAATCAAAATTCGTTATTTTGAATATGTAAACAAACAGGTTATTGATAGACATGATTGAATTGGAGACAACTATATTGCAAGCACAAAATAACTTATTTTAAATGAGTCTTTTTAATAGGATCCCAATGCATTCCTAAACTAATTCTCATGACTTTTATGTCCATATATAAAGAACTCCATATTTTTTCAGTAATTTATTAGTACTCCTCTCCTTTGTTGTGCCTTTAATCACTCTTGTGACTCCAAATTTCAGACACAACCTTGACAACGTTGGAAGTTTCCTAAAAAGTTTTTAAGATTCACTTCCTTTCTTATAAGACCCATTGGGATAAATGGTGGATTTATCAATATATTGGTCAAAATGGGTCTTATAAGAAAGGAGGTGAATCTTTAAAACTTAAAGCCATACTTGTGCTTATTTACACAGTTCTCGTTTCCCATAAAAAACATCTTGCTCTCTGTTATATCTTTAAAGGCCCCTGTTCACAGATGTGAGGATGTCGAAATTTAAAAAAAAATTTAAAACACTACAGCGGTACTGTTCCATGTACAAGGTTTGTGTTGATGAATAATCATTCGAAGCAAGGTTAGATCGTTTTTAATTCTTTAACTGTGTATATAATGAAAATATATGATTTTTTTAAAATCTAAAAGCGTGAAATTTCTTTTGAGATCTACGGCATATAGTCTATACATATTTCGACAAATTGATGTTTCCTGACTTTACCATGCCTTAAATAGTTTCTTTTAATTGCATGTCAAACAACTGTATTGGTTCAATGGCTTTCTGTTTTTATTTTGAATTAGACGTCTTCAAGCGTTTACCAAACAATAACGACATTCGACTAGTTCCTTTCAGAAGACTCTTGAAAGCATTGTGGGTAAGGGAGAAATCGCTCATAAATCGCTTTACCCACAATGTTTTCTGCCCTATCAGAAGATTTTGATTACATTTTGAAATGTCGTGTGCAAACTCTTTCAATATAGGACAGTCGAAAATTTGGCCTTTGGTAAAAGGTTAAAACTAGAGTTAAACACTATGTATATCGACCATAATGGCAATGGTAAATACAAGCATGTGTTTTCAAAGCACTTAGACCTTTCAAAGACACACTCACGTTTTATAAATATTATTTAAAATATTGATCGTGGATTGGTTATGGACACATAGAAGATTTCTGTTTGTAATGGGTTTGCATAGCGTGCCTATGTCACAGATTGAGATTTCAATCTTTTAGGGTAAAATGTTTTTTACGGATAAAATGACATCACAGATCTAAATGGTATTATAAAACTTGATTTTTTGACATACTAATCAGCCCTTTTTATAACTGTATGGTTGATATATAGCACATTTATAATCCAGACAATTAGACCGTGTAGACGGATTTTCTGGTAGACAATGATTTAAATTTGAATTAACCATGCTTGAGAGGTAGTGTTTTTAGAAACCTTCATACCGGAGGACTCACAAACGCTTGACTTGCATGTGTTTACCTTATATCCGTCATGCAAAATGGTTGAATTTTGTATGAGTTTACTTGATGATTTATCGTTTATGGTCCATTAATTTACAGTTCCATCCATTCTGTCTCTTTCTGCCTATCCTATCTGTATCTCTATACAACTCTATCTTTACCCCCTCCCCCCCACCCCCCGCCACTCTATCGGTGAATTTACAATCAGGAGAACGATTCAGTAATCTTATAGAATCCTTCCCAATCAAATTGTAAAAATATTTTACATTAATGCACTGAAATGCAAAGTGGTATATTTCACATTTTAATGATAAAAGAGGATGTCATTAACTTAAGAATGAAGAGATAACAAAATACATTTTTATAAAGTGATAAGGACTGTTTAAATTTTTATGTTCACCACTCACTGAATACACTATGTGAGGCAGTCACTTTAATAGATCAGAAGGGCCAGCCAATCAGAGTTACCTATAACAATACATCAGGCTCTCCTGTTTGGATAGAATATTTACAAACTCAAAATGACTTTCATCTCCGACCTCTGAGAAGAGTCGTCCCGAATCTTCGGCTAATGTATAAACGTGTCAAATACTTAACAGAAGCATAGTTTAACCAAACGAAACGCTATTGAAGCAGGCTTATAAAATTAACTAATATAGTCTGATATACTTCATTAGAAATTCGTATAAATTGAGTGTATACCATTGCATGTAACACAAATCAAATAAGTTTTAGAACAAACTAAATCTTCATCACAATCGAGTTTATGTCGCTGTAAGGTGAACCATAATATCATATATTTTCATCTTTACAAACGATTGATTTCATAGATACACCTGTTAACATAAAATATTGTACTGAAACCTCTAGGTACAATCAGGGTAATGAACACGAAAGGTGTGAACGACTTATAACAATGGCATACAGCTACAAGGTCATATCTAAACGCTGTTGAAAACATGGTGTTTCCTGACCCATGACGGCCAAGGTTTGTATAACAGGATGTACTTTCAAGGTTTTCTTCTTCTTCTCCTTCCATCAATGTACCTGGCCCATTCTGGGGCATTTACGTACATGAAAGTGCAGTACAAGGTCGTGGTGAGGCACAAACAGGTGCAGGCTAAAAATAAAACTATGTACATGGAGATGAATCTAATGCTGCTGCACCAGGCTCCCCCTGAAGGCCTCCAGTGTGGCTGCTGAGGCAAGGTGTGCTGGTAACTGGTTCCAAAGCCGTATGGTGGATGGAAAGAAGGAGAATCTGAGGTAGTCTGACCTGCAGTATGGTACAATGAACCTCTGGGTATGTCCTCTAGTGGCTGTTGTAGCATAGTGGAGATACTGATGTCCTGGGATCGCGATGTGATCATTGATAATTCTGTACATCATGGACAGCTTGGCATGTTGTCTCCTCGTTTGTAGGGTGTTCCATTCGAGTTGTGCGATCATTTGGGAGGTGCTGCTGGTGGTATGGTAATCTCCCATGACGAACCGTGCAGCTCTTCGCTGGACTGCCTCGAGCTGGTTTGTACAGTCTTGTGTGTGGGATTCCAACACTGTGGAGGCGTATTCCAGTGTTGGCCTTACAAGTGTCTTGTATGCGAGAGCTTTGGTGTCTCTTGGACAGCTTGACAGATTCCTCCGGATAAATGCTAGGTTGCCATTTGCCTTTTTAGCAGTCATTTCAATATGGGGCTTCCAAGAGAGATCATTTGACAGCATGGCACCCAGGTCCTTTCCAGTTCTTGCAATGTTCAAAGTATGGCCATGGATTGTTTGGTCAGCCAGAATGGGTTTCCTCTTCCTTGAAAAGCGCATCACTTCGCACTTTGTAGGGTTGAAGGACATGAGCCAATCACGTCCCCACTCCTGTAGTTTGTCTAGATCCTCCTGTAGAGTCATTGAGGGACTTGATCCTTCGATAGAGGAGACTGTCGTCTGCAAAGAGGCGCGTTGGTGATCTGACTCTATTTGGGAGGTCGTTTATGTACAGGAGGAATAGCAGGGGTCCAAGAACAGTACCCTGGGGCACGCCAGAAGTTACGGGGGCTAGAGGTGACATGTGGCCTTCAACAAGAACCTGTTGATTCTTTGCCTGCGAGGACACTCTCGAGCCATCTTAGGGTTGTGTCAGTGACTCCATAGTGTTTGAGTTTGACCATGAGTATTTTGTGGGGAACCATGTCAAAGGCTTTGCTGAAATCTAGAAGCACAGCATCAATTTGTTCACCAGAGTCCATACTGGACGCTAGGTCTTGGACAGTATTGATGAGTTGAGACTCGTATGATCTTTTCTTACGGAAACCGTACTGTTGGTCCGATATTATCTGGTATGAGTCTATGTGTGTCATGATCTGGGTAAGAATGATTATTCAAGTATCTTGCAACATGCAGATGTAAGCGAGACAGGTCTATAGTTAGCAGCAATACTTCTGTCTCCTTTCTTGGATATTAGTGTGACATTGGCCAATTTCCAGTACTCTGGTACCATGCCTTGTTAGAGAGATGCATGGAACACAATTCTGAGTGCTGGTGCTAGTTGATTACCGACTTCCCTAAGATAACGAGTAGGGATAGTGTCTGGACCTGCAGCTTTGTGGGGTTTTTGCTCCTGTAGCAGTTTCCGCACGCCTTCTACTGTGATGTCAAAATGGCGGATTTGCGGGAATGAGTTTCCTGTCATGAATGGAAAGCTGTCTGTATTTTCTTTTGTAAATACTCTGCTAAATTGCTTGTTTAGAAGTGAAGCCTTGACCTTTGTTATCTGAGTTTTCTTCAGCTATTGATAATATCATTGCTCTGTCTTTATGTTTTACATCTTAACGTTACCAAACAATAACGACATTTGACGAGTTTGTTGCCGACGACTCTTGAAAACATTGTGGGAAAAGGAGAATTTACTCTTAACGAGCAATTTATCCTTTTCCCACAATATTTTCTGTCATATCGGAATATTATTTTTCAATTTCTTCACATTTTGAAATGTCTTCTGCAAACTCTTTCAATATGGGACAGTCGAAAATTTGGCGTTTGGTAAAAGATTAAAGGAAAGAGCAGGCACAGATCAGCCATAGCGATTAATGTACTGATCCAAATCGCCACTTTTGGTTCGCATTACAATGAATCATTCTCGCCTTTTCTTTATGGATCCCTTTAGCCTTTTATCTCATGTATAAGAACAAATTAAGATCTTTTGAATATATATACTACTTTAAACTGCGCATAGGGACTACTTAAATAAAATGCAGACTTTTAGCGTATGAAACACAAAGCACATTACGAAAATGCTTTTCCCTTAACTGATGCATGGGTTTAAAGTATACGCTAAATGCATTGTAATTGCAAATTGCATGTATTTTGCAAAACTGTGCAATAAACATTTTCTATTCTACAAAAGATTACACTTTGAAATTTGATAACGTCTCTGACTGTCGTTTACTGAATACCTCTATTTGGGATGAGCAGACTTATTCGCGTGAGTGTTAGGTTTAAACGGGTTGTAGATTCTTCGAAAGATAACAAGTCATAATAGTACACACTCAATTGGCATTTCTTTCGATAACCCTTATAGTGCTTATAGTTTGCTTATGCAAACATGTTGAATTACAGGCCAGCCGCCAAGTAAATTGGCGACTAGCCTGTGATCTTATTTGTTTGCTACTCTGAGTATCTTTCCCCATAAAAATTAAGCAGGTATTTAAGGTTTTGGAAAACAGACGACAGAGAAATCTATTTTAGAAAATTACCTAGCATTCTAAGGGTTAAAGGACAACAGCTGACATACTGACCTAGAATGCAAAACGAAATAGGACACTTAACTTCGCAAGACGTCATTTAATCTATATATAAAAGTATATCTTTTAAAGTCGATTAAACGCATATGTTGACTTATAGATATTTAAATATTTAAAGGCACATCAAAGGAGAGAAGTACAAATAAATTACAGAAAAAATATATGGAGTTCTTTTATTATGCTCATGAAAGTCATGAGAATTAGTTTAGGAATGAATTGAGACCCTATTTAATAGACTAATTTAAAATAAGTTATTTTGTTCTTGAAATACAGTTGTTTCCAATTCAATCATGTTTATCACAACCTGTTTGTTTACATATTCAAAATAACGAATTTTGATTGGTCGGTTCAAAAATGTGTGTATAAACTGTCAGGAAATCTGAATTATAAAACTTGCTAATCTGGGTTATTTCTGATTTACTTTCACATTTTAGTTGTGCTGATGGTTTTTTCTGATGATAACTATTTGAATCTGTCCAAAAGTTTACCAAATAATATAGTTTGATATAGGTCTAGCATTAATCTCCTTTAATGGGTCTTTAATTTTACGATAATTTCATTTTTTTGTCACCAAAAACTGATGACATGCGATCACATTTTATACAACGAAGATATGAATCTATGATTAATGAATTTATGATGGCTTTGACTCAGTTAAAACTACGCTTTCATCTCTTTATAATCTGTGATGGCAGTTGTGCTCGTTTGCACCAAAAAGCGAAGGTTATTCGAGCACAAAAATATTCGATTCACCTTCCTTTAAAGTGACTATTAACACATGAGATAACTTGCAAGTCAAACTAAAATGTCGTTTAAACAATAACGTTTTTGTAATGCAGTATTATGTATAAAGTAAAAATAGTTAATGAACACAAAATCAATTGATAATGTGACCAATAGATCCAAGTATGCAGATATGAAATGTGATTGATTTCAAACCCGTTTAAACGCTTTTGGATCTGAATGTATATCAATTCATTGTATCTAGGCTCTTACTTCTAATTACAATTCCCCAGTACGTCTCAAACAAAAGTACAGCTGCTATTAATGTTTTAATGTCCACGTGCCTCACATCTGTAAACAAGCGGGTTTTAAACGAACGATATGCGATATTTTATCTTTACAACTTGGCACCCAATGGGATATTGATTTTTGATTTTTTAGCCGTGACATGGACCACATAATCGTTATGTATAGTGCTCATGCTCGCGGAACTTTGTTAATCTATACAAATCTCCGAAAAGTTTACTTCCTTTTGAAATGCATTGAACGCCGAAAGTCGGCTAACCTTTATAGCGCTGTAACTGACTTCATATTTAGGCAAACCGGTTAGAAAAAGTAAATTGGCGGCTGACATGTGATATAACCTGTTTACTTCTCCGAGTATATTTCCCTATCGAAATTAAGCAGGATTCTATGGTTTTGGAAACCAGACGAAACAAAAATCTATTTTTGAAAAATTACCAACTTGCATTTTAAGGGTTAACCCATTACCAAATAATAACAGCATTTAACCACTTTGTTGCAGACGACTCTAGAAAACATTTTTCTATTTTCTTTGCACACAATGTATTCTGACCCTCAAGAAGATAACTTTCCAATTTCATCACATATGAAAAGTCGTCTGCAAACTCTTTCAAATTGGACAGTCGAAAAATTTGGTGTTTGTGTAAAGGGTTAATACTCCCTATGCACCTTACAAAGTTAGTCTACATGGCTTGCATACATGTTTAACGACCGATAAAAGGCAAGCATTTCTTACAATAATAGCAGGGTTCAATTTATATACCAACAATTGTACGATAGCTCAATGGTCCAAATTGATAGAGAACCAGGCAAAGCCTATAAGGGACTTGTACTGATGAGTATTAGAGCTGGCGTTTTTCAATCTGAGGGAAAGATTTTATACCATTTTTGTAAAGTAAAACTTAGTAATAAGTGGTGTATGGTGTGAATCATTCAGGCATTGCCAAAGGGAAAAGAAAAAGGTAAACTTATTTTAACGAAAAACTGAAATATAATAAAGAAAATCACGGTTATCTGTTTTATATAGAAAAAGCTCTGCAGAGACATTTCATTTGTTATAATTTGTTATAAGTTGAGTTTAAACATTTTTGCATCGATTTTGACGGAAGCTTGCCGCTTGTGTAATGCACGTTCGATGCTTGTTTCTTGGATACTTAACCAGTACTCGCGCCGATTTGTGAACAAGTACCGACATGTTCACCTCGCCACTTGCAGGGTTCAAACCAAACAACCTCGGTAATATTGGCTGACGCTCTACCACTGCACCACTGTCGCCCAAAAAGGTATCAAGTTCTGATTCTTAAACACGTTTTATCATTAGCCAACTAAGAAATACCATTTCAAGCGTTGTTTCAGAGTGGTCGCTTAAAACCATACTGTTGTAAACGACTTAGCACTTTACCACATAACGCAACATTTGTGAGTCTTGCAGCAGACGATTTTCAAAAAGCATGTGTGTGTGGCAAAGGAGAAATTGCTTGCCACTAGCAATTTCTTTTGCGATAATGCTTTTTGCATCCATTCACATGTCACAATAATAGGACTGAAAGGTTTACACATGTTTACAAAGCTTTTCTAAAGTCGTCTGCTTCAAGAAAGAAAAGATGTCGTCTACAGGTGGTGAAGAGTTAAATAAAAACCGAAGACAGTCCAAATAATTGCTTTAATCAAGCGATTGAATTAACACGTTTTCGGTAAGGCCCGGTCTACGGATAGAAAGAAACAATCGGCCACGTCGTGCATTAGCCTAAGGAAAGGTGGGTAATTTTCTAGAAATAGACTTTTTGTGTCGCTTTTCAAACTTTTATTTGCTTACTTTTTATGAAGAATTATACTCAGACTAGCAAACAGTTTAGTTCACAGGCCAGCCGCCAATTAACTTGGCGACTGGCCTATGATCTAACCTGTTTGAATAAGCAGTAGTATTAGTAGTAATCTTTATTTACATATCATCATTGTACAATTATACATACATTTACAACATAAGATAACATTTCATATAAGATACAACGCCACTCTTTTATGGAGTTATAAGAGATGAGTCTAAATGCGATAAGATACAAGACAAAAACATCTTAATTAAAGATACAAAGAAATCGAGCTATTTAGAACAAGAGATCATAAAAAAGGATTATAAACAAAAAATACAAAAACATGAAAAAACCTATCATTACATTATAAAGTTATATCTACAAGTAATAATGGGATAAAAAAGGAAATGATTCTAAATGAACAGCAAAGATGACATACTTAAAAGGAAAAAAAACATAATATAAAAAAAGTAGTGATTTTACAATAAAACTATCTAGTGAGATGATAGCCTGGTTAGCAGTAAAAAACTTATTTCATATTATCAATTTACAGATAAACTAGCTTTAAAGTAAAAACATACGTGTTTGTAAGATTTTAAAACACAAATTCTTATCATATTTTGGTTGGAAAACAGAAACCGATACATGTATTTGTCATGGTTAGACATAGTAGGAAATTCGGTGTTAAAAGAACAAGCTTTAGTGAAAAGTTCTTTTCTAAAATCACTATAAATAGGAAAATCCAAAATAACATGCAACTCATTTTCCACTACATGAGAGATACAAAACGGACATTTTCTGTGCTCCTCTTGGAGCCCCTCGTACCGTCCCGTTTCAATTCTAATCGGAGCTACCCCGATACGAAACTTACAAAATGCAGATCGGTGACTTGGTGGTAATACAAGTTGGCAATATTTTTCTACATCAGACTCACTTTTAAAGGATCTGTATACTCTTAACTTATTATGGCCCCGACCAGAAGGTCCTATAGGGTTGTTAATTCTGTTTAACATCTTATCTTTAAAATCATGTAATAACGTTTCTTGGACACTATAGGCAAAAGACCGTGATATAACCGTGCTAAAATTGTTATACGTTCCTAAATCATTATCTTCATAAAAACATTTTATCCTAAAACACCAATTCTTACATGAGCGACTAGCATTATTAAAATACCATGTTGCCAAGCGTTTGTTTATTCGTGTCGTACTCATGGATGAAAGCTTCGACCAATATAAAGAAATACTTTTCCATTGCCGGACTAAGGGGGGATTCCAACCCATTTCGCCGGAAACACCATCATTTGGAGCATATTTTTCGACACCTAAAAAGAAACGCATGACCCTATTTTGTACAGCGTCAATACAAGAATAAGACAGATGTCCCCATAGAGGGGCGCTGTAACTTAAAACCGGCAAGACAAGAGTGTCGTAAAGTTTTGTATAAACACAACCATTCGATTTACATTTAGCTATCAACAAACCCAACGCCCGACTGGTACTTTTGGCTAAAATTTGACAGTTTTATCATAGTCTAAATGCTCATTTAGAAAAACACCCAAATAAATATACTTGTCGACAATATTAATCTGCTCTGATCCACAAGTGAAAATGACCTGCGAACGGACTTCTAAGCATGAAGACGGTTCCAGCACTATAAGGGTTAGACTGTACACGCATGAAGCGGTGCTCGGTAACGTTTACTCGAGTGCATCAACCCTTTCGCTGCCTTATAATTAGCAACAAGTTCATCTCAGCATAAAATCTATTTAGCACTTTCAATGAAAAAAGTACTTTATATACTAAAATTGTTATATTTTCTTTATTCGTTTATAGATAATTGGCATCTGTATACAGTTTTGGTCGACATATTGTGGTGTACCACAATATGTCGACTAAAGTCGCCTACGGCGGTCAACCAAGCTGTTCACAAAAGTATACGGTGTGTTTCTGGAACGTCGACTCGAATTTTCATCACACTTTTGCACAAGGGTGATTAGGGGGCCTATCCTGGGGAACATTACATCGATAAAAGGAAAAACGACAAAAGGAAAAAATAAAATAGTTGAATTGTATTGTTTGAAATCATTATATTTTTCTGTGTTCCCCTAATAATAACCTCCATTAAACCACATAATAAATGGTAACATTTTATCATTACTAAGAAAGTCGATAGTCGACGTTCCCTTGAAGGTCCTCCTTATCCCCAAAATTGCCCAGGTGTGATAACAATCGAGTCGACTTTCCGGGAATAAACCCTTTGAAAGGACTCTTTCATCGGCATAGACTTGGTTTGTTCCCAGATTGTCGATTCGAATTTAATCAAGTCTCGAAGTCTACTATGGCGATGAAAAAGTCCTTTTATAGAACGCGGCTAAATGCTCTACTTCTAGGAAAATGTATCCCAGCTGTCACAGATCGTGGACAAATCAATAAAACACACCAAGGGCTTAACAACGAAAGAAAGATGTGAATAATAAGCATGAGTAAAATGCCCGATCGTCTAACATGGATCACGGATAAGTGCTCTCCCGACGAAGTGCCCCCTCGAACATTTTTAACTGGGTGGAGAACTGCCCTCCCACTAGAATCTAGGGGGCGGAGAGGTGCCCTCTCCTCAAATCTGTTGGCACAAACAAGCCCTTCTTGGTCGTGTTTCCCCTATGAGAAAACCCTTCTGCAAGATATTTTTCCTCATGTGCAGTAACCATAGACAAAATGACCAAAAATCGACAATGTTCATCATATGCTCACAAGGTTTTCGCAACTGAATTATATGTTTTCCTCTCTTTTTCTTGCAGTTCAGACAAAAAGCGACAACATTCTTGAGTTAGCAATTTCATGAAAGCATATACAAACTTTAAAACAATGATTGTTTTGCTCGTCTTCTTTATTACTGATCTCGGCGGTTAATTATGATATTATGATAAAAGGTTACCTGCTCTCTTCAAAGGTAATAAGTGCGTACTCATTTATTAAAATCGGGCCGGTCCCCCAAAAGGATGATGGTGTTTAACTCAGCTCTGTTTCTTAAGTCCCTTTTAGTATTTGGTTAAAATATATTCAAGAAACCTCTACCATTAACTTGCAAAATGCCAAATGCAAAATTGCGCTATTCCGCTTGCACAAAAGACAAAGTTCCATATTGTTTTTACAGGGGGGGGGGGGGATATCCGACCCCCCAGATTAAGTGGGAGGGCACTTCTCCGCCGTTTTGATATTAGGAGGCACTTCTCCGGGAGAGCACTTCTCCGGGAGGGCACTTCTCCGGATACCGTCAAACATATGTAGGACAAGAAGGGGGTTTTGCTTAACCCTTTACCAAACACCAAATTTTCGACTGTCCCAAATTTAAAGAGTTTGCAGACGACATTTCCAAATGTGCTGAAATTGAAAAAATAATCTTCTGATAGGGCAGAAAACATTGTGTGAAAAGGAGAAATTGCTCGTTAAGAACAATTTCTCCTTTTCCCACAACGTTTACCAGATTCGTATGTAACAAGCTGATCAAATGTCATTATTGTTTGTTAATGGGTTAAGTCAGTAAAATCTTATTTATTTACATCGATCGTGACATACTTTGTATCTATCACTTTCGATTCTGCTTCCTGGAAACAAAATTAGTAACTTGCTTTTACCATGGCCTACTGTTTAAGGCGCCCGCCTCCAGAAAGGGAAGTTTGACCGGGAAATGTTTTCGTGGGACTTGTTCCGAATTGGTTCCAAAATGGCCGTTTTGAGAGCTATGAGCTTGTTAAATTAGGGGTTACCGACTTGTATTTACTTAGCGCCTGACATAGTGATAGAAGTTGGGAGGTACTTGGTATAATCAGGGAAAATGTCTCATTACCCAAACTGACCGGCCCTTTCCAAAAGTGGGACATTATAATAAACAAAAAACTTAACTTTGGCTGCATAATGATGAATTTGTAAGCGTGCTATACAATACACAGGTTTCGAATATCGCTTCTCACGGTTTTCGAATTTCGCTACTCACAGATATCGAATCGCGTTACGCACGGGTTTCGAACCTCGCTACTGACGGATTTCAAACCCAGTACCCTCGTTTCTTATCAAGAACAAACATCCATTAAGGCGTTAAATGAATGGAAATGGCATGACGTGTACATGTTGGTCCTGTGATATTAAGGTAGTGAGTTTGGTATGACGTGTACATATTGGTCATGTAATATTAAGGTAGTGAGTTTGGTATGACGTGTTCATGTTGGTTATGTAGTATTAGGGTAGTGAGTTTGGTATGATGTGTACATGTTGGTCATGTAGTATTAAGGTAGTGAGTTTGGTATGACGTGTACATGTTGGTCCTGTAGTATTAAGGTAGTGAGTTTGATATGACGTGTACATGTTGGTCATGTAGTATTAAGGTAGTGAGTTTGGTATGACGTGAACATGTTGGTCATGTAGTATTAAGGTAGTGAGTTTGGTATGACGTGTACATGTTGGTCATGTAGTATTAAGGTAGTGAGTTTGGTATGACGTGTACATGTTGGTCATGTAGTATTAAGGTAGTGAGTTTGGTATGACGTGTACATGTCGGTCATGTAGTATTAAGGTAGTGAGTTTGGTATGACGTGTACATGTTGGTCATGTAGTATTATGGTAGTGAGTTTGGTATGACGTGTACATGGTGGTCATGTAGTATTAGGGTAGTGAGTTTGGTATGACGTGTACATGTTGGTCATGTAGTATTAAGGTAGTGAGTTTGGTATGACGTGTACATGTTGGTCATGTAGTATTAAGGTAGTGAGTTTGGTATGCCGTGTACATGTCGGTCCTGTAGTATTAAGGTAGTGAGTTTGGTATGACGTGTACATGTTGGTCATGTAGTATTAAGGTAGTGAGTTTGGTATGACGTGTACATATTGGTCCTGTAGTATTAAGGTAGTGAGTTTGGTATGACGTGTACATATTGATCCTGTAGTATTAAGGTAGTGAGTTTGGTATGACGTGTACATGTCGGTCCTGTAGTATTAAGTTAGTGAGTTTGGTATGACGTGTACATGTTGGTCCTGTAGTATTAGGGGAGTGAGTTTGGTATGACGTGTACATGTTGGTCCTGTAGTATTAAGGTAGTGAGTTTGGTAGGACGTGTACATGTTGGTCCTGTAGTATTTAGGTAGTGAGTTTGGTATGACGTGTACATGTTGGTCCTGAAGTATTAAGGTAGTGAGTTTGGTATGCCGTGTACATGTTGGTCCTGTAGTATTAAGGTAGTGAGTTTGGTTCTCGTAATTAGTCAGCTCATCTAGCCACTTGTCTAATTTATTCATCGATTTCTTCATTATGCATTGATTTATTCCTTTATACAGTTACTTATCTTTTTCTATTCTAACATCGCACCAATATTATGTCAGTTATGCTGCGACATCCGGCTTGTTATGGTGGAAGAAGAGCATAAACTTCGCTGCCCATAATGGCTGGCCGGATAGAACAATCGGCATTACGTTAATCAACCGAAGGACTAGATTTCATGAAATTCCGTTAGCTTACGCCAATCTTCGTCTTTACAGGTACATGAGTTATACACGAGGATTTTCCAGAGTTAAGATCTTCGGTTCCTTTATCATGTTCTTAAATATCCGAATCCCAACGGTTTCCCAAATAAAGGTTATGTGGTACATGATCCATTTTTCCATATATATTGTGAGTATTCATTTGTATCGGCTCATTCAGACGATTCAAATGAATACCCACAAAACAGGGTTTGTATTAAAAAATTCAAAACTTGGTATGCAAAATGCTTTGATGCACATTCTGACTCAAATTTCTGTACACAATCTTTTATAAAACCTTTCTTACCTCGTGTGCAAGAAGCGTTTCAGGCTTGGCCTTCTCAATATCCTCAACCGGTATGAACTCGAAGAATATGTACGGTGTCATGGCAACGTAGGAAGTCTCCTCCTCCATTAGATGAATATTCATGCCGTACAGCGACTCAGTTCCCGCGTGAAACGGCGAGAACAGCCGGAGATTGCCGAGGTATTCCGACTTTACGTATCTGGCCTGTGAAAGAAACCAATATATATTTAGAAATGTTTTTCTTTTTATTTTAGTAATCTTGACGAAAAATATTCTTACAAAAAGATAACGAACATGGTCGTTTTGAAAATGCAAGTTTAATTATGCATGTATCCCTGAGTGTCATTGGTGCACAAACACGTTAGTAAAAGGAGGGAACATGTTTGGTTTGTTAAATTCTTACGTCATTTCAAAATCCTTCTCCAGACTCCAGTCGTATCTATTCAAAGGGAAAGTTCATACTTAAAACGGCTACTCACTATTTGAAGTCAAACCAATGTTGTTGGTATCGGGCCCCAAACGTTTACCACAACTGCGTGATAAATGATTTATTCGTTTTTTATATTTATGAATATCAACCTTGATAAAGACATTTCAAGATTCGCACGTCCCCATTGGGTGCAAATAGTTCAATGTAGCATAGTGATGACACTCGTATATCTTTCTATTTCGTAAAAACGAGGAAGTTAAGTACTTAAAACCAGTTGTCAAAATCGTTATAACGAGGTACATGTAGTTGAGTCGTTATAACGTGGTAGTTAATTCGTTATAACGTGATAGTTAAGTCGTTATAACGTGGTAGTTAAGATGTTATACCGTGGTAGTTGAGTCTTTATAACGTGGTAGTTGAGTCGTTATAACGTGGTAGTTGAGTCGTTATAACGTTGTAGTTAAGTTGTTATAACGAGGTTTCAAGTCGTTTTAACAAGGATTTATGATCTTTTTAAGTTTTTAAGTTTTAGAACGGGCCAACCGCTTATGTTGTAAATTTTCTAATGTTTTGTATGTCATTGTGTTGTACATGTATATACATAGGTTTTATCATGCCAAATGTAATACAGAAATTATGTTAATGTTTTTGCAAAAAAAGTATGATTAAACAAAAGGTATTAAAGTCGTTATAACGAAGTATCAAAATTGTTACACATGTAACGTGGTAGTAAAGTTGTTATATTCAAGTAATAATAATAAGATAGTTATGACTTTAAAATGAGGTTTTTGAGTCGTTATAACAAGGGTGTTTAATAGTTATAACGAAGTATTTCAGTTGTTATAACGAATAACATGTAAGTCGTTATAACGAGGTAGTTAAGTCTTTACGACGAAGTATTTCAGTTGTTATAACGAATAACATGTAAGACGGCATAATGAGGTATTTCAGTCATTATAACGAGGTACTTATTTCGTTAAAATGTGGAATTTAATTCGTTATAACGAGGTATTTAACTCGTTATAACGAGGTAGCTAAGTCATTTAAACAAGATATCAAAGTCGATTTAACGAGGTAGTTTAGTCGTCTTAGCGAAGTATTTCAGTTGTTTTAAAGAGTAGTAAAGTCGTTATAACGAGGTTGTAAAGTCATTATAACGAGGTAGTAAAAGTCGTTATAACGATGTAGTAAAAGACGTAATAACGAGGTAGTAAAGTCGTTATAACGAGGTAGTAAAGTTGTTTTTACGAGGTACCTTTTTCGTTATAACGAGGTAGTTAAGTCGTTTTAATAAGGTAGTTAAATCATAAAACGAAATAATTAAGATGTAATAACGAGAAAGGTAAGTCGTTTTAACGATATGTTAATGTTATTGTTACGAGAAAGTTAAGTTGGCATAGCTATAGCTAAGTTATTATAATGATGCAGTTAAGCTGTAATAACGAGAAAGAAAATCACACACGTTTCACTTCAGTGATGGTTATTACACATTACTGCCTACGGTAAAGGTTATTGCATGTAGGGTAGGGGGATATAATAAATATGTAAATATACCACCCCTACCTGGATTCAATAACCCTCTACGTATGCAGCGATGGGATCAACACCCTTATACCATTATACCTTACTTCGACACTTAGGAGTTAACCCTTATAACCCTGGAAACGACTTCATGATTATGCAAACAGGTTAGATCGAGGCCAGCCGCCAAGAAAATTGATGGTTTGCCTATGATATGACCTGTTTGCTACTATCAGCATCTTTTCCCATCAGAATTAAGCATATCTTTATGGTTTGGGAAAGAAGACGACAGAAAAACCTATTTTTAGAAAATTACCATACATTCTAAGGGTAAACGTGACTAACAGGTGTAATACTCCTATAGAAGCCTTTTTTGTTGAATTGGGAAGAGGGTTGGGCGTTTTTATTTTGGGAATTTGTATCGATATAATTGCTGAATTGGGAAACCAAAAAGGTTGTGTAACCTTAGAATATCTGGGGAAAGTACGCGGTTTTGAATAAATCTCCAATTGGGAATATGCCTTTTTAAAGGCCCCTGTTATCTAGCGCAAAAGGCCCTGACCTAAAGAGAAATATGTCATTTTGACACAATACTCTTCGATAAGAAATAAAGAGAAAACTATCTCCTTTAAATACATGCAATGGTATACAGTTCCTTTGAATTAAGACCGTGTCAAATCATGGGGGAGATTGTGTTACCGTAGTCTAAGTCACGTAGGCAAAATATGAATGGAATACTGGGTGGGAAGGGTATTTACCGCTCTAGTTCATATGTGATTAATGAACGGCATAGCTATTATATACAACAGAACAGGCGTGAAATGCAAAAACCCGTTTCCTGTTTATGAAATGTCTATGGATGTTGAATGTTTACAATGATGTACGTCATATAGAAACAAAGAAAATGCATTTAAGTATGAAGAGATCCATACCTAATGAAGATATATGTTCACTTTTATAATAAGCATAGAAAGCATTAACGAGGTGTATTCATGATCGTTTTCTGACAGGATATATATAATTACATTCATCGAGTAACCAAAGACAGGGGACATTCCCCAAATATTTCTGCAGCCCTGACGGTTTTATTTTGCAATAAGTTTTATCCAGTAAATACAGTGGTCAAAGAAAGTGATTGGAAATGAAGGGTTTATCAGGTAGCACGTTTACTCTAGGGATAAAACGTTTTCACCATTTGGTAATTTTGTGTATAACCATACAAATGAACTATATTACTTTTATGCTTCCGTCTGTTCGCCTAAACCCTAGTCAGCCAAATCGTCGGTACATAGACCGAGTATTAACATAATCGATACAAAATATACAGCAAAATTCTTTTTCATGCTATGCACATGCATTCACTCTAATCATACCAATAACGTATGACGACGAATTTCATAATAAACGAATTACATACTCACTTGAACTGCATACGCACCAGTTGCCGCACAAAATAGTCCCCCACAAGTGTGCCATATTCGCGGAACGATATCCTTCATTCCCTTCTGGAATTCACCTCTTAAAAAGTTCGCCCGTTTGTCATTTCCACCTTTAAGACACGCGTTGATATGTCCCCGTACACTGTCTTCGATATCAATCTCATCGCTTAACTTGCCGAGTTCTATCGTATTACAAATACTCTGCCAGTTTCTTTCGAGAAGTTTAAAAAATGTCAATGCTGTTGCGGCGGTTGGAAAAAAGAGATTCCGTATGTCGGCTGTCAGCAGCCCGAACAACTGATGAACGTACATAGCACTAACCTCACAGGTTAAATGATTAAGCACTTCCGGTGGAGTTACATACATGCGCAGATTGACGGACATAGCAGATGCTATACCGGAAATTGGACCCATTCTTATTCCACTTGCCGAGAGGCGGAGTTTGTGTGAAATGGAAACCGACAACCATTTCCTTAAAAAAGTCGTTTTGGGAATTTCCAAAAAATGTTTTTGCGCTAGCAGAATCCACAATCCCGTTTTTCGCTTTAGTATCTCTAACTTTTTTGGAAACATATGACTTTCTCCGGTCACTGTGCCGGAAGTGAGGGCAATGTAATCGGCCTTTCCCGGAAACATGACGTCATAACTTCCGGTGTGAGCAACCTCATGCGCGAGTGAGTAGTAATCTTGATATGACGTCAGAGGGACGGCTGACCTAAATCCATCGACATCAAAATATTCGTGAATTGCCAGCCTTTGTAGACATTTCGTATTTCTGTTTTCATGAAGAATATTTCTTAGTAGACATTGTTGTTGTTTTGCCACGCGGTGACTCAGGTATTTAAGCCGCCATTTTAGAAAACTTCCGATGAGGTAGAAGACAGCTTGACAGATGTACTGCTGGATTTGAGTCCACATGTTTGCAACGGATCAACTATTGACAACGCGTTGTTGGGCAGAATTGGATATAGCAGGCGTTATTACACATCTGAAATAAAAAATGGATAGGATAAACGTTTAATTCTAACATTAAAGCCATCATTTTATACTGCCCCAATTTGCATAAATTATTGCAGAAGAAATAAGAGATTCCTCTGATATGTTTTGCTGATTTCGTTTGTCATTCTTTTATTTGTACATTATGATATGTTTTGCTGAGTTTGTCGGTCATTCTTTTATTCGTAGTTTCCGATATGTTTTGTCTCTCATTCTTGAATTCTACATTCTGATATGTTTTTGTGTTTGTATCTGTCTCTTATTCTTTTGTAAATGCAATCTGGTGTGCTTTTCTGTATCACAGTGTGTCTGGTATACCTTGGATTTGTACATTCTGATATGGCTTCCTTTGTATGTCGTTCATTATTTCATTAGTACATTCTTATATGGTTTTCTTTGTTTGTCTTTCATTATTTCATTAGTGCAGTCTGATGTGGTGTCCTTTGTTTGTCGTTCATTATTTCATAAGTACATTCTGATATGATGTCCTTTGTTTGTCGTTCATTATTTCATTATTACATTCTGATATGATGTCCTTTGTTTGTCGTTCATTATTTCATTAGTACATTCTGATATTATGTCATTTGTTTGTCTGAAACATTCTGATATGTTTTGCTAGTTTTGTGTCTCATTCTTGCATTCGTATACATGTACTCTGATATGTTTTTATTAAAGTGACTGCTATTCTTGTTATTTGCGTATTCTGATATGTTTTGTTATATTTGGTCTGTCGATCTTTTATTTGTTAATCTGGTTGGTTTGCTGTTAACTTCCGAATTTTTTCACAGCCGTGAACATGCACCATTTAACTCAAACATTGTTTTATTTCAACTCTAAACAAACCTCTTTTTATTCTCTACATTTATCTAATACATTAAGAATAGGATAAAGTAGGACAGTTTATTTGTAGTCATGCTTTTGGTTCATAAAGCAACATACATTTCGTGTTTTTTTGGGAGTATATAAATTTCGTGGAAACCACGCAGTATTAGATATTTCTTGAAAACAATGCAGTTTTCCCAGAAACACAAAGTCACACCACTTTTTTGGCTTTCAAATTCATTAAATTCAGCGATGAATTTTCCCAAAATAAACATGCCTACGCCTCTTCCCAATTCAAAGGAAAAATGCCTTGTTATTTTTCAAAGATATCTACATGTTACAAATGATTTGTACAAAGTATTAATCTATCATCTTATCTTAACCCTTTCCCAAATAACAAATTTTCGACTGTCCCAAATTGAAAGAGTTTTCAGACGACATTTCAAAATGTGATGAAATTGAAAAACATTCTTCAGATAGAGCAGAGAACCTTGTGGGAAAAGGAGAAATTGCTCGTGACGAGCAATTTCTCCTTTTCCTACAAGGTCTCAAAAATCGTCTGCAACAAAGTGTTAAAATGTCGTTATTGTTTGAGAAAGGGTTAGTGTGTTTTCGTTGTTCTTATCTTACAACTAATCTTTATATACGGATTCAAATAACTGTGATTTAAGATTGCCTAGTGATCAATAATAGGTAAGTCACCAATTTTTGTATTATATTTGTTCTATATTCTGAACGAATTTTGATATTAGCAATTCAAATAAATTCTTTAACGACAGTTACGGAAGAGTACAAAACTTGGAATCACGTATTCCTTCTGTGCGTGGTTTTGAATTAACATTGTCAATGATGGGAATCTCAATGAGAAATAGTCTCCATACTGACTGAAAAATCGATAGTTATACTCGGGTTGAATAGCCTTTGTAGTTCATTGAACTCTGAATCTCACTGCATCGTTAATGAGCATGTCATCAAACTATAACAGAAATACTGTTCGCAAGATAGAAAAAAAAAACACCGACAGTGTGTGAGTGTAACATCCACACACATTTACAAACCAAGATACCATACCTTACCTTCATCTTTAAAACACGAAATCGATCGTTTCTGTTAACCCTTTACCAAACAATAACGACATATAACCGCTTTGTTGCAGACGACTCTGGAAAATATTGTTAGGAAAGGAGAAATTGCTCACAACTAGCAATTTCTCCTTTTCCATAATGTTTTCTGCCCTTTCAGTAGATTGTTTTCCAATTGCATCACGTTTTGAAATGTCGTCTGCAATCTCTTTCAATTTGGGACAGTCGAAAATTCTGCGTTTGGGAAAGGGTTAAGTACGCGAAGTTGTAACTGGAATCCATATCTTCCATCCTGATGAAATTCAACAACACTTTTTCTTGAAGTTCATTTAATCCATTATTCAAATAGTTCTCTTCAAATTGCTCAAATAATAATACTCCCATTTCAAACTACACTTACTCGATATTTTGCATCAAATCGTTCATGATGCGAGAACCCTTAAGCACGTTCTGCTTGAAAGTTTACTATCCAAGTGACGTATGCGATTGTCGATGTTGTATGTGTATGTAAGCGTATCGCGTTGCAGTATGTTAAATACCGCGTAGAGCTAATATACGCGAAAGGTTATCACCCTTGTTGTAACTGACCTTTCTGAACCGGTATTAACCAGCTGTATCCGACGTGCCCATTACCTCTTAAATGATATGTTTTATTCAGACAGACAGACAGACAGACAGACAGACAGACAGACAGACAGACAGACAGACAGACAGACAGACAGACAGACAGACAGACAGACAGACAGACAGACAGACGACAGACAGACAGACAGACAGACAGACAGACAGACAGACAGACAGACAGAGACAGACAGACAGACAGACAGACAGACAGACAGACAGACAGACAGACAGACAGACAGACAGACAGACAGACAGACAGACAGACAGACAGACAGACAGACAGACAGACAGACAGACAGACAGACAGACAGACAGACAGACAGACAGACAGACAGACAGACAGACAGACAGACAGACAGACAGACAGACAGACAGACAGACAGACAGACAGACAGACAGACAGACAGACAGACAGACAGACAGACAGACAGACAGACAGACAGACAGACAGACAGACAGACAGACAGACAGACAGACAGACAGACAGACAGACGACAGACAGACAGACAGACAGACAGACAGACAGACAGACAGACAGACAGACAGACAGACAGACAGACAGACAGACAGACAGACAGACAGACAGACAGACAGACAGACAGACAGACAGACAGACAGACAGACAGACAGACAGACAGACAGACAGACAGACAGACAGACAGACAGACAGACAGACAGACAGACAGACAGACAGACAGACAGACAGACAGACAGACAGACAGACAGACAGACAGACAGACAGACAGACAGACAGACAGACAGACAGACAGACAGACAGACAGACAGACAGACAGACAGACAGACAGACAGACAGACAGACAGACAGACAGACAGACAGACAGACAGGTTTTCTTTGCTCGGTTCTAAACAGACAGACCTGATATTTTAGAGTGTTTCTTGCTCAGTTCGCCAAAATACAATGAAATAACGTTTGCTGTTCCGTTTCTATTTTAGACAACTCAAATGATTTATATTGGATCGATCAGGATAAGAGAGGTGTTAATTCAGCTTTTATATATCGTACCCGAAAACATTTTTAAAGGATACCTACAGAATTTTCTGCATTGCAAAAAAAAGAAAATATAGCATTTTTCATTTCACATGGATAATATCAAATGAGACGAAATATTGAACATTGAATGATAACGACGCATCGTCTAATAAGTAAAAAATGTTACGAACTTTTGTAACCTTTTTGAACGCAAACGACATTCATCACATTTATTTTCCAATTAAACCGTTTAAAAGGTAGACTATGGTTCATGGCAAAAGCTGTCTTATTGAAATCACGTCGACACGAATCAAACTCAGCAAGTGGGTTTTTCTATTGATCATCTACGTATCAGGCAGGCAGGAAGAGGAATCTTTTTGAAGGTACACCTTTGCAGATGGCCAGTGTTCGAAGACACCCCACCACCCCCGAAAAATACGAAATCTTCGAACATTTCTGGCGCGAACATAGAGCGTATTTCATGTTAAAAAGGTAAAAACTATGCAAATGGGTAGATGTCGAAAGATCTAAATTTTCATGCAGGGGAAGTGTTTCGGTTGACTAACCGAAGGTCAATGACAAACGTATCTACTCGGCAATCCCAAACACAAGCCGGTAGACATACCTCGTAGGTAGTAAATAAATCCACCAGAAAGTATGGGGAAATAGGCTGTTTCACGCTGGATAGCATTCTTTATTACAATATTCCACACAGGGACTTACTTTTTATATAAATTCACACAAAATGGTTAAATATCACAATTAATTAAAAATTATCATATCAACAAATCCGCCTTGCGTTCAATAAGGTAAAACGTTTTCGGCGAACAATTTGTCTCAAGGAAATCTCTATTGAACGGAAAAAACATTTCGCAAGCGCTCGCTTATAAGGGTGATAAACAAATTCCGATAAAGGGAAATCACCGTGAGAAATTTGGAAATTGATTACGAATATGTGTGTGCGAACATGGTCAGAATTGTAAGACTATTCCTTTTGTGAATAGATGGCAAGTCATGCCTCATATTTCTCATGGTGTAAATTAATACCAAAACAACCGTAAAACGTAAATTTCAATTTTATTTTGAACTAACCTTTATTCATAACACAATCAATGAACCCATTTTAACATGGAGTGAAAGAATCCAAAGTTAATAATTGTTGTTTGTTATTCGCGAGTCAAGCTCCACTTCCGTTTGGGAGATCTACGAGCGCTCGCAGAGATAATATCGTGAAATCTTACGGATTTACGGTAATTCGCAAACAATTGGCAAACGTCCTTATTGAACGCAAGGCTGTGTTTCATATTTTCTCAATCGTATATACTCGGTAATCCCTGGCTTGTGTCAAAAAGATACGATTGCAAACAGACATGCCTTTCGTCGCCGCCATGTTGCCGGTCTACTTTCAAAATGACTCCCCACACGATATCATTCCAAGACATGATCGAGGTGCCAATGATTGAACCCATCTTATCAACCCATGTTGGCATTAAGGTTATGATTGTTTCTTAATCCATATTGATCGTGTGTTGGACATATCAATGTTACCAAAGAATCTTGATCGAATGTGAAAACTCAGGAAAAATCATCAATAAAAAAAACCCAAAATAAACCTTTGACATCATATGGAACCAACCATATTTCCAATCTCTACCCGAGTAAATTGGTTCCCGCTACGCTCCAATAGTTCAGTATCTGTGAGGTATGAACGATAACTCTTCATAGGGGATTGCTACAGTATTTCTTCTCGCAAGACTGCGTTCGTTGTACTTTCGTTTTCAAATGAAAGTGTCAAATACAATAACTTAACAGCCATATAATTTGATGGAGGAAAGACAAATATACTAATAAAGCACCTTCAGAGAAATCGACTTTTAACATACAAATTTCTTTACATCTGTCAACAAGTACCCTTTACCAAACATCAAATTTTCGACTGTCCCAAATTGAAAGTATGCAGACGACATTTCAAAATTGGTGAATTTGAAAAATAATCTTCAGATAGGACACAGAAAATATTTTGGGAAAAGGGGAAATTGTTCGTTACGAGCAATCCCCATTTCCCAAAATATCTTCCAGAGTCTGCAACGACTAGTCAAATATGGTTATTGTTTGGTAATGGGTTAATGGAAGGACGCATTGTACCCTAAAAGTACACGTACACCAGGAACACTTGGTTGACCGCATTTTTTCAATCCCTTTTTTTGTCACGTGGTAAGACGAGAGGTCACGCAAATAAGCGATATTTTAGTCAACAACCTTTTACCGTTACTCAATAAGCCCATTAGGATTTGTTAGTTTAAAGAAAAAAAGAGCAATTACTAACTAATAAATTTCTTTTTATAACGATAGTCCCTCTCTGTTATACAAGTTAATTGCTTGTTTTGTAGTAAATAAAGCTCTTCCCGCACCAAAACCATTTCTGACACAGTTACTTCAGACACCTGACGATAGTACATTGAAAGAAATAACACAAAGTAAACTTTTTTTTGTAACCTCCATGTCGATCTTCACATTGTAATGTTTTCGTATTAAATGTTTTTCGTCTGCTGGTGCTTAAAGTCCCCTGTTTACACCCCTTTTTTCATAATTGCATGTAAGAAATTGTAAGGTGTTACTTTCAGAAAAAAGAGATTATTCATACATTGCATGGGCTTGTTCGCGCCTAGTCAAACTAACACGATCGGGAAATATTGATAATACTAAATATCTGGCAACAATATCCCCCGTCTTATTATTTTGACTAATGCGTGCCTTGCCTATGGGCACTTTTGATAGTATTAAGGGTGTAATAGACAACTCGGATACAATCTTCGTGAGTTTAGTCGAAATAAAGACCTCAATCACAGCCCATGGTTAGGACCATGGTCTCTTTATGTGCGGTCGTGGGTCCGGCTTGCTTTCTGTGAGTAGTTGGTCCACATTTCATTTACCCGAAATCGGTGGTGCAGGAATGTCATTAGGCAAAGGTGAAATCAAGGGAAATCGGAGAAAATACTTATATTGGTAAAATGGCTTTTTACCCCATTTTGATAGACAGCTATAAGATGCGGTTACTGGTCTTGGTTCAAGTAAGGACAACCGAGAGTTATTTATCTAAATTGTCAGAATCCGTTTTCAAAATCGATGCAGAAATAGCTTGGTCAAACTAAACCGCATTTAACTCTAAGATGCTGTGTCATCTTATATAAATTGATTTTTGTGTCGTCTGCTTTCCAAAACCTTAAATATTTGCTTAATGCTATAAAAAAGATACTAAGGGTAGCAAACAGGTTAGATCATAGGCTAGCCGCCAATTAACTTGGCGACTGGCGTTGATCTAACCTGTTTGCATAAGTATGAAGTCGGTTCCAGCACTATAAGGGTTAAGTTTTTGGTAAAAAATAAAACCTACCCACTTACCCACTACCCACACACTCTTAATTTGTATTTTCCCTCATATCAACATAGTAAAAAAGTCTTGGTAAATATGTATTTGAAGCCTTTTATGTTAGATCAATTCAAAACATCGACATCATATAATGATTTGTGATTACATAGTTTGGATTATCCTCCCTGTTTTATTTAAACAATGCTGTGACATAAACTTAAGAAATGCCTTGATCACGAGAAACTTGTAAAAGTTTAAGTTAATAAACATCTATCTATCTATCTATCATATCAGTTATGTTCACATGGGAATGCAGTCAACTGTTTGAAAATAAAAATATAAAAATAGCACAATACTGGTGAAAATATACCAGGTGAATGGACATGTGCGCTGACTTCCGGAGTATCACAAACATACGGTTGAAAACGATATTAAATCACGAATAAAAAAAATAGGCGACAGTGGTGCAGTTGTAGAGCGTTGGGCTCTTGAGCCGATGGTCCCGGGTTCGATCCCCGTCAGGCGAGGCAAAAATTGCCGGGACTAACCGAATCGGCACGAGAACTGGTTTCGTATCCAGGAAGCAGACATCGAGAGTGAATTCAATAAGCATCAAACTTCCATAACAATCGATGTAAAAATAAATGAGTTTAACCCTCTCCAAAACAATATTTGACCACTTTGTTGCAGACGACTTTATACAATAACGTGGGAAAAGGAGAAAGTGCTCGTAACGAACAATTATTCATTTTCACACAATGTTTTCTGCCCTATCAGAAGATTATTTTCCAATTTTATTACATTTTGAAATGTCGTCTGCAAACTCTTTCAATTTGGGACAGTCGAAAAATTGTTGTTTGGGAAAGGGTTAAACTTAACTAAACCAACAAAGCCAACCAACCTACCCTACTTAATACAATAGTTATCCGTAATGCTGGGTTGATATTTTCCTGAACACCAACCACACATGTTCACGCTACACAACAATATGCATACGCGGCTACGCGTAGAATGACAAATCGCTGCTTTAACCATGAATGGATGAACAGGACAATACACGCAAAAGTCAGGTTTTACCAACTCCCTTCGATTTTTCACCAATACTCCTCTACAATGGTCTTAGGTGTCTCAAAACGTTCATCTTTCTAAGGAAAAATACCTATATTATCTGTCCTTTTGAAACTTATTCTTTCGTCGGATTACTTCGGTCGTTCTCGGTATACACCGGTCGGGGCCGGAACTATTCGCTTTAATGCGAATAGTTCCGGCCCAAACCGGGGGTTTCAAAGGATAGACATGCCTTTATCATCTGTACGATGGTACTTTTGATTGATTTAGCGAACAAACTGAAGGGTTAATGTGTTGTCCAAATTCAAGATCATAACTAAGTACACGTGAATATACTTGACGAGCATGTCTCTTTACAAATCTTCAGACACTGCAATATCTCGCGTGGGTTGAATTAAGTGCAGTAAAAATTGTCCTCTTTGCCAACTGTAAAGAAATTCAATAAATTCGGTTTGAAAAACGAAACCTGGTTCTATATGCGGAAGGGCACCCAAAGAGTGGTTTATACACTTAGACATGACTATGGTTCAGCGGTAGTGCATCGGCCTCTTGTATCGGGGGTCCCGGTTTTGATTCCAGGCAGTGGCGAGGTGCAAGTTGCCGGGTCTATTCCACAAATCCAGCGTGAATTTAATAAGTTCAAGCCTCTGTCAGAATCGAAGTAAAATAAATCAATTAAAACCCATTAGTCACAATGATTTGATTCATCATTAACTTGCTTGTTTAAATGTCTAAACGTTGTATCTGCCTATAGTAGTCTCTTCATTCAAAGGCCTGATATATCTTCTTAAAGTCTAAACTTAATTATTTAACATCGATTGTGATGGAAGCTTGAAGCGTATTAAATTCACTCTCGATGACTGCTCTTTTATATTTCTTTTAGAACTTTGATTTATTTAAACAAAGGGAATGGGTATCGCCTTGAACTACATTTATGATACATTCGCCATTTGATTAAATGATAAGGAAATACTCAATTAAATTCGTTGAAATCTCTCTTCACAGCTTACAATGCGACTTTGATATCTTTTTGTATCATATGTTTCAATGATAAAGATGTTTCTTTTATCATATGTTTTAAAAGATGTAAGCATTTATAAGATGACAACATTTCAAATTAAAGAGTACAGCAAAACAATAAAAAAAGACCATAAAGAACAAGTTATCCCTTTGTCACAATGTTTTCCGGAAAGTTTTGTAGCAGATGCGGTAGACTGAGGTATCATGCAGTAAGGTGTAAAAAGTCACAATGTAAACCAAAATCAACTTTCGAAGCCATCGAGTATCACCTATGCATCGTTTTCATTTCCTTCAAATGTTGACATTTATCAAACCCTTATAATACTGAAACCGACTCCGTACTTATGCAAACAGGTTGGATCACAGGACAGCCGTTAAGTCAATTGGCGGCTGGCTTGTGATTTAACCTGTTTGCTATCCTGAGTACCTTTCATCAACAAAATTAAGCAGATATTTAATGGTCTAGAAAGCAGACGACACGAAAATCTACTCTAAGAAAATTACCCGGCATTCTAAGGGTTAGTGATCATAATGGCTTCATATGTCGCCTAAAGCCTAGGCATTAGAAAAGGTTACTCACGAAGAGCTCGTCCTCTTTTAACCCTTAACCAAACGCAAAACTGTCGACTGTCCCAAATTAAAAGGGTTTGCAGACGAATTTTCAAAATGAAATTGAAAATCGATCTTTTGAAAGGGCAGACAACATTGTGAGAAAATGAGAAATTGCTCGCTAATAGCAATTTCTAATTTTCTCACCATGTTTTCCAGTTTCTACTTTAGTGTCGATGGTTTTTTAGTACTTTGTCGCAGGTGCGTCAAAGCTGGTATTAAAGAGGAAATGGTTCAAATTATCAACGTAAATGTGTTATGATTGGGAATACATCATTACTCTAAGGTAGTCCATCCCTAATGGAGAAAAGGTAGAATAACAAAGTCAAATATTTATTAGAACAAATGACGTTATAAGGTTTTATATCATAAGATTTTTTTATGGATTGAAATTTTAATTTGCCAACTTTCATTCATGAATCTTTGATTTCAATATGAAATTTGATAATCAAGGGGAGGTAATTATTATGGATTTAACAACATACTTCATTGACATTCACTTTGTAAATATAAATTATAAATCAGACAAATTCGACAAGTGGCTGGGTAAATGCCTTTGAAATGATGATCATATCAATATTTACATTTGAATTAATTCTTTAACCCATGCAAACACAAGTGGTGGGATACAGACACCTTAACGCAATATTCACATTCATACCCCAGCACAAGTTTCCTTTTCCATAATGTATATCCACTCAATGTAAACAGCGTCCTTTGGTCCGTGATAAAACTATACACTGATGTTGTTATATAATCCGTCGTTCAATGACTGAGTGTATGTATACATATAAACAGTGTGGAAATTTACACGTACGCACGTGTGTCACCCATCGATCGACTTGAAAGCACTTTTAAATGTCAAACTGTCGCGGTTTTCTTTGGTACTTTTCATTTTGATTTACTATTCGCTTACTTTCCCTTTGTAGATAATACCTTATTAATTTGCACTCATCACACCCGTTAGCCCGATACTGCAATCGCAGTTCAAAACAAAGTACACGCGCAAAATACGTTTTTAAGATTGCACCCTAAAACCTGAAACCTGCTGAGATCGATACGTTGTGTATCCATTCATATTAGAAAGGAAATACAAAACGCCAAAAGGGAAGTTCTCTGTAAAAGTCAAATTTTTAATCGAAAATCGGCGTAAACCTGGAATCATTGACCAATTTTCATAAAAAAACAAGTTTTCAACAGAACGTATGATAGTTGTTTGACATTCAACACGTGTAGCGATCATACTGATGCAAATGTCGCAACGGCAAACTTATAAATGCAATGGGAAATACGATATGTTCTGTTTACGTTGCTAGAAAACAATTTCTGATGGGAACTTCAATAACAGTGCTATGGTATTTCTGGTAGCAGATCACTCAAGAAAACTTCGGTAACTCGGATGATCCAAGATGTAACTGTGTTAGAATTGGACTTTCACGTCCAGATCATTTATCATAAACGTTGATAGCAGTTCTTTTTATCAATTAAAGCTCAATGATATTGGAAATGATTTTGCCATTATGACGCACCTGAATTAGTATTGTAACAGATGAACATATTTGGTATAGTCCTCGGTTCTACAGTAGTGATTACTGTTACTTAGAGTTGCACTTTAATAAGGCATAGCACTCGCGCGTTTCTTTTGGTCAGACTTTACGCAACTACCTCAGTAAATGTTTTTAGTGTTATGTATTATTTGGTATTTTCAATCATTTTATGTTGACACAAGGGAAGTGTTCTTTGTAATGCATAAGTACATGAAGCATTTCCTAATCAAACATCCCCTGAAGGAACTATCTGAGCAGGGTTTACAATTTTGCCATTCTACTAATGTTTACGATCTTATGTCCAAACAAGATGACCAGACCCATGATGGAACAAGTATTTTTGCTGTTTTTATCTACTTGTGCTAATAATAGCCCCATTGTGAAACCTGCATGAGTTGACCATCAATTATACGGTTTGATTGGTATGTGATAACCCATGCTTTACAACGGCGTTACGTCTAACACTTGGCGGAGAAATCGCAGTCGAAGACCGACTGTTGAAGAAATGCGCGTCCGTCGATTTCTCTGCCGATAGCTAGACGTAATGTTCGCCGTTATAAAGCATGTGTTATCATATACCACCAGAACAGGAAAGTTGATGTTCAACTCATACGGGGTACACAATGTAGCTTTCATCAGCAAAAGCAGGTAAAAAAAATATCTGTTATATATCGAAAACATTAACGACGCATCCCCCACCCCTTGCAAATGCACACGACTATTTTCAGCTGCGTTTGCATAGAACTGCACACCTCGAATACATGTATGACAGAACCCGACAGACAGTGCCTATTTATCGATTGCATGTACAGTTTCTGAATTCATCGCTAATTTAATTTAGCATAACTTGCACCAACTTGGTCCAACACATTTCAAAACCATTTTATAAGTAAATCTACGATGAAGAATAGTGTGCAGAAGATGGAGGCCGTGTAAAAATGACAGGGCAATCGCATAAATTTCCAAACAACAAAACTTTCTATAGTTGCAACAAATCATATAGACCTAGAGAAGAAACATTTTCAAAGAAAACATGTTATGGTGTAATTTATCTGAGTTGAAATCTTGTTTGTAAAAAAGAAATGATTTATGATTCATATATATGTACAAACACCTTTACTTATGCCTTGCAGCTGATCCATAGCTTGTAACAAATCGTGTAAACGTTATCATTACTTCTCCCCTTGTTTCAAAATATGTCGCAGCATAGACCATAAAGCAGTTCTAAAATCGTAAATCAAATATCTCCAAATTGACATCCTACTTACATGTACCTGATTATCAAGCATTGAAACTATTTTGACAGAGCAAGTTAATTTTTTTACGCTATGTGTTCATACATGGTGTATAGGTATTGAGAGAACAGTGGTTCGTATAATGAGCGAAAGGGTTTAGTTTAAACTTATTTATTTGACATCGTTTACATCGAAACAAGTTCTTACAACTTAGATTAATCTATCTCGATTTTGCTTCCTGGATACATTACCAGTAATCGCGCCGAATGTAGATTAATGAAATATCGCAAGGCAGATCCCGCTTTCACGGGATTCGATCCCACGACCCTCGTGTCTAGAAGCCGACGCTCTACCCCTGGACCACTGTCCTCCACAAAAAGGGGAAAGGGTGAAAGAGTACGCACGCGTGGTTAAGGTTATACAACTCTATTTTAAAAGTGCATTCTTGTTTAAATGTCAATGTAAATTTACGACCTTTAACGTATCTTGTCCAAGCTGTGGTGCAGCTGTATAAATTTACATGGACATTTAAACAAGAATGCACTTTTAAAATAGAGTCATTTATCTAAATTTGTGTGTGAAAAATGCATCTAGATGTGGCCTTTTCTATATAAAGTTATTTCACATGAAATAAGGTTATTCGGTTAACTCATGAAAGTAGATTTGTTTTTTATAAGACTCTTTGAATTGCATTAGCATTATTATTACAAATATGTAACCAAGAATTATTAGACACGATAGTAAAAGGTGAACTGAAAGTCGCCAAGAGAAAGCTTCCAATAAACTGGTGAAAGTTGAATGTGACGATGATGTTGATGATAGTCGTAAAGAAGATGCATTTTTATGATGGTGAAGGAGAAAAACAGTGAAACGGTTTTTATATCAAAACGTATGTGGCATAATTATACGCTTCCATGTTACTGCACTTAAGACTAGGGCACATCTAGCATGTGCGATTTTAATGGTCGATATTTTCACACATGTTACATATTCGATCTGTGACATGGGTTCATTGTCTGACAATACATATTGCCATGTATTTTCCATTGGAGTTAAGGGGAAGTTTCCGCGACTCCTAATGGACTCGTATGCAGACCTCAAAGCCTTTGTCTCAGTAAATGGAGTTTCATTCAAATTATTTAACGTACTACAGGGTGTTAGGCAAGACGGCATAATGTCTACTTGGAGCTATCTCCTGTTCATCGACGAACTTCTACACCAACTTGAGTCTTCTAATGATGGCTTAAACGTTGGACACCTTTGCTGTGGTAACCCGACACTAGCAGATGACCTAGTTCTACTCTGCTCATCCCTCTTCGCTCTAGAACGCCAGTTAGATGTCACGAACCATCACGAAAATCACTGGGGCTATAGTTTTAACAAAGACAAGTGCAAATTCATTATTTTCGGCAAAGAGAACAAATCGGCTACAGGTGTCAAATTTGGTGACTCTGAAATTGAAAAATGCGGGGAAGTAACTCATGGTGGTATTACATTAAATAAATCCCTCACAAGCTCGAGTACAATCAAAACCCGCTGTCGAAAGGGCCAATCATCTCTTTACTCTATTCTAGCTCTAGGCAGTGAACAAGAAAGCATCAACCAAATAGTGAAAAGCTCCCTATGCAAATCAATCGCGATTTCGTCCGCACTCTATGGTTGTGAGTTATGGCACAGCATTTCCGCCGTAGACCTGCTTGGAATTGAAAAGCTGCGGCGGCTTTGTGCGAAAAGATGTCAATGTTTGCAAACAGGAACTAGGACCGACATGGCACAGTGATTATTAGGTTGGCTTCCATTGGAGGCTGATATCGACAAGCGGAAACTGTCTTTCCTCCAAACTCTGTGTTCCATGCCATCGGAGAATCTTTCCAAGGAGTTATTTACTTTCAGACTTCATCTATTCATTTCAAAACAGTGCAAAGACCAATACGGATTTCTCCCCGAAATCTTCCGGATTCTACAAAAGCCAGTCCATACACTGCCAAGCTAACTTCACTGATATAAAAGTACATTTGATATCTGAGTGCAAATTCTATTCTCTAGAACGCAATCTTTTGATGAAAAATATTCAAAAGAAAATATCAGAAAACATGTCATCTTTTTTAACCAGGTTTTATGGTCAAAATGAAGTGTTTGTACGAAGTTTATTAGATACTGATTTGCCTGCTGTATATGGTTTAGGTAATGAACAAATCCTTTATACGAAGCTCTGTATGCATTACATTAATAGGATGCTTGTGTTTGAACTCTAGTTGATTTATACGCAGTTTGAATATGATGCTATTATACATTTTCAGGAAAGTGTGACGTAATGAGCATTTACCCTCGGTATGCATAGTTGTGTATATAACTATGCCATGCTGAGCGTAAATGGTTCTGTAAATAACATTTGCTTTATTACTAACGTTTGTAATTGCAAATTGTACTTTTCTTTATTACAATTATTATGTTGTTGAAATCATTAAAAGGGTACATGCGTTTGAACTCCAGTTAATACGCAATTCGAACATGATTCTGTCGAAAGTATGACGCATTGAACATTTACCGTCCGTGTGCGTAGCTGTATATATAGCTAAGTCATGCCGAGCGTAAATGATCCTGTAAATAATATTTACCATAGCTCGAACCCCTGCTGACACATAGCCAATGCTTCTATCGGAACAAATCTTATCTTATTTTCTTCAAAGAGTCCTTAAATACACAAAGCAACGTCAACAATAAAAAATAGTTTTCACAAGTAGCAGCTGACTATAATTCAAGAATATGGTCACTGAATATCGCTCGGAATCTTCATTTCCAACCTCTTTTTTGTCGTCTTGGGTCTGAAGTTTGGCCATTGTTCATCGACTAAGCGTCTGTCTATCACGTTTTAGGGCGAAAACTGCCTTGTAATATATTTGGTTTGTGTTTCTAAAGATATACCAGCAAGAGAAGCAGTATGTTGGTACTGTTTCAATTAGGGAGAAGAATTAATGGGGTGTCTGACGTCATGATTCTTCCATAATAAAGATACACTATAACTGTCGTGTTCAATGTGACAACGATTGTAAAAGGTAATTCGTCCAAGTAATTATTGAATTATTGATTGCCTGAGCAGTTATAATTAAAAAGAAAGATTTAAACAACAAAACTATAGTTTTGAGAAAGAATCGTCCTTCACGGGATTCGAAATTTGAGCGCCGGGGTGAGTGACGGTAGCGGTATCCACTACGCTACCGAGGCTTGTGCATGATCATAGCTTGGAAGTTATCTTGAACTATTCTCATTATGTTTGTTGTCAGGTCAATACCATTTTGATACTCAGCCATTTCGTTGAAGGATCTCTTATTCGTTTGGTTAAACAACGATTTTATTTATATTTGTAAACTTTCCGTGATAATGCCCACTTTCGCAACATGTCTATTCTTATACTTACTAATCGAGATACAAAGTAAGAATGTAATACGTGACAGTATTTAGTGTGTTCGTGCATAAATATGTTCGTAAACAATTGATAATTTATGCATGCGTATCTTTATTCATATGATATTCCGAATGCTAGATTACCGAATCTATTACGAGAATTGCCTGGCATTATTCTCCGTTTGTGTTTCTACAGATAAACGAGCAAGAGAAGCAGTGTGGTGGCACCATTTCTTTTAATGAGAAGAATCAATGGGGTGTCTGACGTCATGGCTCTTCCATATAATAAACATACATTATAACTGTCGTGTTCAATGTGGCAGCGATTGTAAAAGGTAATTCGTCCAAGTATTTAATAAATCATTGATTGGCTGAGCAGTTATAATTAAAAAGAAAGGTCTAAACAGCAAAACTATAGTTTTGAAAAAGAATCGTCCTTCACGGGATTCGAACTTGGAGCGCCGACGTGAGAGACGGTAGCGGTATCCACTATGCTTCCGAGACTTGTGCATGTCCATAGCTAAGAAGTTATCTTAAACTATTCTGATTATGTTTTCAGGTCAATACCATTTTGATACTCAGCCATTTCGTTGAAGGATCTCTTATTCGTTTGATTAAACAACGATTTTATCAATATTATTAGACTTTCCTTGATAAGGCCCACTTTCGCAACATGTCTATTTTTATACTCACTAACCGAGATACAAAGTAAGAGTGGAATACGTGACAGGATTTATTGTGTTCGTGCATAAATATGTTCGTCAACAATTGATAATTTATGCATGCGTATCTTAATTCATGTGCTATTCTGAATGCTAGATAACCGAATTTGTTATGATAATTGCCTGGCAATATCCTCTCTTTGTGCTTCTAGAGATGAACGAGCAAGAGAAGCGGCGTGATGGCACCAATTGGGAGAAGAATCAAGAGTTTGACTGACGTTATGACTCTTCCAACAATAACGATACACTTAAACTGCCGAGTTCAATTTGGCAGCTATTGTAAAACATAATTTGTCCAATTATTTATTAGATTATTGCTTGGCGTAGCAGTTTAAATAATTAAAAAGAAAGAACTTAACAATAAATGTATAGTTTTGAAAAAAAATTTTTGTCATTTACGGGAATCGAACTTGGACCGCTGGAATGAGAGACAATAGCGTTATCCATTAGGCTACCGAGGCTTGTGAATGGAATGAAGGAAATCTAGGAGGTAATTTTAAAGCCATACTTGCACTCTTTTACACTTAAATTGTGAAACACAATGTTTTCTGCCCAATCAGAGGATTGTGTTTTCTTTTTCATCACTTTGGGACAGTGGAAAATTTGGCGTTTGGTAAAGGGTTAAAGTATTTAATATTCTTGGGAACAAAGAACCGAACTACACTTCAGTTTATGCGTGTGCGTGACAATATAGTTTGGCGCTGATCGGACGGATTGAGAATTAGCAGAAAAGCGATTGGCATAATAAAAATCCCTGTCAAAGTCAATAGAACTCTACGAAATAGTGTTTGCAAATGGCAATGCTGGTGCTTAAATTGTCTTCCTACACCGCCCCGGCCCTTCACATGTATAGTGAGCGAGAAAAGCGTGCCCGCAGCTATTTATCCACACATTGAGGGATCGATTCAAGCCTGAAGTAAGGCATGTACAAATATGAAGCACTTACTGCCTTTTTGCGGTGGAGAGGTAAAATGGTAAACAAATACGGTGAACGTGAAAAGGCGCCTAACAAGCTCCATAAACCGGTTCCCCTATTTCCCACTTTCCTTCTCTTATACATTACCTGCAGCATCATGAATCTGCATGTCCACGTGTATTTGTGTTCAAAGAAAATATCAAGAAAGTTGAGAAACTTGAGGCCAAAAGACAAGGAGAATCGGCACGGACAAGAACACGCTCGGGTGTAGGATGACCTGTGGAGAAGGCTATACGTTGATCCAAGAATTTACAATTAGTCTCCCCGGATTCGTTGTATACAGCCTGTATTGTTTATTTTTGGCACATTCCCAAGCGGAACATTGTGATAAAAGAAGGCAACGTTTTGTCCTGAGAAACAATGCTTCTATGTATCAATGCTTTTTATATTGGATGTTAAATGGATATGCCTCCTTATGGCAAAGGAGAGTCTGCATCACAGCTCACTTTATCGCATCTGCTGCAGAGCACTTTAGAGACCACTGTAATTAAAGGATGAATTGGTTGTTATAAGCAATTTCCCCTTTTCCAACATTGGTTTCTACCCATAATGTTTGAAAAAGCACTGTATACCACTTGCTGTAACGTGGCGTCTGCTACTGCTCTTAAATTGGACATCTCAAAGTGATACATGCGGGAACAATTTTATATATATTTGGAGACGTTCCTGGATATTCCGAATGCGCATTAACGAACCCTGTACCCACCACATGTAACTACAACATATATCAAGATCCGACACCAGTCCAATCCAATGAACTTTCTGCTGTCTCCTCATATTCAATCACGGCTTATCTCCCGTTCATTTCCCACCCATGTTTGAACCGCGGACGGCGCTTAGCCAATGCTCGTATCAAAACTGTCTTGATATTTACATGTACACAAAACAATGCCTACAATAACAAGTAGTTACCACAAGTAGCAGCTGGCGATAACTCGAGAAAATGGCCGCTGAAAAGCGCTCAAAAGGCACATTTTCAACCGCTTTTTCTAACGGTGTTGGGTCCGTAATTTGGCCATTGCTCATCGACAAAGCGTCTGTTCATCAGGTTTTTGGTCTAGAATTGTACCTAGGACATGTACCTACAATATATACCAACATCACATGGGAATGCCATACAATGCAGGCTTAAACGCATCTAAACCGTCAAAATATCGCACATTTTACACTCATGAAACCGGTTTTCCGACCATAGCTCGAACCCCTGCTGACACCTAGCCAATGCTTCTATCGGAACAAATCTTATCTTATTTTCTTCATAGAGTCCTGTGGTACACAAAGCAACGTCAACAATAAAAAATTGTTTTCACAAGTAGCAGCTGACGATAATTCGAGAAAATGGTCACTGAATATCGCTCAGAATTCGCATTTCCAACCTCTTTTTTGTCGTCTTGGGTCCGAAGTTTGGCCATTGCTCATCGACTAAGCGTCTGTTTATCACGTTTCAGGGTGAAAACGGCCGTGTAATATATTTGGTTTGTGTTTCTAAAGATATACCAGCAAGAGAAGCAGTATGTTGGTGATATTTCAATTAGGGAGAAGAATCAATTGGGTGTCTGACGTCATGACTCTTCCATAATAAACATACACTATAACTGTCGTGTTCAACGTGGCAACGATTGTAAAATGTAATTCGTCCAAGTAATTATTAAATCATTGATTGCCTGAGCAGTTTTAATTAAAAAGAAAGATCTAAACAGCAAAACTATAGTTTTGAAATAGAATCGTCCTTCACGGGATTCGAACTTGATTCGCCGGCGTGAGAGACGGTAGCGGTATCCACTACGCTACCGAGGCTTGTGCATGATCATAGCTTTGAAGTTATCTTGAACTATTCTGATTATGGTTGCTGTCAGGTCAATACCATTTTGATACTCAGCCATTTCGTTGAAGGATCTCTTATTCGTTTGATTAAACAACGATTTTATTAATATTATTAGACTTGTCTTGATAAGGCCCACTTTCGCAACATGTCTATTCTTATACTCACTAACCGAGATACAAAATAAGAATGGAATACGTGACAGGATTTATTGTGTTTGTGCATAAATATGTTCGTAAATAATTGATCATTTATGCATGCGTATCTTTATTCATATGCTATTCCGAATGCTAGATAACCGAATCTGTTGTGATAATTGCCTGGCAATATCCTCTGTTTGTGTTTCTAGTAGGGATGGGAACGAATATTCGAATATTCGAATAGCGGGTCGAATATTCGAATAGCAAAATAGTATTCGAATATTCGATTTTAATGAACCCATATTACTGTATGTTTACCATAAATTTTATTCAAAAATAATGTTGTTTTATTTTCATTTTCTTCCTCTTAACCGATCCCAAATATCGAAGAACGTGCCTAGCTCCCAGGTGCAGTTACGATGTTTTTACAACGTATGTCACACAGTAAAACACCTGTGACAAATTACCACATCTTTTGACAGTTTGCAAAACGATTAATTCCTAAGTGTGAAAATGGTCGATTTTAAGCCGCTAAATCTAACACCTTAATGATCTGCACTTGATCCTTATTATCCAAAACAAGTCCATCCCCGACGACGTAGTAATGGATCGCTTGAATATACAAAGCGGATTGAGTTTTAACACAACCGTAAAGTGGCCTGGTGACGTAAATGGGCTTAGGGTTAGGGTAGCCTGGGGTCCTGGCCGATGCTAACCCGCACCCGGTATACGAACGGGCCAGGACCCCAGGCTAAGGGTTAGGGTTAGGGTTAGGGATTATGTTTTTATAAATAATATCTTTTTTTTCATTTATATCTTTCATTGTTTCACATAAGATTTCTTATGATGCAAAGTATTCAATTTCATTCTGAGGAAGATTTAGATCTATATAATACAATGTCGCAAACGTTGTCGCAAATATGCGTCAAAACTCTATCCATTTCGTCGTCATAATTTCGATCCATTACTAGCTCAACCGTCAATCCCGCTAATTGACAATTGTCAGTGTCAACCAATCACGTAACTTGTTTGTCGTGAAATTAAACAATTACTCTTTCAATAACCAATCGTAATCATGATCGCATATGCACGAAGACCAATCAAATAATGTGTTAGAAAGTATATTTTTCTTCAGAATAATTTGTCAAACTTATCTTCATTCTAATTTCTACATCTATTCGATAAACATCGCAATGTCTCCATCACGTGTCTGGAATTACTTTACTCGTTTTGCCGACAAGTCGAAGGCGACCTGTAACCTGTGTAACCAGGACTTTGTATTCAAGAATACAACATCCAACCTTCTGAATCACTTGAATGGCAAGCATCCATCAACAACTATTTAAGTTTCTGATCCACCAACTCTGTAAGAAACTGGAAAAGTTGTCTGTTGATAAAAAACGAAATAATGGTTATTACTGCTTTGATATTGCATGCACGTACATGTCTACAGATATCGGCTATACACAAAAGGTTTGAACAGAGGACTAGTGTACTAGTATTCGGACATGCAGACATTCGGACATCAAAACGAATTCTAAAATCGAATATTCGAATATATTCGAATAGTTCTAGTCGAATATTCGAATAGTGATTTCACTATTCGTTCCCATCCCTAGTTTCTAGAGATAAACGAGCAAGAGAAGAGGCGTGATGGCCCCAATTGGGAGAAGAATCAAGAGTTTGACTGACGTCATGACTCTTCCAACAATAACGATACACTTTAACTGCCGTGTTCAATTTGGCAGCGATTGTAAAATATAATTCGTAAACGTTCTTCTCTTCATACATAATGATGTCGCCCAACTTCTACATTAAGGATAAGGTTTGACTAGGGAAACTTCGCATAGGCATTTCTCAAATAAAAAGGATAACTCTGTAGATGTTATTGAACGCTTATAACCCTTATAGAGACGGAACTGATTTTATGCTTTTGCAAACAGCTTTGATCCAGGCCAGCCGCCAAATAAATCGGCGGCTGGCCTGTGATCTAACCTGTGTGGTACTCCGAGTATCTTTCCTCATCAAAATTAAGCAGATATTTAAGGTTTAGGAAAACAGACGTCACAAAATATATTCTTTACCCAGCATTTTAAAAGTTGAGGTCGTTTTCTCTATGTTAGTTCAAATCATTGGGACCCCTTTGGGATTTTCATGAAGAGTATCCTGGATGGTTTTCAAAAGGTAGATAATTTTGCCAGGCTTAACCAGATCTTACAGTCTTCCTTCATCATCTATAGTTTTCATATCTAATATCCATATGGGTTTTACATCACACCAACAGTATATCAGTCATGTGGCAATACGTGACTCAACTATGATGGAAAACCTCCACTTAACTGGCCATAAGAGCTTGTCAAGCCAGGTAGAACCATCGGCACTCCGTAGGTCAGTCGAAAGAATGTCTCTCATGGATCCCGTCATCATGATCCAAGCACCACATCATAACCACAACATAACTAAAATAACGTTGATGCAATGCGAACCCATACAAATAAGTATATAGTTGTACCTTTATATAATGATGCAACAAACTGGGCTAGTGTAAGCAATGACACCATTAACCCTTTACCAATCGCTAAATTTTCGACTTTCCCAAATTGAAAGAGTTTGCAGAAGACATTTCAAAATGTGATGAAACTGAAAAAAAAATCTTCTGATAGGGCAGAAAACATCGTGGGAAAGGGGAAAATGCTCATTATGATCAATTTCCATTTTTTCCAACAATGTTTTCCAGAGTCGTCTGCAACAAAGTTGTTAAATGTCGTTATTGTTTGGTAATGGGTTAACAAAGAGGAAAGCAGCGAAAATGGAATCCAATAAAAACACAAATCAAGGAAATAATGATATAAGTATTTATAAGTCGACATTTTAAGACTCAAATAAAAACAATTTGGCTAAACCTTTAAATTCACAAGCTGTCAAAAACCTGCTTAAATATTGTTATAAAGCATGTCATGTTGATGAGTAGAGAAAAGAGACAAACTTGATAAAGTTTGTGAAATAAAGTTGAAATTCCAAAGTGAATCAAATTGAATGTTTTGTTGCAAAAGCATGGTTGGGCCATGAAAGCATTTAAAAGCAAGAAACATTAGAGTTGTGTAAGTACAAAAAGTTATTTACGAAAAAGCATTTAAACATGCATATCAGCAGTTCTGCAATATGCACCCACCATTTAATGTACATGTTATCCATATTTATAAATATATTCAATAGTAAAATCCTACAAAGTCATCTTAATTAAGGTAATCCAACCTGATGGAGAAAAATCAGAATTACAAAGTCAAAGATTTAATAGAACAAATGCAGTTATAAAATCAAGTTTTATACCATAAAAATGTTTTATGGATTGAAATATTATTTGCAACCTTTCATTAAAGTAATATTCATTTCAATGTAAAAATGATCATGAAGGGGAGGTAATTACAATTGATTTAAAAATAGAATTATTGTGATATTGATTTGGAAAAATAAATTCAAAATCAGACAAATTCCGAAAAAATGGCTTGGTGAATCCCTTTGAAATGATAAATACTTTCATAATTACATTTCAATTTTTTCTTTAACCAAAGCAAATATAAGTTCTGATTTTTCTCCATCAGGGGCGGAATACAATAACCCATTACCAAACAATAAGGACATTTGACAAGTCTATTGCAGACAACTCTGGAAAACATGGTGTGAAAAGAAGAAATTGCCCTTAACAAACAAATTCTTATTTTCGCAAAAAAAAAAATCTGCTTTTCAGTTTCATACCATTTTGAAATGTCGTCTGCAAACTATTTCAATTTGGGACAGTTTTGCAAAGTTTTCTCCACGAAAAAGCATCTAAGTGAGGTTTTATTAAATATTATAAAGAAAGTTTGCCTCTAAGAATAGGACCCTCAGTGTACAATTGAGCAATTGAAACTTGACAGAATTGGACAAATATAATCATTTCTTAAAAGTAAAATTAATTATAAGTTTTGCCTTATTTGTTTGTTTGTTTATATGGGGTTAATACTGAATCAACAGTAGTATAGTTATTTTACAGTTTTTCCTTAATTTTTCCAGTGCTAGGCAGGGCTCTTGCCTGAGGACACTCACAAAGAAAAACCCATACTGCACTATAGGGATTGAACCAAGGACCCACTTCTCTTCAGTCATACACCATAACAACTAGGCAAAACTCAACCCATATAGGATTTGTAGTTCTGTAGTTAGGCTTAGTGTGAAATAGCTTGCAAGAATTGCTTTCCTTGTCCATCACAGGGTGAACAGACTAGCTCATCTTTACTTGCACAAGGGAATACATACTTTGTCATAACAGTTTTAGAAATAATTATAAAATACAAATTGATCATCATAAAACAAGAACAGTATTTTAACATTTAATAAGAGTAATGCAAGAAGTGACAAAGTATGTTGGAATATGGAAAGGGTCAATTGTGTTGCAAGCTGTTGAAGCTGAAGTTGTGTTATATAAAATCATTTAAATATTTTAAATTAGCTCTGTTAACTGTCGTAAAATTTCTATAAAAGAAACAATAAATATGAAGTCAACAATTCACAATTAAAAGATATTTTTCCACATACCTCATAGCGCAGAAAGGATGGCTAAAAAGTCTTTAAACAACGATAATCATTTTGAAAAAAAATCATTTCAACAATATTCCCTATGATGATTAACATCAGCATCATGATTACATTAAATATAAAGAACAATAATCATTATCATGTCTAGTAATTAACATCATCAATAACCATAAAAGTTAGAAAAAGAACGATAACTTTTCAAATGTTCAAAAGTAACAAAGACTATCAAAACCAATAAATATGGTTCCTCAAAGTGAACATCCGCTATTCAAATATATGAACATATAAAGTTTAATTTCTTCATATATTCATGTTACCGAAGATTTGAGGAACCTCTGCATAAAAAGTTTTTGTTCATTATAGTTCACCCTTATTGAAAGGGCCAGCCAGTTTGGCTTATGAGACACCTTTCACTGATTATACCAAATGTAAGGGGTTTAATGCCCTGTCATACAGTAATACTGTTAACAGTATTTCAATTAATTCATGGTTTTCCTATATTTCAATAGGACTAGGCAGGGACCCATACGGAAAGCGTCAATTTGTTTTCAAGTTTAGTACTATATTCTCTAACTACCAAGCCATGGAGGCCTCTCAAACAGTATCAAGGAAACACCAAAAGATTTTGCTTAGGCATTCTTTAAAGAACCAAAAGTTGTGTTCGGGCAAGTTATCATTTTCACAGAAAATAATTTCCAAACATTCTGCATTGTATGATGAGAGCAGTGAAATGGAAGAGGTACAATTGTGAAGTCATTTTGGCGGATAGAAAGGCTCACTGACATAGATTTCTTTCTTAATGTTCAATGTTTCACTCTCTAGTAGAAAGAGAATAAGTACCATCGGGGTTTCTTAAAACAGCACCATACTTCATCAAGTCCTTGGCAAACACTACCACACTAAGAGCATCTGTTGGAAAAAACAACATGAGATTCTACTGCAAAGGATTGTTTTGGTACTTGTCCATACAATGGTATATTGTAGAATTGAATAAAAATGCACTTGTTTATTGAGGCTTTTGGACAAGCTGTGCAATATCGACAATTAATTTCTGCAACTTTTGCACTGAAACATCCATATTCCTCAATTGGTCACAGCTGTTTTGTTCAGATATCACAAACAAATGGTAATGTTTAAGCTTTAATTTTGTCAGCAGCTTATGTTCACAATCAGGACTAGTCACATGTTTTGATTTGGAAGACTTGACCACCTGCAGACGATATCTTTTTTCTTGAAGCAGATGTCTTTAGAAAAGCTCTGTAGTGTAAAACATGTGAAAAATCTTTCGGTTTTGCTGTTTTGATATGTGAATAGATTGAAAAAGCATTGGGGCAAAAGTAGAAATTGCATGTGACAAGCAACTTCTCCTTTTACCACAATGATTTTTGAAAGTTGTTTTCTGCAAGAAACAAAATTGTGGTGTTAGTTGGCAATGTGTTAAGTTGTAACTTTTGCCCATTAATGCCCCATTGCTCTAGTATATAACGGCTTTAACCCATTTACAGTTTAAGCTTTAAGAATATCATTGTAACTAAAAGAGAACTTGGTCACAGCAAGGAATTTGCTGGTCTTGACACAAGTGGTTTCTACCCAACACCACAAACAAAGACAACTGTCCTTATTCATTGTTGTTCTAAGCTGTTGGTTTGAATAAGTAAATATCCCCACTGAGAAGGCATAATAACTCTCTCAGAAATTGATCACACAATACCCGAAAGATAACCCTTACAAACAACTTGAACACTTCATGGCTATTCATATTGTTACTGACACAATATAACTCCCTCCTAAACTTCACATCAAAGGGTATGAATGCTGCCTTTTTCGTTTGAACTAATTTATTAACATCGACTGTGAAACAAGTTTTAACAACTTAAATTAATCACTCTCGATTCTATTTTCTGGATACACAACCAGTTCTTGTGCCAAATGTGGATTGATGAAAGATCGCAAGGCATATCCCGCCATGCACGGGATTCAAACCCACGACCCTCGTATCCAGCACATCTACCCCTGGACCATTGTCCTCCACAAAACTGCCTTAAGTAAATCTTGTGAATACTCAGTGTGTTTAAATCTCAGAGTACAATTTTAATGGGAACACATTTCCAGCAACTGATTTTAGTAAACATTGAGAGAAAAAGGGAAATTTTCCATTTGCTTGTTTTGATTTCAAAACTTCTTGTCAGTAAAGGAGTTTTTCCTAATTATAAAGGATTTACCCACTCTAATTAATCATATCAACAATCATATAATTCATAACACTTCTCTAACAAAAATTTGTTAAACAGGGAATTGATACACAAACATCATAGGACTAATATCTAAAATGTTATAAAAAAACATACTGTCTTCTAACGTTATTTACAACATTTCTAATAAGCAACCATTAACATAATGGAGTACTAAATGCATCATGACTTACAGGTAGACCCATTTAAGATCATTAGCATTACAGAGCATATCATATCTTATATTTCACCACAAGTCCTGAAACCCAAGGGTTTCCAAGTCCTTAATTCCACAAAAGATCTCAATCAGATGATGTTCTCAACTACAGGTTCACTTGTAAATCTTCAACCATACATGGCTCACATAACACCTCTTCCAAGCAAGGGACTTTAAAGGGACTATCTCACAAATTTGCTTTGCCAAATCATCAAACCTTAAAAATGTGTTTTAAACACTACTTTTTATAAAAAATACTAAAAACATGTTCTTTTAAAAAAGATTGTACAACACCTTTTGGCGCCTTTTGGTGTTTTCATGGAAGTGATTAATACGTAGATTACCCACAACAGAATATTGCCTGTGTCACATTATTAGAGTGTTGATAATTTTTTTATTCTAGTTCCAAGATGCACATACCCATTTGTATAATTATGCAGGATGGACATATAAGAACACTGTCTTGCCAACTTAACAGTAAGTACAGTTAATTCTATCTGCAAGATAAAATATTTATTATATGGTTTTGAATGGGGTTTAAATGCAAATCAATATTCCAGATTTATGTAACTATGAAAATCTGTGTGGTCATTTTATCCCTAGAAGACAGTTTATTATAAAGAAAGAAAAAATCCTAACCTGTGAGATAGTCCTTGTTAATATCAACACTGTAGGAAAAATTTAAAATATTTCAGGGCACAAACAAGTTGTAATCAAAGATGAGAAAATATGAAAAAAAAGGTTGAGCACATCCTTAACCCATTACCAAACAATACACAACATTTTACCTCTTTATTGCAGATGACACTGGAAAACATTGTGGGAAAGTAAGAAATTGCTCGTGACCTTTTCCCATTGTTTTCAACCCTATTAGAAGATTATTTCCCAACTTCATCACATTTGGAAAAGACGTCTGCAAACTTTTTGAATTTGGGACAATCGAAAATATGGCGGTTGGCAAAGTTTTAGTTGTGATGTTTCATGATATGCAACTTCAAATAATATCAGGATTGCATTTATCATATACCAAATCCTATGTTGTTGATACTCAATAGAAACATCGCAATGTGATGATTCTATTGAGTATGATCAACAACATAGGGCTTCAGTGAAAAAGATAAAGCTTGAACCTACATCAAGCTGTACTTGTGTCATGAAGGTGCTTGTTCACAGATGTGAGAAAATTTGGGATTAAAAATATCAATTTCTTTAAACTCTACTAACAGCTGTACTGTTATATGATATCTTCTGAAGAAAGACTTTGGAAACAAAATTAGGTTGTTTTTAATTCTTCAAAGTGTGTATACAGTGAACAAAAATGTAGCACATACTTAAATAAATTGATGCTTTCTGAATTAATTTCCTTTAAATAGCTACTCTCATTTGTATAACAAACATCAATACAAATTCGATTGTTTCAACGACATATCATTTTGACTTTCAAATTTGCTCTTTTGCAGAACAAGCCTTTTTAACCCTTAAATTACTGAATCTGACTTCATGCTTATACAAACAGGTTTGATCCAGGCCAGCCGCCAAGTAAATTGGCAGCTCGCCTGTGATCTAACCTGTTTGCAACTTTGGGTATCTTCCCACATCAAAATCAAGCAGATATTGAAGGTATTGGAAAACAGACGATGCAAAAATCTATTTTCAGAGATTTACCTTACATTCTAAGGGTTAGAAATCTGTCTAATCACCACTATATCTATGGAGTCTTGAACACAATGTTTCCTTCCTTCACCTCTAAATGACCTTGGTCAGAGGTTGCACCATCAGGATCACTGGTCAAACTAGTTGTCATGATTGACTGGTTTTCTGACTGACCGTCTAAAACAATCTGACCGGCCTGAACACGTAACTGGGCGGGTTTATTTTGTGTGGGAGACGTTGAGTTAGACACTGTGGGTGGGGTAGTCCCGGGAAGATTTGAAGAGTTTTGACTGGCATGGGAGGCATTGGCTAGATTTGACTGGGAAATATCCGCGAGATTTGTTTGTGTGTTTCTATTCACTGTCTCTGGGGAAGACGATGGTGACGAGTTATCGTTGAGAACAATCTGACCATCTCTGACTTGTAGTTGTTTTGGTCGCCGTGGCGCGGCAACAGCACGAACATTCGGACGGGACCGCGATCCCCCTTGTCTGTTTCGACAAAGTCGCTCAAGAGACCGGGTCCCATCCCGACCAGATGCTATCACAGAACGGGAGGTTTGGAAGTTATTAACACTACTGGTGAATGGCACATTGGAGCTATTTCCCAACTGCGATCCGTTGTCCCCATTTGACCTATTGTCTATGATAGGTTGATCCTCTGTTGGAGCTGGTACCCCAGCATTAGGCTGTGCATTTTCACTGGGTCCATTACAATGGGTGTCTGGTAACAATGAAGTATTCTCTGTTAACTGGAGATTGGCTGGTTCCCTCAGATCACATGATAGCCTGTTTGGGTTCCTGTCTATGGTGCTATATATGGGTGGCGGTGAATGTCTCCCTACAACTGACTCCCTCTGAGTCTCTGCTATAACCTCCTGGTACGAGGGAGGGGCCTGAATTATAGAGTGAAAGTCAATATTGGGAACATATTGAACACCGTTGTTGACATTTACGATGATGTTCCCAAAATGAGTGGAAGACGGAGCTGATATAAAGGGTTCATGTTCAACAGCGTTATTCCGTTGCGCCCGAGAGCTGTTACCATGGTGATCTAACCCGCTGTGGCCTCCATGCCGTCTTCGTCGTTCCGCCTGATGCATTGCTCGGCGTACAGCTGCCCGTTTCATTTTGATCCTGCACACAGCAATAACGACAATCGATATGAAGAGAACTACGCCCACTGTACACGCTATCACGGTGTATACTGTCGTCTTTAACCAGGCAGTGTGGTCTTCAGAGTTGTCCGTCTCTTTTGGAAAGATCTCCTTTGTTTCTTAAATAATTGAAATCAGGTCCTTTTAAAATATGCAAAAAGTGATTTTTATAAAATGAGAGATCCAAGTTTTTTCAGCATTGAAAGTAAAGGAAGTTACATTTAGATGGTATTAGAAACTATTGCACTATGGTAACTTATGAATATTTTGTGATCTTTTTACCTCTTCAACCAGTTTTAGTGTTTTATATGCATACCCTGTACTAAAAAGCCAATGTTTTTGGGTTGAAGCATGCGATATCTATCAACAGATTGGTTATACAAGGTGTGCAGAGGGATTGGTAATTTCCTGCAAAGAAGATTATATTTATTTAGCTAGCATAAATGAATTGAATAGTTAGATAGGGAAAATTACAGTTTCATTCATTGTTGTCATAAAACTGCTTTCCTGCTATTCAGAAGTACTAGGCAGTGGTTCATAGATCTAAACAAGCATTACCATTTGATGACTTGGGTAGAGTTCTAGTGTAAAATTTAAAGAAAAACTTTAAGTCAGTCATATTTGATAAACATTAGAGTAAAGGCCACTTCCAATAACTTTGCAAATTGTTTGGAAGGACCTTAGAGCTGCTGTCAAATAAAGCTCATTAATAACCACATGTGGCCACAGGGAAAATTTTGGCTATACATTGATATTATCTAAAACAATGGTGATGTGACACATCATTGCCACTTCGACCAAGTGCTCCTTTGCATTATTGTTTTCCACAATGTTGATTGACATATCGTTGTTTAACTCATTACCAAACAATAACGACATTGGACGTCTGAACGAGCAATTTCTCCTTTTCCCACAATGTTTTCTGCCCTATAAGAAAATTATTTTTTAATTTCATCACATATTGAAATGTCGTCTGCAAACACTTTCAATTTGGGACAGTCGAAATTGGGCATTTGGTAAAGGGTTAAGCTTACACAATTTCTAGGTTAAGTATGTTATAAAAAACTCTATCATGGATCTGACTTTCTAAGTTGCAATACTATGTCCTTAACCCAGAGTTTAATTGGCCATACATTACATTTATTTATATGGGTTTTTCATTTAATTCCCATTGCGTCAACATTTAAGTTATGTTGCGATGTCCGACTCCAAATGATGGAGAAGACTCAAACTCAACTGCCCATAGGGACTGGTCAAGCCAGGTAGAACCATCGACATTCCGTAAGTCAGTCTGTAGATCAGACATTATAACCATTGTCATATGGTGTTGGAATACTCACTGGGACAGCCCTCCTCATCATCTCCAAATGGACAGTTGGCGCTTCCATCACACCGGAATGAACACTGGATCTGCTGGTTCCCACGACATTGATAGAAACTCTGGCAAGGTATGGTCTGGATTGGTGATTCACCTGTGTACAGACAATTGACATAGAGAACATTCAATATGTTTGAAGAAAACAAACCAAATGAATGGTCATAGTAGATGAACATTCTCATATCAAAATCAAGGAATGACCAAACAGGTTGGATCCAGGCCAGCCGCCATTTTACTGGCCTGTTTGCATCTCTGAGTATCTTTCCTCATCAAAATTAAGCAGGTTTTTAAGGTTTTAGAGAGCAGACTACACAAAAATTTATATTTAGAAAATTACCCAGTATTCTAAGGGTTTAAGAAATACTTGTACGTAAATAAAAGCATATCATGCCAACAGACATGCATAGTCAAAAAAATTGATTTATGTCTTGGGTCACACCAAACAGTGATATCATACTCTTATTTTGAAGATGCAGAACAGGTTTTAATGAAACTTACTAGAGAGAATAGATCAAAGAAGCTATCAAGGATACAGATAGAGATAGATTCCATAACAAGGAAAATCAGGTTATGAAGCAAGGGAGATAATATATACTTTCACACACATTATCATGACGGTAATCATTTAGGGTTTTCTCCCTTACAAATTATCATAATACATTTCATGCAGTTAATACATTTCATGCAGTAATTGTGCAAATGACCCTTTCATTAGATGATTACAAAATTACAATAAATTATTGCTTGGTAAGCATTATTTGCTCATGTGTGCATTTTTCACGCATGTCCAAGGACAACATATTGGCTATCAAAGGAAGATCTTTTTATCTATGCACAACTTAATATCAAATACTACCTAATGACAGTATCAATTTGAAAACAGATTATGTATAAAAAAGTATTTTTAGAATTGATTGTTTCATCCAAGCTGCTTTACTTGCTTAAGTTTTTTTAATAGAAAGATATATGTTGAATAAGGTCATAGCATTTTCTTACAAAATCACATTGAAAGGTTTTCAATGTGTTTCAGAGGAAAACAGTCATTTCTAATATACTGAGGGTATGAACTCTCTATGTATGATTCAATATAATATAAACCCATTCTGTATTTGTTCCAACAACGGTTTCAGACCTCATCTACAGAAAAGAAAATTGTCTGAAATAAGGACAGGAAAACATGGCAAGTAAAGTATTGAAGTTACCTGTTACACTGATGTGTAATGTTTTCTCGATGTTTCTACCGTCTGTCGACAACTGACATCTATAGGAACCAGCATCCTGTCGTTTAGCGTTCTGTATTTTAAGAACGCGGACGTTTCCCTTTGTGGTCTCCTCCACTGCTGTGCCATTCTTCTTATCTGAGGTAGATTGTAAGCATGATAACTATTTGGTAAGTATTTTGACTTTGTTATATAGAGTTGAAATGTTTTATTGCAACCTCTGAATCCAAAACAGTTTTTGATTATTTGACCTATTAGTATAACTGGCTTACAAGTAATATTGCTATCCCAATTACCCACAGTATGACTGTTTCAATTGTTTAATGTAATAATTGTGCTCATTTACAACAAAATTGTGAAAGTTCTAGAATGATTAACAAATAGCATAGAAATACCCTTAATTCCCTTTTAAAGTGTAGCTGATACAGTAACATGTTTATATAATGCAAAAGATGTCAGCTTAAAATCTTGGAAGTAAATTTGGTAATTTCTGGGACCAACAAACCAGAGAAAATCTCTATTTGAATATTTGCATTGTTGTATTGGATAAATGACAATATTTTTGTGTGTATCATAGACTTTTCTAACCGGTCGAACACCACTCATTTTTTCCGAGCATCCATCACTACTTTTTGACATAACTAGGATGTAAACAATGAAGTCAAATTGTGTGCTATACAATTTGTAAATAATGAAGTCAAATTATGCGCTATACAATTTGTGAAAATAGCACTTTGAAACATTGATAATATATAATACAGACGTTTTATATTGTTATGATAATTCGGTGTTTCACTATAATTTCAACATGTTGTTTCATAATTTATACATCATTTTACCCAGTTTTGAAAGCTTATAAATGAATCATAACATTTTCCAGTTAATACCTAACTATGAAAATAAAATCTTACCTTTTAAATTCCATCCAAAATTGTAATGTGGTGGAAGCTTGCCGAGTTCCCGGACTATACATTTTGCTTCGATGTTTTCTCCTTCTTTTACATGTATCAACTCTGGGGAAACCGACAGTGGGTCTACAAAGATTAAAAGAAATAGGGCAATTACAAATTAATATCCTGAACACCATTATTGTTATTCTTTCAAGTACCTAATCTAGTTAAATCATTCATGGGTATAGGAACAGGTGATAAGTCCTAAATGAAATCAATTACAGACAAAAAAAAAAGAATTAAAAAAAAATCATTTCATTTATCATAATGAGAAAACAAAAAATGTATAAAAACGAATTCCTCTTGATGAGTCAAGGAAGCCTATTTTTTGCATACATGTGTGTCAAATGAGTTAATCTTTTCATGTTTTATGATAGTTCTTGACAGATTCCTCTGCTTTATTCTCTTTGGTAACATATTTGATAACTTTTCTTTGATGAGGCATCTGAGGGATTTCCTGCCATGCTTCATGTAAATGATTGACCTTTGCACCACACTTATACATATAAACATATCATTTTTGTCTTTGACTAAAAAAGAATACACCTTAATCCTTTACCCAACGTTAAATTTTTGACTGTCTCAAATTGAAAGAGTTTGCAGACACTGTTTAAACAATGTGATGAAATTGAAAAATAATATCTGATAGGGCAGAAAACATTGTGAGAAAAGGAGGAATTGCTTGTTAAGAGCAATTCCTCCTTTTCCAAAAATGTTTTCCAGAGTCGTCTGCAACAAACTAGTCAAATGTCGTTATTTTCTTGTAAAAGGTTATAATTACTATTTTAGAATGCATATTTGAAAAGACAATTGGAGCAGAAAGAGGTCCTTGTTAGAAAGGTTTTCCTTGAAAACAGAAAAGCTTTCTGCAAAATCAAGCGCAATGCAAAACATAAGTATTATATTAGCGAAAAGTGTAAAATGTCTAAGTTGAGTAAGAAGAATCCACGCAAATTTTGGAAATATATTAACAAATTTAAAAAGAAACACTCTGAAACAGCTGACGGCCTATCCTTGAATGATTTTGTTGACCATTTCAAGAATATTTCTAATACTACGCAAGGCCATTACGTGCCAAACGATAATTCGTCTGCTAGGTCTGACCCTTTACTTATTGATGAACTAGATAAGCCTTTTACTATTTTTGAAATAGCCAAAACATTAAGGTCTCTTCAGAGACATAAAAGCTCCGATTTTAGTAACAATGTTGCTGACTTTTTTATTGAATCATCTGACTTTATATCCCCTTACTTAACTACTATTTTCAACAAAATATTTGAAACAGGAATCTATCCTGAAGCTTGGTGTAAAGGTGTGATTGTCCCAATACATAAAAAGGGTGACACACTAAATGCATCCAACTATCGGGGCATTACTCTTATTAACGTCATGGCGAAGATATTTTCTCTGCTTCTTCGAAATAGATTGAATAAGTGGTGTGAAAACAATGAAGTTTTTAGTGATGCCCAGTTTGGATTTCGAGATAATCGAAGTACTACTGACTGTGTCTTTTTATTACATTCTATTATTCAAAATATCCTTAACAAAAAATGTAAATTGTATTGTGCTTTCATTGATTTTCAGATGGCATTTGATACCGTTATAAGAGATGCACTTTGGGTAAAGCTTTTAGATACAGAGATTAGCTGTAAAATGATAAACATACTCAAATCTATTTATAGTAAAGTAAAATCTTGTGTCAAACTAACAGCTGGCACGAACTTCTCAGAGTTTTTTGATGTCACACTTGGCTTGAAACAAGGGGAACCACTCTCCCCAATACTTTTTATATTGTTTATCAACGATATCAACAATAATATCGATATAAATCATTTAAGTGAAAATGATTTAAATTTTTTATCAATGTATATGCTACTTTTTGCTGATGATATTGCACTTTTTACTACAGACCCAATTAGTTTACAAGCTCAGCTAGATACAATTTCTAATTATTCAAATAAATGGGGTTTGAAAATAAATGTTTCTAAAACAAAAGTTTGTATTTTTGAAAAAAGAAAAAGCACCCATAACATTGATTGGTTTATCAATGGAGAACTAATTGAAGTTGTAGATCATTTTAAGTACCTTGGAGTAGATTTTAAGTATACTGGTAATATGAAAAATGCTGTTGAAGTTTTGTCTGAACAAGCTTTAAGAGCCTACAATTCTGTTTTAACTTTATTTTCCCGCATTACAATTGATGTAAAAACAAAATTATCTATATTTGACTCTATGGTTGTTCCAATAATATTGTATTGTTCGGATGTGTATGGTGAACTTGGGAGATTTCCGCTTTCGGTTATTTGTAAGGAGAGAACTTTAAAATATTGGGTAAAAATAATGAGTAATGAAAATTCTCCTATGCATCAAATACTACTAGAACAGATCAACGGTAATAGTAAAAGTTGCTGGGCCATGAGTATTAAACAATTGTTAAGCAATCTTGGTTTTAACGATATTTTCACAAATTTTGATAAGAACGTTAACTATTTTCCTCTATTAAAACAAAGAATTAGAGACCAGTATATCCAAAACTGGCATAGTTCACTACAAACTTCACCAAAGCTAGATTTTTATAAAATGTATAAGACTGATTTCTGTTTTGAGAAATATATTGATCTTTTAAAAGGAGATAGTTTAAGAAAGCAGATGACATGTTTTAGATTAAGTTCCCACTCTTTAGATATTGAAACAGGTAGATTTAATGGAATTGATAGAAGTGATCGAATATGTAGACTTTGCTCTCTAAATCAGATTGAATCTGAATACCATTTTTTATTGTGCTGTCCGGCCTATGCAAACATTCGTAATAAATATTTTGGACATCTACCATGGCCAAACACTAATACATTTGTTAACATCTTATCTTCAAAACGTCACTGTATTCTAACTAAAACTGCATATTATCTAAAAGAGAGCTTTAAATGTCGAAATGAAATTATTTAATGTATTTACCTTTATTATATACCAGTATGTGAAAGATCAACTAAATTCTTGACTTGTATGTTTTCGTAATTTGATAATCTTTGTTATTTCTTTCTTTGTATATATTAACATGTTTACGTATATTATATATATGTCTGTACCATATTTGTAAATGTTGTCTTGGCCAAAGGCATTTATATGCTGGTTTTTGCCAAATAAAGAATTGAAAAAAAAAAATTGTTATTAATCCCTCCTTCAGAATCAAGCCCCCGAGCCTGGAAAAAATCCTGGGGAAGACTCTGGAGCTGTTTAATTGTTTTCATCAATGTCATTCTTAATCTTTTATCTGAAAAAGCTCTTTTAAAGTTGGATATATATTGAACAAAAAAAAAAAGATATCTTGTAATTAATTTTGCTGTGATATGCATAGTCATATTAACAAGAGTTTGTGTAGGATTTTAAGGAGAATATTTAGTAATTTAACGATTAGGGCCTCCCCTCAGATTTCTTTTTCTTGAAGCCACCTCTTTCGTAATTTGGATTTTTTTAGTCATATTTGAGAAAGTGGAGCCAAAGGTGAGTTTTAAATTAATACTGACTGATAGTCAGCCGTAAAGGAGTAGAAAGAAGGTTATTTTTTTCATTGTAATGCTTTAAATCTACAGCTGCAGCTCATTACTGTATTTTTTATCCAAAACTTCTATTCAATTTGCAAGGTCAGAGCAAATTCGCAGATACGGCATAGAATTTATTGATGCTACACAAGTAAACAATTCATCTGATGTTTTGATGAAGGAATTAAAGTTTAATCTGATTGTTGACAGTCATTTGGTTACAAACTTTGTTGCTTGCGACCCACGATCAATACGGATCACACCAGGCCGGTCCCCGAGTTTGTAGAGGCATATTAGTCAAACTTATTTGATGTGATCGGAAAATATTGAGACATTTTTGTATCGGGCAATATCTTCCGTCATGCCAAACTTTTGAACAATTCATTTAATGAAGGACAAAGGTGACATAAATTTTGTCGCACCGTTTGAAGACCCATATTACCATTGTTATTGAAAATTATCAAATTCATTTTACTCGCAGTTGTGAATTGATCCTTTTGTAATCAATCCATGCACTTAACATGTTTGTATACTGCATTTTAACTTTTTAAGAACAGTTTAAATAACGCTTGGACGCAGAAATCATTTGGCTATGAGGGACATATAGAGAATTGACAGACTAGCGATCGTATAAAATATTACGGACTGATAAGCGCGGAACGTCAGAACTGGTTTCTCTTTGAAGTTGTTTCCCTTGTGCATATATAGTGTTAATAAAGGTATTATGATATATATCCCTGTGCCTTTTATTGGAGTCTGATAATAACGTAAATAAGCCCCAAATTATTTTGTCTCACAGGCATATATGCATTGATAATAGCACTTCAAAACTGGTTGTTATTCTTGGTGGCTTATGTCACGCAAGTTTAGTAAATACAGCGTGTCTTGAACACTTTAACACAACTGTTATTCTTGTCTTAAAACTCAACAAGATTTTACACATAAAAAGTTGGCAACTGGCTGTGGAGGTCCTGGGGCTTATTTTGGAATTTGGGTATGGGCCTCACAGTGCTTTACAGGCCTTGGAAAGACTCTGGGTTAGTCTACTATTAAAACTGTTCAATACTATCCGACCATCACTTCGTATCAGGACACTACTTTATTTATTCTTACGATATTTCAAATTTACTCTTATTCATTAACTCTACAACAAACAAATTGATACTCACATAAAAATTGATTCAAACAAATAAGCGTAACAGATGAAAAGTATTCTAATTCGTAAAGTCGAAAGGGAAACCTAATACGAAGGCTGAAAATATTTCCTCAAAAGTGGGACACTTGTTGAGGTCGAAAAGCGAGTCGTTTATGTACGAATATGAACAATGGAATGAATGGAAGTTTGTGTTTTCTTACAGTTACTAGATTTAACGGTGATCCACAACAAACATAAGCAATATATGATGCTAGTGTGGCGTAAACATCCCATTTTCATACAACGCCTTCCTAGATTTCTGTTTTGTCCACCATTTTGTTCTGTGCTGGTTTTCCACATCGACTTTCTGGTTCCCCTTGTGGTGGATCAAAGTACTGAAATAACCGTAATATTGAGAAAGTCGTGCAGACGGAATAACGGTTAACTGTTATTATCTATGTCTCTGATGATATTGATAAATTGTGTAAAAAATGCTATCTTTCTCAGTCTAAAAAGCTTAGAGTTTCAGAAAAAATGATTCCCATATGTATAAGATAGATTCCTCCCATTATTGTCAAATACTTTTATACCAAGGGGTAATCTACTTCGGAATATTGAATCATGGACTTGTCTTAACTTGCAGGATCTAAGCAGTTACTGTTAACTGTGTTGATGAAAATATCCACGTCTGGATCATTCGGACTAGGATGGTTCAAGCGATATATTCAAAATGATATGTCCTCACAGAGACATAGATAACATGCTATATATGTCTCTGATCCTCACTAGAAAGGTTATCTAAAATATACTTGTACCTAATTGAGTTTTCCAATCATTCCCCTTAAGAAGACGAAAGCCTGTGATTTCGTACAAAATTCTGGGGTTCGATAATGTAAGAAATCTAAAACCACTAAGATGCCTCATGGCATGTACTTGGAGGTATAACCAAGAACGAGGTAGAGCTTCGGCCTCTTGTACCGAGCGTTCGAATCCCAGTTTGGCGAGGTGAAAGTTTCCAGGACTAACCCACAAATAGGCGCGGAAACTGGTTTGGTGTCCAGGAAGCTGTCATCAAGAGTGGCATTGAACAAGCTTTAAGATTTCTTTACAATTGAAGTAATACAATAAAAGGTAAAAACGCCATTCGTCATTTCCATTTAGACAATTGACATAAAGCCCGCCAAAACGTATATGAAGTATTCATTCTTTTTAAAATAAATGTGTATACAACTTTGAAGAATCTAGACTTTTTATGGAAATAGAAGGACTCATTAGACCACATTTACACTTTAAAAATGACAGATTCATAATAGTCCTGTAGTATTATCAGTTTTTTATTTCTTAAAATGCTTTATGCACATGATATGAATGATAGTGTTGGGTACATCTAAACTTATTTTAAATCTTGCACTGTATATATACATGTTTTGTTGGTCGGAAACTTAATAACTGAAAATAAACGTGTATTGTTCGTTCAACTAACCCTTTACCAAAAGTCAAATTTTCGACTGTCCCAAATAGAAAGAGTTTGCAGAAGACAATTCGAAATGTGATGAAATTTCAAGATAATCTTCTGGTAGGACTGAAATCATTTCAGGGAAACGAGAAATTGCTCGTCAAGAGCGTTACCATTCATTGAATATAAACAGGCGGACTGGGCATGTCTAAAGAATAATTGTGAACGAACTTGATATCTCAAGCGTTACCATTCAATGAATCTAAACAGACTGACGTGGTATGTCTAAAGAATGATTGCAAACGAACTTGATGTCTCACGCGTTACCATTCATTAAATCTAAACAGTCTGACTTGGTATGTCTAAAGACTAATTGTGAACGAACTTGATATCTCAAGCGTTACCATTCAATGAATCTAAACAGACTGACTTGGTTTGTCTAAAGAATAATTGTGATTTAACTTCATGTCTCAATCGTTACCATTAATTGAATCTAAACAGACTGACTTGGTATGTTTAAAGAATAATTGTGAATTAAATTGATGTCTCAATCGTTACCATTCAATGAATCTAAACAGACTGACTTGGTTTGTCTAAAGAATAATTGCGAACGAACTTGATGTCTCACGCGTTAACATTCATTGAATCTAAACAGACTGACTTGGTATGTCTAAAAAATAATCATGAATTAACTTGATGTCTCACGCGTTACCATTCATTGAATCTAAACAGACTGATTTGGTTTGTCTAAATAATAATTGTAAACGAACTTGATATCTCAAGCGTTACCATTCAATGAATCTAAACAGACTGACTTGGTTTGTCTAAAGAATAATTGCGAACGAACTTGATGTCTCACGCGTTAACATTCATTGAATCTAAACAGACTGACTTGGTATGTCTAAAAAATAATCATGAATTAACTTGATGTCTCACGCGTTACCATTCATTGAATCTAAACAGACTGATTTGGTTTGTCTAAATAATAATTGTGAACGAACTTGATATCTCAAGCGTTACCATTCAATGAATCTAAACAGACTGACTTGGTTTGTCTAAAGAATAATTGCGAACGAACTTGATGTCTCACGCGTTAACATTCATTGAATCTAAACAGACTGACTTGGTATGTCTAAAAAATAATCATGAATTAACTTGATGTCTCACGCGTTACCATTCATTGAATCTAAACAGACTGATTTGGTGTGTCTAAATAATAATTGTAAACGAACTTGATATCTCAAGCGTTACCATTCATTGAATATAAGCCGACTGACTTGGTATGTCTAAAGAATAATTGTGAATTAACTTGATATCTCAAGCGTTACCATTCATTGAATATAAACCGACTGACTTGGTATGTCTAAAGAATAATTGTGAATTAACTTGATGTCTCACGCGTTACAATTCATTTTATCTAAACAGACCGACTTGGTATGTTTAAAAAATAATTGTGAACGAACTTGATATCTCAAGCGTTACCATTCATTGAATCTAAACAGACGGACTTGGTATGTCTAAAGAATAATTGTGAACGAACTTGATATCTCAAGCGTTACCATTCATTGAATCTAAACAGACTGACTTGGTATGTCTAAAGAATAATTGTGAACGAACTTGATATCTCAAGCGTTACCATTCATTGAATCTAAACAGACTGACTTGGTATATCTAAAGAATAATTGTGAACGAACTTGACGTCTCACGCGTTACCATTCATTGAATCTAAACCTACTGACTTGGTATGTCTAAAGAATAATTGCGAACGAACTTGATGTCTCACGCATTACCATCCATTGAATCTAAACAGACTGACGTGGTATGTCTAAAGAATAATTGTGAACGAACTTGATGTCTCAATCGTTACCATTCATTGAATCTAAACAGACTGACATGGTATGTCTAAAGAATAATTGTGATTTAACTTCATGTCTCAAGCGTTACCATTCATTGAATCTAAACAGACTGACTTGGTATGTTTAAAGAATAATTGTGATTTAACTTGATATCTCAAGAGTTACCATTCATTGAATCTAAACAGACTGACTTGGTATGTTTAAAGAATAATTGTGATTTAACTTGATGTCTCAATCGTTACCATTTATTTAATCTAAACAGACTGACTTGGTATGTTTAAAGAATAATTGTGATTTAACTTGATGTCTCAAGAGTTACCATTCATTGAATCTAAACAGACTGACTTGGTATGTTTAAAGAATAATTGTGATTTAACTTGATGCTCAATCGTTACCATTCATTGAATCTAAACAGACTGACTTGGTTTGTTTAAAGAATAATTGTGATTTAACTTAATGTCTCAATCGTTACCATTAATTGAATCTAAACAGACTGACTTGGTATGTTTAAAGAATAATTGTGAATTAAATTGATGTCTCAATCGTTACCATTCATTGAATCTAAACAGACTGACTTGGTATGTTTAAAGAATAATTGTGATTTAACTTGATGCTCAATCGTTACCATTCATTGAATCTAAACAGACTGACTTGGTATGTTTAAAGAATAATTGTGAATTAAATTGATGTCTCAATCGTTACCATTCATTGAATCTAAACCTACTGACTTGGTATGTCTAAAGAATAATTGCGAACGAACTTGATGTCTCACGCGTTACCATTCATTGAATCTAAACAGACTGACGTGGTATGTCTAAAGAATAATTGTGATTTAACTTGATGTCTCAATCGTTACCATTCATTGAATCTAAACAGACTGACTTGGTATGTCTAAAGAATAATTGTGAACGAACTTGATGTCTCAATCGTTACCATTCATTGAATCTTAACAGACTGACTTGGTATGTTTAAAGAATAATTGTGATTTAACTTGATGTCTCAATCGTTCCCATTCATTGAATGTAAACAGACTGATTTGGTTTGTTTAAAGAATAATTGTGATTTAACTTGATGTCTCAATCGTTACCATTCATTGAATCTAAACAGACTGACATGGTATGTTTAAAGAATAATTGTGATTTAACTTGATGTCTCAAGAGTTACCATTCATTGAATCTAAACAGACTGACTTGGTATGTTTAAAGAATAATTGTGATTTAACTTGATGCTCAATCGTTACCATTCATTGAATCTAAACAGACTGACTTGGTATGTTTAAAGAATAATTGTGAATTAAATTGATGTCTCACGCGTTACCATTCATTGAATCTAAACAGACTGACTTGGTATGTTTAAAGAATAATTGTGATTTAACTTGATGCTCAATCGTTACCATTCATTTAATCTAAACAGACTGACTTGGTATGTTTAAAGAATAATTGTGATTTAACTTGATGTCTCAATCGTTTCCATTCATTGAATCTAAACAGACTGACTTGGTATGTTTAAAGAATAATTGTGAATTAAATTGATGTCTCAATCGTTACCATTCATTGAATCTAAACAGACTGACATGGTATGTTTAAAGAATAATTGTGATTTAACTTGATGTCTCAAGTGTTACCATTCATTGAATCTAAACAGACTGACTTGGTATGTTTAAAGAATAATTGTGAATTAACTTGATGTCTCACGCGTTACCATTCATTGAATCTAAACAGACTGACTTGGTATGTTTAAAGAATAATTGTGATTTAACTTGATGCTCAATCGTTACCATTCATTGAATCTAAACAGACTGACTTGGTATGTTTAAAGAATAATTGTGATTTAACTTGATGTCTCAATCGTTACCATTCATTGAATCTAAACAGACTGACTTGGTATGTTTAAAGAATAATTGTGAATTAAATTGATGTCTCAATCGTTACCATTCATTGAATCTAAACAGACTGACATGGTATGTTTAAAGAATAATTGTGATTTAACTTGATGTCTCAAGTGTTACCATTCATTGAATCTAAACAGACTGACTTGGTATGTTTAAAGAATAATTGTGATTTAACTTGATGTCTCAATCGTTACCATTCATTGAATCTAAACAGACTGACTTGGTATGTTTAAAGAATAATTGTGATTTAACTTGATGTCTCAATCGTTACCATTCATTGAATCTAAACAGACTGACATGGTATGTTTAAAGAATAATTGTGATTTAACTTGATGTCTCAAGTGTTACCATTCATTGAATCTAAACAGACTGACTTGGTATGTCTAAAGAATAATTGTGATTTAACTTGATGTCTCAATCGTTACCATTCATTGAATCTAAACAGACTGACTTGGTATGTTTAAAGAATAATTGTGATTTAACTTGATGTCTCAATCGTTACCATTCATTGAATCTAAACAGACTGACTTGGTATGTTTAAAGAATAATTGTGATTTAACTTGATGTCTCAATCGTTACCATTCATTGAATCTAAACAGACTGACTTGGTATGTCTAAAGAATAATTGTGATTTAACTTGATGTCTCAATCGTTACCATTCATTGAATCTAAACAGACTGACTTGGTATGTCTAAAGAATAATTGTGAACGTAACTTGATGTCTCAAGCGTTACCATTCATTGAATCTAAACAGACTGACTTGGTATGTCTAAAGAATAATTGTGATTTAACTTGATGTCTCAATCGTTACCATTCATTGAATCTAAACAGACTGACTTGGTATGTCTAAAGAATAATTGTGATTTAACTTCATGTCTCAAGCGTTACCATTCATTGAATCTAAACAGACTGACTTGGTATGTCTAAAGAATAATTGTGATTTAACTTCATGTCTCAAGCGTTACCATTCCCATTCATGGAATTTATACAGACAGACTATGAAAGTCTAAAGTAAGCGCACGCTTGATGCCGTGGCTGCTTGCGGATGTGGAAAATGAGCGCCGATCCACTGTTCTTAGACGTTTCTTACCATTACTGAGGCAAAAAGAGACGATTTCCTAGACATAATTATAACAAAGAATGAGACTTGGCTCCATCCCATCGAACGTGAAACCAAAGATATGTCTGTATCGGGCTGAAAAGAAGGATAAATCAGCGCCATTGCGGCTTAATCATTTTCTCACATCTTTGAAAATGGAGAGATTTTCAAATCAAACCTATTAAAGACAGTTGATTACTTTAGAAAACGTTGACGAAAGAGAAGAGCTGTCGTCGCTCTAGCGAGCTTTGGCTTTTCGTCGATAAAACAACGATCCACAAGAGAAAAAGAAATCGATCAGCAATTTGAGCCACAAACAAGCTACATCTTTAACAGTTTCGGTTTTGCATTTGCATTTCAGTGATATCCATGGTCCATTGTAAAACAATCTAAAGGGTTTACCTCCATGGATGAAATTAAATATTCCTTTACCGTTTATCGTCTACCGTTTGGTACAGGATAAAAGCCCAAGCCTGTGACATCTTCGGCAATAAAAACATGTTCTCTAGTTGAATATATCTTGTCTGTTGTGTTATCAATACATAGGCATGGAGGCTATAACACTTTATAAAAGAGGTAAATAGTTTCACGAATACAAATATGTGTATACATGTACATGTATATAGTCCTTGATCTCTTTGTACTAAAGCGTGTGTAGGAGATAACATATTGTGTTATCTCAACCCTTTACCAAACGCCACATTTTCGACTGTCCCAAATTGAAACAGTTTGAAGACGACATTTCAAATTGTGATGAAATTGAAAAATAATTTTCTGATAGGGCAGAAACACATTGTGGGAAAAAGAAAAAATGCTCTTTAAGAGCAATTTCCCCTTTTCCCACAATGTTTTTCCATCGTCGTCTGCAACAAACTGATGAAATGTCCTCATTGTTTGGTAATGGGTTAAACCCAACTTTGAAATTCTCATTAAAGATAATCATGCAAGTTTTACCCTATTTAGAGTAACCTAAAGATAGCGACATTGAAATGATACTGCTCGCACGTTTGTTGCGTCCATTTATTCGTCCATTTTACGTCCCTGGATCTCTAGAGATAGCCCCAATCGTAACTACTCGGGTATGTCCTTGACCTGAGAAATACGCCTCGTATTAAGTGTAGGGTTACAGATTTCGTGAAAGATGTCAAGGCTAATAAAACACTGCCTACGAGCTTTCATGTTGAGTTGTTCAATGATTATGGAAGTGATGAACATAACTAATTTTCTTAAAACCATCAGTTTTTGTCTGTAACACATACAAAACTGTGAAATTAAAAGTTTCGATGTATATTTGTTTCCTTTATAAATCTATGTGCCTGTTTAAATATTACATTTGACATTTTCATTTGAAAACGAAAATACAAAGAAAGAAGTATTTCAAGAAGAGATATAGCGGCTTCCATATTATCTCTGTACTTCTAAGATCCGCGGTACTGATACACATGCTATATTATCAATATGTACACTGTATATTGGCGGTAGCCGTGGTTCAGTGTTAGGGCGACGGCTTTGGGATCGGAGGGTCCTGGGTTCGAGCCGGATCATGGGAATTCCCCTGAGAAAAGAATGCATCGCACGCTGCTCCTTTTCACCCAGATGTATAAACAGGTACATGTGAGAGACTAGACCAATGTGCCATGACTGCATTTGCGCCATATGTAAACTCATGGTTTTTCACCCAGTTATCAGGGAGGTAATTGTAAAGTCGCTTGAATGTGACAAGTATAGAAATGAGACTATAAACTCTACATTTACCTACCTTTTAATTGATAATGTAGGTATGTCAAACGACATTGTTTCCTTTGTACTGATATTGGTGTTTCGACCAATAGTTCGGTTGTCAATCAATAACGCCTTCAGAATCTTTGATTTGATTTTTATTCATGTATATTGTTATTGCCACTGTTAAGCTAAGAGGTTGTTTCATATTTAACCAGGGATTGAAGCTACTGTACTGTGTTCTGGTTTCCCCTGCGACCATTGTTTATCAGCGACCTACATAAAACGCTCTCACACATCATACATAATGTGTATCCCCTTCGCTTACAGACGACCGAAACAACTTTTCCATCAACGCCATTCAAAATCCAAAATAAATACGATTAGCATGTTCATATTATTTTTCATTATACCATGCTTAAATGGTTTAGCGATGTAAACATGTTTTGGGGGTGACTTTATTATGACGTTTGGAAAACTTCATAAAGTTTTGTCTCCTGGAATGAATCATGCGCAATGAAAAGGTAGATAATAATTTCGACAAACCATGGAGGTCAATGTTCGCCAGTATAGCTTATCAAATAGAGTGAATGAACGATCAGATGTTGTTTGAATCAAGTACTTAAAGGTAAAGCATTTATTGATATTCTTTTGAAAACTTTGAAATTGTTAAGGTTTGACATAATATTTTAAGGTAACTGGATTTAAGTGGATATACATGTAACATTTAAATATTTGAGTAAATAAAGCCTCTTTATAATAATGCGGTTTTTGTGTGTTTGTATAGTGTTTCATTCCGATTCATCTGTAGCAAATTGTTTGAGAATAGAATAGAATATAGTTCTATTTTGTAGAAAAAGGCCTCTGGCCCATGATACAATATATATACATTATAAAAAACAATGTGTTCATGAGTTGTGTCTGAAACATACAGTATGTATGAACTCTTTATATTAATCCATTACCAAACAATAACCTATTTTCACTAGTCACTGAAAATGTGAAATTTTCTCCTTTTTATCAAAAGCATTTCTACCTTTCCAGAACGGTATCTTCCAAAGTTATTACACTTTTAAATTCCTTCTGCAATCCCTCAATTTTGTACAGTTGAGACTTGTGGTTTGGCAAAGGGTTAAAGCGTATGTAAAACTTATTCTATTTGTTCCATATTCCAAATAACCAGTAACTGTGCCTGGGTCCGAAACAGTTTTACCATTTAATTACGTTGATTTCATAATCATGTATATATAAGTCGCCACTTTTCTTGAATTAAACTCATCATATGTTTTCATGAGATGATAGAAACTTCTCAAATTATCGTTTCATTGATACCAAGCAAAAGACACAAATTTCGTTGTTGTGTGTTTTTCGGGTACTAGAAAAAAGACGTGAAATTTCTCTTCTATTATTCTAATGTTAGACTCTCCCAAACAATATGTTCAAAATCTGTCCAATATCATGATACCTTGACGTCTTCCAATTTCTGTGTTGGATTTATGGTTCGAACATCAAAACCTTGGCCAGTGCCTTTTTATAATAATATGAAAGTCTAATTGATAAATATTTTTCTGGTTCTAACAATGTTTTAGAATGTGTGTAGGTATCACATAGATAAACAATTCAACCAACTAGAACAGGAGAAACTATTGTTTCATTTAGTCGACTTTTTCTATTTAAAAGTACATGCATTCTGATTTCATTTGTTTGCCCTTAGTAACTATATCATAAAGATAGTTTATTTTCAAACTTTACCGGATCATTAATACATTGAAAATTAATCTTAACCATTGGACATGAGAAAGTATCTAAGTAGGTAGAACTTGTGGCCAACCCTTTGGTATGATTACTCATGAACATATTTAGCATATTTAGCGACCATCATTAACAAATGTATAGAAGGCTGGAAAATATATGGTAATCTTGACAAAAGAGTGCTCGGTAATTTTCTAAAAATAGATTTTGTGTCATCTCCTTTCCAAACATTAAATATCTGCCTAATTTTGACGAGGACAAATATTCAAAGAAGCAAACAGGTTAGATGACAGGCTAGCCGCCAATTTACTTGGCGGCTTGCCTGGATCTAACCTGTTTGCATAAGCTGTAGTCGGTTCCAGCACTAAAAGGGTAGAACAGTGCGAAATTGCTGTGCGACTTGAGTCATGGGTCAACAATGATTTGTTATTTCACGTCTGCGGTTACAAAATTGTCGTAACCATTGAGTCTCAATGGCAACAGCAGACAAAATTTATGCAGTGTAAGATCTACATTTCCTTTATGATATTAGGTACGAATTCATTGTGACAAAGAGTGAAACTGCCTACCATCAGCAGTTTCTCGTTTGGTTCAGCTCATTCTTTTTTTTTTTGAATTCTTCATCGGTATATACGTTTAAGGTATACCACCCTCATAATGATCGGCAAATGTCGGCAAATCTTGATAGACGCCGACAATTACCGAAGAATCTACGGACGTCACACGTAGATTTCCGTGAATGTCCTCGACATTCGCGGAAATCGCCGAGCGACGTCTGTGAACTCTTCGGACTCAATCGGAACTACTCGGGTATTTCCGTGAGCTGTGAAATACACCTCGGGTATCAATCGAAACTACCTGGCAAATTCCGGGAGGCCGGATCAGACCTCGGACGTATCTGGTGGATGAATATCTGGCAGAACACCACATATTGTGATTCGGTCAACAGTAATTCGCCGGATGTTAATTTACGGAAATTAACGAATTTTGACGAACATTGCCGATTCACTTAGCGTTGCGATCGTAAATATTCGGTAACTTCCGACAAACTGGTAGTTGTAAGTTGACACTTTCCTTTCTTCCCCTCGACAATGACATGGATTGAAAAAAAAGACAAAACAAAAAACAATAGAGCTTCATAGTGTTTCAATTTGTGTTTCTTCACTTAGCACAATACAATTGCCACATATCAGTATATTTTTCAGTGAGAGATTTGTGAGATCGTACCACTTCCCATTTTCTGATCAACAGCTAGCACACACAGGAGGGAAGTGTGGATAATAGTCCACCCTTTCATCTCCCGTACCCCTTTATAATTTGTGTTATATATAGTCATGACTTATGGGCATCTGAGAATGTTGTTTTTTTTATTTACTTATTCTTTCATATCTTTATATTTGTGGATGGTACTTACATGTTTTTATGTTTTTCAAGGAAAATTGTAAGGGAATAGTGTTTTGGGTAAGGGAGGTGGGGAGGAGGAAGGGGGTTGGGCATTTTTTGCCCTTTTTCTGTGCTAGCATCAACATTATATTACCTCATACAACTTCTGTATGAATTGTTGTTTGAAGTCAAGCATTCTAAAAGATATAACATAGAAAAAGTTTCATTAATGATACAGAAATGGTGTGTGCTTTTTCAAAGGAGGTATTTGGCTTCTTCATCACATGATATTTTAGGTTTTTACAGTTTTCCTAGTAACAAGCAATAGAAACTTGAGAAAATGGTACAAAAAAGAAAAGCGGTTGACTTAATAAATTTTCAGCATAGGACAGAGACATAAAAAACATGTCATCTGTGTCCCTGATTATAAACATATATTGTTTACAACAATAACTATGATTGTTTATAATTCAAGATTTTATGTCATGGTTTGATTGTGTCTGTTAACACTTTATGCTATATGTGTATGTTGTAACCATGGTGAGACTTTAATAAAGCTTTATATATACCAGTTTAAAAGACAGACTACCATTGAATAATTCACAAATAATAACTGTAATAATTATGGATAACTTTAACACACAAATTCTATTAATCACAGAATACTTGACTTTAATAAAGGTGCATGAGATTATAAAGAATCCTAAGATGAATTTCTCTATCATCTGAATTGATCTATTTTTCAGGAGACATTTATGAAGATGATTCACTTTCATGCTGTATTCAATATATACTACACGTTTGATAGATGTGTCCAACCTACTACAAAGCAAAATAATGTTAAATAGGACGCCAATTAAGCCACATAACATTATAATCATTTAAGACTGATTGGATAGACAATTTTTACTAAAGACATTTTTCAGCTCAAGTGATATGTGTGGTTTTCATTTCACTTTAGATAGACATTTATAGGACAAAGACAAATTATGAAGTCTGTGTGAAATAACTTAAGTTCCTTTCAACAGGATGGTCATGTTCTACTTCTTTTTTACAATGGTTTCATCTTAGATATCTGTATGTATTTCTTTCCATTTTCAAACCTGATATTGAAGTAATTGCTTAAAAAGTTGCCTCCTGAATTCTTGTGACAATTAGGGATATCGCATTTTCAAAGAAAATTTTCAAACATGCTTTGTATGGATAAAAATAGTCTTACCACCTTGAATAAAAGGAAAAATAAGAGCATTTGTAGTATATGTATGTTAAACTATACAAAAACATGAATTTATTACTAAAAACACTACGTTTCTATAAGCAGTGAAGAATAATCAAAGTTAGATAGAGAGTATGACTTATATACATCCTGATCTGTTAATTCATCCTTTCTCTTCTTTTTTAATTCGGTCACTTTGAAAGAATAACCAGATAATAAATTTAATTAATTTAAGATAGAAATCAAAATGTGTCTCAATGATTTCCAAAATCTTTCTGTCAGCCTACAGGTGCATCATTATGAGAGAATCCAAGTAAGTAAAGATTACTATATCTAGGCAGACACATTGAGAATGATGGGTCAATAATGTATTGTGGTAACAAAAACCTATTATTAACAATACCTTTCAACTCATTCCTTTGCCTGTGAACTTTAAATACTAAATGGCAGCCCTATTACAGCCTTAACGTTTTGTGTATTTACAGGAAAATGATAAAATATTGTGACATAATGAAAAATGTCTTTACCACAAGCAGATGACATTACTTTGAAATGATATAATTCAATCTTTAGCTCATAAAGCTTATACTTGTAGACTAGTAGATGGTCTGTGAAGATTGAAAAAGCAGCATTATGCAGGTGTCAATTACATTTGTATTAATAATGAATTAAGACATCACATTTTAGTAAAGTAATTGTAAAAAAAAAGCATTTTCTCTTTTAGTGGTTTAAGTTTCCTGCTGCAGGTATATCAGTTATTCTGTATAAAGTTTGATATTTTAAATGTCTAAACACTAGAGGATACTATCCAACAGCAAAGGCATTTCATTGAAGTGAGAGCACTTTTATGTAAGCAATAATTGGGCTGGATAACAATAAATGTTTGGTCATAAACAAAATGCCTAAACACATGATTATCAGGTCTTTGCCATTAACAATGGTATTTTGAAATAAATAACCATCAAACCTGAAGACACCTGATGACTCTTAGACAGTTAGAGATTCCAATGCTTTTAGTTTTACAATCCATCTTCTTCAGTAGATGACAACATAGGCTACTCAGGGTCTATATTAATGGAACACCCATTTAGAAACAGTGCTTCATTGACATAAACCCAAATCGGCCCAATATTCCAAAAATGAGTATCCTTCTCTGGTTGCAAGGTTCCCTCTGATTTTCCTCTGACAGTTATCAAGCCTATAAACTGGGTCAGATTATTGATAAGTCTAGCTGTATTTATCAATTCAAACTTATTCTGTTGGACTTGATTAATCACACTCTTCAAACTATCCTAGATTATCCAAGTTCTGTGGGTCGATATGATCCATGAAGTTTCTAGACGTCAAAAATCAAATTCAAGCGGGCAAAAAATATAATAGTTGGCATCCATTTTGTTTGTTGACAACCTGATGTTTGGTCACGTGATTAGGAACTACATTTTTGACCTCCCAGATACAACCGAGGTCAGTGTGGCCTGCCAACATCACCGAGGGGTTCCGATTGCTCGGGTATAAGTGTAGGGTTACAATTTTTCGGGTAAATCGGCATCCGGCAATTAACACATTTTCTAAGCGTGCGCGTCAAGTAGTTCAATGTGTATGGAAGTGTTGGACATCCTTTTTAATCATTTTTTATCAGTAACTCATACCAAATGGTAAAATTGTTGTGGTGACATGTAAAGTTGGTTCCTCAATCAAATTTAACGACTTTTTAGATTTCACATTTAAGATCTTTTTTTGAAAACAAAAGAGAAGTGACGTCATTCCGCGGTAACCAATATGGCGTCATCCCTATTATTTCAGAGGTGTTTTCATTGGATAAACCCGATGTGTTCAGATTGAGTATACGGGGCATTATGACATTACTACGAAACTCCGATCATTGAAAGATAATTCACCCTCTTCTCATAACTTAACACATATGCGTGTGAGAGAAAGCAGTCAACGATTTTGAAAAAAGTATCTTTTTATGGTTCCAGGTAGAGATATGTCAGAATAAAGGACTGATGCACTGAATGCAAAGTCTAACCCTTAGAATGTTGGGTAATTTTCTAAAAACAGATTTTTGTCTCGTCTGCTTTTCAAAACCTTCAATATCTGTTTTATCTTGGTACTCGGTTCCTGCACTATAAAGGTTAAGAAAGTACAACTATGGCATAAGTCTTAAGTTCAAATTACCAATTGATTTTTTTCACTTGGAATTTAAATAGTAGGTTAAACCAATATCACACGTTTTTTTTATATTTCTTTAAAATCCTGTTGAAATCAAATTGACATGCTCCTACAGTCTACATATTTCAACATTCAAAAGGGAAAGAAAGGCACGCGTGCACACAGAAACAAAATGGCGGACAGCACCTTAGGAGAACGGACGGAGTCCAAGAAGCTGGTAATACGTGAATACAATGGTGTTTACCACTGGGAAGGATCTCAGATTGACGAAATGCCGAGCTTTCAGTGTCGACAAGACGATGTTTGGGTGTGCAGCTTTCCAAGATCAGGTACATATCGGTGCTTGTATTTCAAGATCGGGTACATATAAACGCTTTCACTCCATTTAAAGGTCTGGTTCGTATGATCGCATATTTTCTAAGATCAGGTACATATCGATGCTTGTTTTACAAGATAAGATACATATCAGTATTCTTTTTCCAAGGTCGGGTATATATCGGCGCTTGTGATCCAAGATCAGGTACATATCAAGGTTTGTTTTCTAAGACCAAGTACATATCAAGGTTTGTTTCCTAAGACCAAGTTCATGTCGATGTTTGTTTTCTAAGATCAAGTACATATCAAGGTTTGTGTTCCAAGATCAGGTACATATCAAGGTTTGTTTTCTAAGATCAAGTACATATCGATGTTTGTTTTCTAAGACCAGGTACATATCAAGGTTTGTTTTCTAAGATCAAGTACGTATCAAGGTTTGTTTTCTAAGATCAAGTACATAGTAAGGTTTGTTTTCTAAGACCAATTACACATCAAAGTTTGTTTTCTAAGACCAAGTACATATCAAGGTTTGTTTTCTAAGATCAAGAACATATCAAGGTTTGTTTTCTAAGATCAAGAACATATCAAGGTTTGTTTTCTAAGACCAAGTACATATCAAGGTTTGTTTTCTAAGATCAAGAACATATTAAGGTTTGTTTTCTAAGACCAAGTACATATCAAGGTTTGTTTTCTAAGATCAAGAACATATCAAGGTTTGTTTTCTAAGATCAGGTACATATCAAGGTTTGTTTTCTAAGACCAAGTACATATCAAGGTTTGTTTTCTAAGATCAAGAACATATCAAGGTTTGTTTTCTAAGATCAGGTACATATTGATGTTTGTTTTCTAAGATCAGGCCCTTATCAAAGTTTGTTTTCTAAGATCAAGTAAATATCAAGGTTTGTTTTCTAAGACCAGGTACATCTCAAGGTTTGTTTGCTTAGATCAGATTCATACCAAGGTTTGTTTTCTAAGATCAAGTACATATCAAGGTTTGTTTTCTAAGATCAAGTAAATGTCAAGGTTTGTTTTCTTAGATCAAGTACATATCGATGTTTGTTTTCTAAGACATAGTTCATATCGATGTTTGGTTTGTAAGACCTACTACATATCGATGTTTGTTTTCTAAGATCAGGTACATATCGATGTTTGTTTTCTAAGATCAGGTACATATCGATGTTTGTTTTCTAAGATCAGGTACATATTGATGTTTGTTTTCTAAGATCAGGTACATATCGATGTTTGTTTTCTGGGTATTTTTCTTAAAAAATGAATTGTGTCGTCTGCTTTCCGAAACCTTAAATATCTGCTTGGTTTTGAATAGGAAAGATACCAAGAGTAACCAACAGGCTAGATAATAGGCCACCAGCCAATTTACTGTCCCATATCAAACCTGCTTGCATAAGCATAATGTTAGTGCCGGCAATATGAGAGTTAAACCCTCGATTCATTATATATCGCTGAGACTAATCTGTTGTAACAAACCTTATATAACACTATGGCCAACAGGGTATCAGTCGTTGTGACCAACTTTTCTTTGTATCATGATGTTGGTCTCCATTATCTCACAACAGCAACAACAAAATCAACAACAAAAACAACAATAATAACACCATTAACAACAACAACAGCAGCAACAACAACAACAGCATCAGCGGCAGTAGCAGCAAAACAACAACAACACAAATATTCAAATTCGACTTCATTGGTCCGCGACTCCCGGCGACTGGCCACTTTTTAGCTCTAATGGTAAACAAACCTATCGTCTTAACTATTTTACAAGGATCATATGAACATGTCACTGTCATTTTCAATTAGCGCTTTTCTGGCTTTTAAGAAATCATTCTGTGGCGAAGTACAATTTCAGCCATGTTCATTTTCCCCGTTTTTCAGGTACCACCCTAACCCAACAGATAGTATACCTGATAATGACGCTGGATTTCGAAAAGGCAGTTAATGTCGACCTGGACGAAAGATTCCCGTTTTGCGAACTCAAAGATTCGTTCTACCCATACTTCCGGTAAAGTGCATTGTTGTTGTTGTTTTTGAATACTTGTGATTTATTGCTTACACGTTCCTGTATAAAGTCTCTACACATCCTTCTATCACTTCGTCTCAATGCAGCTGTCTCTCTTGTACATGCTGATGCGGTCTGACATGTTCTGCATCACAGGGATCTTTAGCTTCCCTAGGTGCTGAAATTCAATTATGTCTTGCTGCAGATTCCTATGGTTTATACGCACATAATAAATGTTGGTGAGATGACGGTTTCCTGCAGTTTTCAACAACATTTCAATCATTACGCATTTATCACCAGAAATACACATTACTGATATTCTATCAAAGTCGATGACTTTTTGCTCACATGAGCATGATTGACTAGTGATTAGAAACGAATTAAGCATGTTTCTAAAGCATGGATAACCGTTGAAAATGATACAAAGCCTAACTGGGCATCTTGGAGTTTCGATCCAACTGGTGTTTCGGACTTACCATACTGACTTTTCACGGGAAGCTAGCGTTAAAACCTTTCCTAAAGTTCCAGGCAAGCCTCCTTTCCTACCGCCATTTCATAACAGGATACGGGTTGGGTTCGTATTTCAATCAGTCAGATATCTACATGTACAAGAAGAGTCTCATCCATTCGCCACCATACTATGATAGCATATAGGCTTAAAACCTGTATTGTCCGGTCCGAAGGGACGATGTTTGCTTATGGTTCTGTTGAATAATAAAATGTTGCAGAAGCCCCAAAATCAAACAATTCTCTTACAAGAACTTCTCCGTGTTTCCTTTCTTTGCTTAAATATTTGGTGCATTGGCTGACTATACTGATTGTCATATCCATCGCATGGAATTATATTTCTATTGAGTTTGTGTGTGCTCAATGTCTAAATAAAACCATGTTATATTATGTTATATTATGTTATATTATGTTATGTTATGTTATCATATACGTTACCTGTGGAATGGGCCGACAACATTTCGGCCACATCAAAGCTGACTGCGTTTTAGAGGTGGTCGAATGTGTCTATAGTTAAATAGTTCAATAACAAACACCAACAAAAATACAAAAAAAAAAAAATATATTTTAATTCATTGTTTACACATTTCAAAAAATTAAAAAACTATCTAATCTTGCTTCAAATGACATGTATTCAGTGCGTATTATATAACAGTACAGTTGTTGTGTGCAGTTTTAAAGAAATTAAACTTAAACTTCCACATTTCCCCGCATTTATCAACACGCACCTTAAATAATAATGATACTTACCACGTTAACATTGCTTTATTCTCTTTTCAAGGGGACTAGAATACCTCGACAGTCTGCCTGAAGATCAACCAAGACTTATAAAGTCACATCTTCACTATTTCATGCTGCCAGACCAATTAAAGAACGGAAAAGGACGTGTAAGCGTGTTTTCTTGTGAATTATATAAACACTTTTAAATTTTCAATTCTATATCAGATAACACATTTCTGTCTTGTGTAATTCTTACTAATCAGAATGAAACATTTGAAACCAAATCTATCTGATCATCCCATTTTGGGATCACAATCACATAACGAATTCTTTATATTGCAAATAGAGAAGGAAAAAGGAAGGGTGTGGTTAAAGTTTCAAAATGTGAGAAATAAATCTGGTTCGTTCAATTAAACGTCTGCATATGATCAAAGGATGTGATAAGAAAATATGTTTATGGTATTGTATAAAACTTTTGTGACCAAAGAAGGAATTGTTTGCATTAAGCAATTTCTTATGTAGCCACGATGATCTCTAAACTATGTTGCTATAGTCAAGACAAGGTAATGTGGAATAGAAATCACAATCTTGATTCAACTTATTCAAACACATTAGTATGCTTCGTTTTTATTATTATTGTTTTTAATGTTATTATAAGAAACACTGTAATACTTGAATATATTTGTTACAGATTGTTTATATCACGAGGAATCCCAAATCCTCTGTCACATCGCTTTACCGTGTGCTCAACTACATAAAAAATTCCCCGGCAGAGAGTCTAAAGGAGTATATAGAACTGTTTCTCGAAGGGAAAGGTAATCTACATTATTGTTTTCGCTTACGTTAACAGCTAGTACTAGATGAACTGAATGACAAAGACTCCCTTGCAAATAATGTAGAGTAACCTCCAATCTCATATCTGACGTTCGTTTTAATTCTTATGGTGCTGGGACCGACTTCATGGCATGCAAACAGGTTAGACACAGGCCAGCCTACAAATAATTTGGCGGCTGGCCTGTGATCTAACATGTTTTGTACTCTGGGTATCGTTCCTCATCAAAATTAAGCAAATATTTGGGAAAACAGACAACACAAAAATGTTTTTAACAAAAATACCCAGCATTATAAGGGTTAAACATAGCTGAACAAGTTAAAAGATCACAACGAATCCATAAGCAATCTTAATGGAACTATTTCTAACAGAAATATCATGACAATGGGACTTGGCTTATTTCCAACTACCCAGCATTCTAAGGGTAAAATCATAAGATCTTTTAAACACCACGACTATATATCATTTAACTATGGCTGATGAAAGCAGGAATTATTCTGTTACACAACATTTCATAATTCTAGTGTATTCCGGCCCATGGGGACGTCATGTGAGGGAATACTGGCAGCACAGAAACGACGAACACATTCTGTTTATACAGTTTGAGAAACTAGTCAAGGTGAGCAAACGGAATCAAGTGTGTTTGTAAAGGATTGCTTATGTCACAGCTATTAACAGCTGGGGCTTGGCGTTGATGTCATTATTAGACGTGGAGTTCTGCGATGACGCTCAATGATCCCAGACGGATTAAAGCATGTCGGGGGCCTGCGCGGCCTAGTGGTTACATAATGAGTACAAAACTTGAAATTACATGGCCCCCTGGTCAATCCAAATTCGGGGGACAGCATTTGAATTTCCACAAAGACAGTCTTTCGACTTACGAAATTCCGCTAGTTCAGGCGTATATCAGCCCCTATAGGTAGTTGAGTATGTTTAACGTTTATACTTGATAAGTCACAGTTGAGAGATATCTAAAATCAAATTGAATGTTGAAACAATTCTGCTTTGTATTATAGTAATGTTTACAAATAAAGTTAGTTATTGAAAGCATAATTGATTCATGCAGTGTCAACGTATCTAAATAAGTAGGCTACAGTCAATACAGGTTAGATCTTAAAGCCGGTGCAACAATTTTGGATCTAAATGCACATTTGTTAACTGTATACATGCTCCTAAAACTTAAAAGTCGAACTCATTTCTTCTTCCAATTACTATTCGCCAGTGTACATGACACAGTATCAAAAGTGTTTTACAGTTTTCTAGAAATCAAGTTTCAACATCCAAATTTTCTCCCACTTTTTGAAGAAACAGTTTTCAAACAATGGAGCTGCCCTCTACCCGTTTTTTGTTGCACAAATGGTTTACCTAGAATTACACCATGTCTGATCGTTCCTCGCGGCCTTACGGTCTGATTCAAGAACACAAAATAATTTGGAGACCTTTGCAAACTTTGTGAAACTTTGTAATACAATAAATATTTCGAAATAGTTTACATACAAAATTCTGAAATTGCAGGATAGGAGAAACACCATTAAGCGTATCGCGGAATTCCTGGGCCGGGACCTGACCGAGGAACAAATCGACAAGGTGGTGGACTATACGAAGATAGAGAGCATGAAGAGCAATAACTCGGTGAACTTTATGTACTTCGAGAACCTTTATTATACCGACACAACTGATGGAGCGTTTATTAACAAAGGTAAGAACTAGGTCAAAGGTACGTTAATTTGAGCTAGAGCATGTAATGATACACATTGGTGAACTAAATTTACTTCGAGAATCTATATCATACCGACACACCTGATGGAGCGTTTATTAACAAAGGTAAGAACTGAGTCAAAGGTACGTTAATTTGAGAGCGAGCATATAATGATACACATTGGTGAACTTAGTTCACTTAGAGAATCTATATCATACCGACACAACTGATGGAGCGTTTATTAACAAAGGTAAGAACTGAGTCAAAGGTACGTTAATTTGAGCGAGAGCATGTAATGATACACATTGGTGAATTAAATTTATTTCGAGACTCTATATCATACCGACACAACTGACGGGCGTTTATTAACAAAGGTAAGAACTGGGTCAAAGGTACGTTAATTTGAGAGCGAGCATATAATGATACACATTGGTGAACTTAATTTACTTCGAGAACCTTTATTATTCCGACACAACTGACGGACGTTTATTAACAAAGGTAAGAACTGAGTCAAAGGTACGTCAATTCGAGAGAGAGCAAATAATGATACACATTGGTGATCTAAATTTATTTCGAGAATCTATATCATACCAACTCAACTGACGGGCGTTCATTAACAAAGGTAAGAACTGAGTCAAAGGTACGTTAATTTGAGCGAGAGCATGTAATGATACACATTGGTGAATTAAATTTATTTCGAGAACCTTTATTATACCGACACAACTGACGGGCGTTCATTAACAAAGGTAAGAACTGGGTCAAAGGTACGTTAATTTGAGCGAGAGCATGTAATGATACACATTGGTGAACTTAGTTCACTTAGAGAATCTATATTATACCGACACAACTGACGGGCGTTCATTAACCAAGGTAAGAACTGGGTCAAAGGTACGTTAATTTGAGCGAGAGCATGTAATGATACACATTGGTGAACTTAGTTCACTTCGAGAATCTATATTATACCGACACAACTGACGGGCGTTCATTAACAAAGGTAAGAACTGGGTCAAAGGTACGTTAATTTGAGCGAGAGCATGTAATGATACACATTGGTGAATTAAATTTATTTCGAGAACATTTATTATACCGACACAACTGACGGCGTCCATTAACAAAGGTAAGAACTGGGTCAAAGGTACGTTACTTTGAGCGAGAGCATGTAATGATACACATTAGTGAACTTAGTTCACTTAGAGAATCTATATTATACCGACACAACTGACGCGTTCATTAACAAAGGTAAGAACTGGGTCAAAGGTACGTTAATTTGAGCGAGAGCATGTAATGATACACATTGGTGAATTAAATTTATTTCGAGAACATTTATTATACCGACACAACTGACGGGCGTCCATTAACAAAGGTAAGAACTGGGTGAAAGGTACGTTAATTTGAGCGAGAGCATGTAATGATACACATTGGTGAACTTAGTTCACTTAGAGAATCTATATTATACCGACACAACTGACGGGCGTTCATTAACAAAGGTAAGAACTGGGTCAAAGGTACGTTACTTTGAGCGAGAGCATGTAATGATACACATTAGTGAACTTAGTTCACTTAGAGAATCTATATTAAACCGACACAACTGACGGGCGTTCATTAACAAAGGTAAGAACTAGGTCAAAGGTACGTTACTTTGAGCGAGAGCGTGTAATGATACACATTGGTGAACTTAGATCACTTAGAGAATCTATATCATACCGACACAACTGACGGACGTTTATTAACAAAGGTAAGAACTGAGTCAAAGGTACGTTAATTTGAGCGAGAGCATGTAATGATACACATTGGTGAATTAAATTTATTTCGAGAATCTATATCATACCGACACAACTGACGGACGTTTATTAACAAATGTAAGAACTGGGTCAAAGGTACGTTAATTTGAGCGAGAGCATGTAATGATACACATTGGTGAATTAAATTTATTTCGAGAATCTATATCATACCGACACACCTGATGGAGCGTTTATTAACAAAGTTAAGAACTGAGTCAAAGGTACGTTAATTTGAGCGAGAGCATGTAATGATACACATTGGTGAATTGAATTTATTTCGAGAATCTATATCATACCGACACACCTGACGGGCGTTCATTAACAAAGGTAAGAACTGGGTCAAAGGTACTTTAATTTGAGCGAGAGCATGTAATGATACACATTGGTGAACTTTGTTCACTTAGAGAATCTATATCATACCGACACAACTGACGGGCGTTCATTAACAAAGGTAAGAACTGGGTCAAAGGTACGTTAATTTGAGCGAGAGCATGTAATGATACACATTGGTGAACTTAGTTCACTTAGAGAATCTATATCATACCGACACAACTGACGGGCGTTCATTAACAAAGGTAAGAACTGGGTCAAAGGTACGTCAATTTGAGCGAGAGCATGTAATGATACACATTGGTGAACTTAATTTATTTCGAGAATCTATATTATACCGACACAACTGACGGGCGTTCATTAACAAAGGTAAGAACTAGGTCAAAGGTACGTTACTTTGAGCGAGAGCATGTAATGATACACATTGGTGAACTTAGTTCACTTAGAGAATCTATATTATACCGACACAACTGACGGGCGTTCATTAACAAAGGTAAGAACTGAGTCAAAGGTACGTTAATTTGAGCGAGAGCATGTAATGATACAATTTTGGTGAACTTAGTTCACTTAGAGAATCTATATTATACCAACACAACTGACGGACGTTTATTAACAAAGGTAAGAACTGGGTCAAAGGTACGTTATTTTGAGCGAGAACATGTAATGATACACATTGGTGAATTAAATTTATTTCGAGAATCTATATCATACCGACACAACTGACGGACGTTTATTAACAAAGGTAAGAACTGGGTCAAAGGTACGTTAATTTGAGCGAGAGCATGTAATGATACACATTGGTGAATTAAATTTATTTCGAGAATCTATATCATACCGACACACCTGATGGAGCGTTTATTAACAAAGTTAAGAACTGAGTCAAAGGTACGTTAATTTGAGCGAGAGCATGTAATGATACACATTGGTGAATTGAATTTATTTCGAGAATCTATATCATACCGACACACCTGACGGGCGTTCATTAACAAAGGTAAGAACTGGGTCAAAGGTACTTTAATTTGAGCGAGAGCATGTAATGATACACATTGGTGAACTTTGTTCACTTAGAGAATCTATATCATACCGACACAACTGACGGGCGTTCATTAACAAAGGTAAGAACTGGGTCAAAGGTACGTTAATTTGAGCGAGAGCATGTAATGATACACATTGGTGAACTTAGTTCACTTAGAGAATCTATATCATACCGACACAACTGACGGGCGTTCATTAACAAAGGTAAGAACTGGGTCAAAGGTACGTCAATTTGAGCGAGAGCATGTAATGATACACATTGGTAAACTTAATTTATTTCGAGAATCTATATTATACCGACACAACTGACGGGCGTTCATTAACAAAGGTAAGAACTAGGTCAAAGGTACGTTACTTTGAGCGAGAGCATGTAATGATACACATTGGTGAACTTAGTTCACTTAGAGAATCTATATTATACCGACACAACTGACGGGCGTTCATTAACAAGGGTAAGAACTGAGTCAAAGGTACGTTAATTTGAGCGAGAGCATGTAATGATACAATTTTGGTGAACTTAGTTCACTTAGAGAATCTATATTATACCAACACAACTGACGGACGTTTATTAACAAAGGTAAGAACTGGGTCAAAGGTACGTTATTTTGAGCGAGAACATGTAATGATACACATTGGTGAATTAAATTTATTTCGAGAATCTATATCATACCGACACAACTGACGGACGTTTATTAACAAAGGTAAGAACTGAGTCAAAGGTACGTTTATTTAAGCGAGAGCATGTAATGATACACATTGGTGAATTAAATTTATTTCGAGAATCTATATCATACCGACACAACTGACGGACGTTTATTAACAAAGGTAAGAACTGAGTCAAAGGTACGTTAATTTGAGCGAGAGCATGTAATGATACACATTGGTGAATTGAATTTATTTCGAGAATCTATATCATAACGACACACCTGACGGGCGTTCATTAACAAAGGTAAGAACTGGGTCAAAGGTACGTTAATTTGAGCGAGAGCATGTAATGATACACATTGGTGAACTTAGTTCACTTAGAGAATCTATATCATACCGACACAACTGACGGGCGTTCATTAACAAAGGTAAGAACTGAGTCAAAGGTACGTTAATTTGAGCGAGAGCATGTAATGATACACATTGGTGAACTTAGTTCACTTAGAGAATCTATATCATACCGACACAACTGACGGGCGTTCATTAACAAAGGTAAGAACTGGGTCAAAGGTACGTTAATTTGAGCGAGAGCATGTAATGATACAATTTTGGTGAACTTAGTTCACTTCGAGAATCTATATTATACCGACACAACTGATTGGCGTTCATTAACAAAGGTAAGAACTCGGTCAAAGGTACGTTAATTTGAGCTAGATCATGTAATGATACACATTGGTGAACTTAATTTATTTCGAGAATCAATATTATACCGACACAACTGACGGACGTTTATTAACAAAGGTAAGAACTAGGTCAAAGGTACGTTAATTTGAGCGAGAACATGTAATGATACACATTGGTGAACTTAGTTCACTTAGAGAATCTATATCATACCGACACAACTGACGGGCGTTCATTAACAAAGGTAAGAACTGGGTCAAAGGTACGTTAATTTGAGCGAGAGCATGTAATGATACACATTGGTGAACTTAGTTCACTTAGAGAATCTATATCATACCGACACAACTGACGGGCGTTCATTAACAAAGGTAAGAACAAAGGTACGTGAGCGAGAGCATGTAATGATACACATTAAACTTAAAGAGAATCTATATTATACCGACACAACTGACGGGCGTTCATTAACAAAGGTAAGAACGTCAAAGGTACGTTTGAGCGAGAGCATGTAATGATACACATTGGTGAACTTAGTTCACTTAGAGAATCTATATTATACCGACACAACTGACGGGCGTTCATTAACAAAAGAACTGAGTCAAAGGTACGTTAATTTGAGCGAGAGCATGTAATGATACAATTGGTGAATTAAATTTATTTCGAGAATCTATATCATACCGACACAACTGACGGACGTTTATTAACAAAGGTAAGAACTGAGTCAAAGGTACGTTAATTTGAGAGAGAGCATATAATGATACACATTGGTGAACTTAGTTCACTTAGAGAATCTATATCATACCGACACAACTGACGGGCGTTTATTAACAAAGGTAAGAACTGGATCAAAGGTACGTTAATTTGAGCTAGAGCATGTAATGATACACATTGGTGAACTTAGTTCACTTCGAGAACCTTTATTATACCGACACAACTGACGGGCGTTTATTAACAAAGGTAAGAACTTGGTCAATGGTACGTTAATTTTAGAGAGCGAGCATATAATGATACACATTGGTGAACTTAATTCACTTAGAGAATCTATATTATACCGACAACTGATACTCCGTCTGCGGCATTCATGAACACTAGTTTAAACCATTTATATTATTCCTATCAGTGAAATAGTGGGGTTTCTCAGCGTATGTATTTTCAATCTTGTCACAGTGAATATTGTCATGAGTGATGATATCGAAAAGTCAAACCCTCACTAGTGATGATATCAGTTTTGACGGAACTACTTTTTTTAATCATTCGTTTGCTTTAAGGTCATAGATGCACTTTTGCACACGGCACTAAAAGGTGTGTATACCCAATTGTATCCATATGCGTGAATGACGTCATGTGCGTGGTAAACTGCTTCGCTCCTCGCATTTTATTTTCCGTTTGGCGTTTATGGAGATATTTTTGCAAATAAATTTTATGTAGTGGAATAAAATGATTTGAAAATCAACTTCATTCGATTGATATAAAAATATGTCACTAAAATGTGTTGTTATCAAGTTGAAAAAAACTCGTTCTTCGAACTCTTTCTTTTTCAATCTGATTTCAACTCATTATCGTGGCATATGTTTAATATCAATCGAAAGAGTTGATCATCTTCTATATCACCAACGTTGTGACATAGTTCGTGACATTGCATAGCACGTGGAAAATAAGAGGGAGAGAGGCGTACCGAAAATAATGATTTGTTCACCCCGTTATAAATTCCGTTCCTTTTTATCTGATCAGTTGTTCCATCTTTGTAACATTTGTTAATAATTATATTTTGACTCTGAAATAAAACTAGTTATGAGCAAATATAATTGAATTATGCATTAATGAAGAGTTCTTTGTGCCATACAATCAATGCACTTTTTTGACTTTCTAAGAAAGCAAACTTAAGGCTATCCCCCCGAATATCTGTATAGTTCTTAAAACCTTTATCTGAGCCAATTGGGCCACGTCACGGGAAAAGGGGCACTCGGACAAAGCTGACGTGGCGGCTGGTCTGGGGCTACACTGTTTGCCATCTTAGAAGACATCAAGTTCTACCTTTAAATAAATACAAATGATAACTGTCGTGACTAGATGCTGGAGTAATAGCGTTAAGAAAGAGCTGAGTCAGTGGTTTTTATTTATGTCCGAGTGCCCCTTTTCGCGTGACGCGGCCCAATTAGTCTTGATTTAGCGATGTTAATCCGTTCCACGAAGGCGACGTCTGTTCGCTCAATTTAATACGATTATATCACAAACTGCACGAGAAAATGTTTCCATGGCAACATGAGTTAAGTATCTTCCAAAACAAACAACAAATCCTGCTTCGTTTCCTGAAAGCGGTCTATTTGACCACTGTGATCGTTCAATTGTCCGGCCTTAACCCTTTCCCAAACAACAAATTTTCGACTGTCCCAAATTGAAAGAGTTTGCATACGACATTTTAAAATGTGATGAAACTGAAAAATGTTCTTCAGAAAGAGCAGAACACCTTGTGGGAAAAGGAGAAATTGCTCGTTATGAGCAATTTCTCCTTTTCCCTCAATGTTTTCTAAAGTCGTCTACAACAAAGTCGTCAAATGTCGTTATTGTTTGGGAAAGGGTTAAGAAGGCCTTTGATATTTCTTTTCAAAAAACGGCAGTTAACTCGAAAAAGAACATGAAAACCCGGGAACAGCAATTACACTCACTAAAGTTAACTCGACGCCAGTTTCTTGCAACTTTTAAAGACCGTTTTATGTGCACAAACATTATGTTCTCTTTGTGTGATATCAAAATGATACAATACACCCGTCTTGACAGAATAATATAGCTGACATATTGTTGACGCGATGTGAAACAAGTATAACAAATAAAACTTCTTTGTGAACATTAATGCCATGAGCCCTGAACAGAAGGTAACACAACACAAAACCATCGATGAAATGTCTATATCCCATTGCACTCTGTGGTGAAAGCCTATTGATCAGCCGTTCTGTATTCTTTACAGGTGAGACGGCGGGCTGGAAAAAAGACATTCCCGAAGAATTGGCCAAACGCATGGATGATTACATAAAGAGTGAGCTGGGTGAAACAGACCTTGTGTTTGAATAGAACACGTAGAGTGCAATCTAAAGAAAGACTCGCTGAACAAACTTGTGAATCAACATCAGATGTATAACGTTTTCCAGCTTGAAATATACATAGGCTGGTAAAGTCAAGATTGACCAGTCGCCTACACGTCTAAAAATGAAACGATTGAACCAATGAAATTGTGTTCAAACGTCTGGCAACAACATACACGAAAACATTGCTATGAAAAGCCTCTTTTTGAGGGTTCAATGTAAACTATAAAGTGAGTGGAGGACTTATGGTAGTCTTGCATTGATCCATCTATATATTAAATATATACACCAATGAATGATAAAACAATGGTTTACTTTCTTTATATCTTACAACATGTCGACGAGATTGTGTCGAATTGTCATATGTTAAATGAGACACACAAGACGCCACGATAATCATCTCTATACAGGCTTCTGCCTTTTTACCATCATCAGGTTTGTTGAATGGAAAGGTCCGCATCTATTGAATGTGCTTGCTGATCGTCTTGGTTTCACATATAATGCTCAAAGATGCCTCCATTAACGCGCCACTTTACAATGATGTACTATTGTTGAGGATTATATTCATATAAATCGGTTTTGGCTTACGCAAATATTTCCGTAAGTCATTTGATAAAACGGTACCAAGGTGTTGTGCTTGGTCTTGCAAAATCAATTTTCACGCCACACAAGCAACCTTCCCGGATGCTAGTTAGATAACCTTGAAGCAATGAAATTGGAAAGCGTGTTTTTACAAATTAAAAAGGCCATGCAAATATAATTGGTTACATGTTAATCATGACAGTGGCTCTAAAGTGAAAATATACAAGTCTATACTACATTTAAGTTGCATGTATTGAACAAGCTCTATTGAACTGAGCTAGTTTTTTGACAATATCATACTGATCAAACCAATAAGATCCGGTTTGCACTGGTCCTGTCTAATCCGCGAATATTAATAAGAAAGAACAATGACAGCTGTCACTATATTCACGCAACAAATGCAACTTTTCCATAGCTTTTTAAATAAACGTTAGTGGTGTCGCATTGATTCCGGACATATTAGAGTGTATATCTTTAGACTCGATTAGATAGATATACTAGTAATGTTCACGGTAAAAATTGATGAAGTCAATTGGATGTGTTTATTTCTAATCGTTTCTCATAGATAGCTATTACCAAAAGGTAGAAGCTCTAATAGAATAGGGGATGTTCTATATATCAAAGCTCACACATTTAAGTAAAGTCAAGGGAATGCTACCCATAGACACAATTATCTCTATAGGTTATCAGTTTATTCTATAAGGGGACTATCTCATAAATGTTCTGTATGTAAAACCATCGAAGAGGTGATTAAATCAATCCTCGGCATTTCTGTACTTTAAAGTTGCTGTACATTTCTATTTTCATTTACAAAAGTGAAACTCGTCTCCATGCCTTTCAGTGCGTTGATGGTAAAAGTTTATCCGTTTCAACGAGTTCGAATGATGGAAACAAAGTTCATACATAGTCAAAGGTTTGTGACGTTATAATGGGTGTTTCTCAATATACCGCTGTTTTCATATGGGTAACTGGGATTAAGATCATTATTTACAAAATAAACCGTTTTATCTGTTTCATATATCGGTAATATAAATGTTCTACATTTTCACCATTGACTAATGTAAAGGGGCGTTGCGTGCATCAAGGATTTAGTTTTATGTCACTCAAAAGGACTGTTATTCATTTTGTCAGCAGAATATATAGTATTTTAAAAAGGGACTATAATCCCCAATCTGTGTGATGGTCCATTTGACGCAACCGATAGTCTACACCATCATAGGATGTGCAATAAAAAAGTTTGAAAAATCGATTCATGACTAATAGGGAAGTTACATTTAAACTGATCACCTTTTTCACAAACAACACATGTTTGACTGTCCCAAATTGAAAGAGTTTGCAGACGACATTTCAAAATGTAATGAAATTGAACAATATTCTTCAGAAAGAGCAGAAAACAACGTTACGAGCAATTTCTCCTTTTCCCACAATGTTTTCTAAAATCGTCTGCAACAAAGGCGTCAAATGTCGTTATTGTTTGGGAAAGGGTTAGATATATATTTTTCAAATACGTACAAGATTCAGCAGTTACTCAAGTTATATCAAGGTGACAGGGCACCTGTATAATGACCATGCTATCTTTGCCCTCTACAGGCAACGTCTACAGTTTCGTATCTAGTGAAGTAAAACGAATTTGACTTGAACATCACTTTGACAACTGCAGTGTGACTAACACTCTAGAAATGTATGCCGTGTTAAGTAGACCTATGTTGTGGGTACAGTATGGAACACTCCTCTTGTTGATATGTTTGATATCATACTTATACCTCTATGATACAATTCGGATTGAAAATGGCGGGCGACTATCTAAAGTCGTTGTGAATAACGGTAAGGCGGTGCCGCAGAATTCTTTTAAAACAAATACACGGGACACAGTGGTTAAAAACAGTCGACACGTACCCTTTATTAAACCAGTAAAGAATGACCTTATTGCCGATGTCGGCCGCACGCTCAGCACATACAGAACACATTCAACCACGTCTACAGAAAGTTCATTAGGAGATATGGAATATTCGAGTACAATGACAGGACATTCCGATTCAGACGTGGTTAATACACACAGTGATTTGAACCGTTCCAGTTCGAGGCTAGGTGATTCTATGACAGATTCAAGACATTCAAACACAAAAACAAGCTATCACAGTATGGGATACATTCATTCAAGCGACTCTGTGGAATATACAAGCGTCGTTGAAGAGTACTCCAGCAATGAAGGAGTCCCATTTGAGGTAATATAAAGCAATAGTTGTCCTAAGTAACTTTACCTGATCTTCAAATATTCAATATTACTGAGTTTTCCATTTCTATTTGTACTTCATGTGCGTTTATATCATTCATATTGATGTTGCGCGCAATAGTAAGGTTAAAGGTGCACGTGTCTTACTTTACTTAATATGGGCTTACCAGACTAAGAGTGTGTTCATATCTTCTGATTCTGAAAAAAAATCGGATAATGACCAATCAAAGGCCAGACCTACTGACCACTTCTAGGAGTGACAAGGTTTTGTTATATATCCAAGCATATGCAAGTAAAATGCAGTTAAACTACGACACAAATTGCATTTTATTTGTACGTGCTCAATAATGTTTGCCTAGATAAGATGTCATGTTCCAAATTAGCCTGTGACAAATTCATTTGTTCTTGAAAAATAAAATAATCGTTTCGAGCAATTTCTCCTTTTCCCACAATGTTTTTCAGAGTCGTCTGCAAGAAAGGGGTAAAATGTCGTTATTGTTTGGCAATGGGTCAAGGAACGATACATTCTTTTACTTTAAACATTTCTTCGCGAAATAGCAAATACATTATTATCATTTATGATTTGAAATTGCCGTCTGTATTGAGTATATTCGTGTACTTGAAAACCTGTCACACCGTTTCGGAGAAGCGATTGCGTAACAAATCCCGGAAATCCAAGGAGTGCGAAGATAATCTAAAGCGATTATGTTGTCAACATGTTATTTATCACGTGTTGCACTTTAAATCTACATAATATTAACATAACAAGACAGCTTAAGCTTTCACATATCGACGGACCTTCATCGCATTGGGAAGGAAGGGCAGCTTAATAAACCAATAACTCCTAAACATGGCTTCCCTCCGTGGCAAAAGGCCTATGTGAAGAACTGACTGTTGTCTTGAATGGTCACCTCCATTATTTTCCGGATTATCTTGACATCCTAATGCACGAATAATCGAAACTGCATCTTTGATCCCAGTTGTCGTAAAACGACACGGACTCGGACAGGTTAAATGACAGTATCGATAATTCATTGCCTTACCATGGTATGCGAAACACCAACCATATTCCCAGTCTTTTATTAATCCCTGGATATGAGATAATCGCCATGCCGATTTGCCACACCATTGCGTCGATGCTTGTTAATTGACGTACAAATCTTACGTTAAACTAAAGTTGGTACCAATTCCCAAGCAATTAGTTTTTGACCATCAGTAAAGTACAACGACAAGATCAGTCAAAGTTTGGCTTTTTGTCGAGAAACATAAAACTAGGATTCCAATGAATAACATTGACGTTAGAAAGCCTCCCAATTCATCACCGGAGAGATCGAAATCAGGAAATGTCATTTGGTAGTCAACAGCACTTCATATTGAGACGAGCATTGCATTCACAACAGCTTGTTCACAATCGAGTGAAAATCTGGTGTCAACCGGAATACTAACACAGGCCCTGCTTAGCATATCAATGATGTGTGGGTATGGCTCGTATGAGACTGTCGCAATTGTATGTCGAGAATAATGACGCATATGTGATTGACATTAATATTTTTTCTGACACACGATTTAAGGTAAGACCTTGGTAATGGAGAAAGGCCAGAATAACAAAATTAAACATTTAACAAAATAGATGCCATTTAAGAATCATGTTTCATTTTATCAGAGCCTTTGCTTGGTTGGAATTTGTATTTGCCAACTTCATTCATTACAATTTAGATGTGAAACTTGAAAATTTGAAATAAACAGTCCTAACAATGTCCCTTAGTCTTTTGGGAAGATTTGTCCATAGGTGTATACCGGTGTTTGTGAAACATTTTGACCAAATGGTACAAACTCTTTGAAGCACCACGAGTATTCACAAAGGTAATGTTGTCATATTAGGCACCCATGGGTTCTTACCGTGTACATCTGTCATGTATATAAAGTAAATGTCTAAAATGGTCACCTTAATAGACTATTATTAAGCTTATCGACATCACAGAATATACTTTGTTCAACCCTATTTTTTGTTTAAAAATGCTTTCAATATAAGCAAATGATACATACTTGTATTCCAGGATTCGATCGTCGGTGGCTTACCGAAGGAACACAGGCTAGACGGATTGCAGCCGGTTCTAGCGTTCGACTCCCAGATTTTGATATACACTGTAATCATAGGAAACACCACATACAATTCGGCCTGGGATAAGATCTCAGTGCAAGGCTGGCAGGCAATGGATCTCGTGAATAAAACAATACGGTTCTGCGTAAGGCATAAGTCTGGAATTGTTAGGAACTATGGCAACGTTGAGAGACATCAGTCAAGGTTTGGTAAAAAAATGGCATACCCTGCTGTCCAGTTTATAAGTTATTTAAACGGGAATTATGGGAACGATCCCCCAGAGTTAGTGACCCTTACCAATCGAACAGGACAGAATAGTTGTCATAGCAACTATTCGTTGTATTCGAAGACATCTTTCGCCTACAGACAACCTGGAGAAATAGCGGTGTTTGCTAAGGTGAGTTCGGTGTGAATTGGACAACCAAATACTTGTTCCTTTAACCCTTTCTCAAACAACAATTGTTATTGTTTGGGAAAGGGTTAAACCTACTTCTTTGCATTGGTTGTGAAAAAGTTCTTAGATATAAAACTCTCGATACGCTTCATAAAAACATAACCACTATTCTAACCGAATTAGGATTAATGAATGATCGCAATGTGGATCCCGCTACTCACAGGATTAGAGCCTGTGACCCTTTTGTCCTGAGGCCGACACATTACCCAAGGACCACACAAAGCTTCTTAAACTGAATGTAGCGTTTAAAGGCTCGTTGTTAGGATGGTGAAAGAAGATGGTAAATACTATGGATTAATAACTAGATATAACTATACATAACATACACCTAAAACAGATTTTGGGGTTTGATTTCTGAGTTGTAAAAGTCAGTTATTGACGTCTAAGCCTTCTGTGATCTAGAGTGTGTGTTATGAATTATTTATACAAGCGTTTAACTAACGAAGAAATAAAACTGCATGTCAGCCCGACTAAGTTTAACATAGATGATGTTAGGATCGCAAATGTTCGTAGTTAACAAAACGCACGTTCGCATACAAGGAACTATTGTAACGAACAAAGCAAATAGTCTTTGACCTCTAAAAGACACGCTTACATCTGATCTGTCAAAAACACCATCGTCCACTGACCAGCTGCGTTGTCTATTTATATACTCACATCCCCTAATCTCCGAGAATATGCGCCCCAGTCTTTACTCGTGGTAGTAACGTGGGCAAAGCAACTCCAGAATAAGGAGTCTTTTCCCCACACATTGCCTATGTAACGGAACGAGCAAATAAATCTCTCAAAGACACAATAACATCAGATAATTGTAATAGACCGTCATCACTGAGCGGTTGTCTATTGATATACCAACTTGTTCCTGTTAACAATGTATTAGATTCTCAATTTTGCATACTCGTTCCACAAACGTTACATTATGATCAACGACTTAATCTTAATAGCATTACAGCAGTTCACGCTAATAAAAGAACAGACTAGATTTGCTTTCAACACATTTGAATCATTCCCTATGACTATTAACAAACGTGCTTAACCCTCATAATGCTGGAACCGTGTTCATGCTAATGCAAACAGGTTAGATCCAGGCTAAGCGCTTAAACAATATTCGGTTGGCCTGCGAGCCTACCTGTTTGCTACTCTGAGTACCTTTCCTCAATAAAATTGAGCAAGTATTTAAGGTTTTGATAAGCAGACGACCCAAAAATCTACTTTTAAGAAAATTATCCAGCATTCTAAGAGTTAATTTCAATAAGCAGAACATTATGCACAAGCATTGGTCAATTAGAAGGGTAAATATACATACTATTTGACTATACTTTGCAGGCGACAATATGTAAAAAGCAAAGAAAGCGACACATTCTAATAAATCTTCATTTTATGAATAAGTATGCATGGATTCTTTGAAATTTACACACAAATAGCCAGACGGAAATAAATAAAAATATAAATCTGTGACCAATTTTTTAACAACTAATCATCAATGTTGTTACATGTTGCTGACATTATGTTTGCTTTATTTCAGGTAATATTCGGCAACATATCGGCTGATAGTATCTTGTCATGGTTTGAGATGCATAGTCTTTTAGGTTTTAGCAAAGTATTTATTTACCCTATGGATCTAAACGAAAGAGCTTCGAAAGTGTTAAAGCACTATGAAAGAGAAGGAAAAGCGGAACTTATACCTTTTGCCATGCCTGGATCGGGTAAATACGAATCCTTGACCTAAAGATTAATCTAACAAAAATCTAGATATTGTTCTGTTACTTACATGTATGTGCAAAGGTCCCCCAATGTTCTTAACATTTTCCACTGACAAATGAATAAATGATCAGGAAATGTTTTTATAGTAAAAACATGTATAAAAAATTAAATCCGAAGGAAGGTTCGACTCCATTACAATAGGTGTAACTTACGTTTGTTTCAGGTTATGACAACGATTCATTACGTCATGCTATATTTAATAAATGACATGCCCACGTACCTACATATTTGATTCTGCAAATAGAAACATAAATGGAAATGAACACAATTTACCAAGCTGCAAAGTTTGGCTATTTGGGCCCATAATTACTTCATTGATCACGAGGAATTGCATCTGGAATTGAGTACTAAGACTGCGGTCTGTTTTTCTACACCTAGAACCAATATTTTATGAAGTCGTTTGATAATTTATATACTTCATTTTCCATGGCCCGATTTTGATTTATATTGGTACCGATTCGTATACGACTCTCATTAGGTTATTTCGTCATTATTTCCTGAGAGGAACGATTAAGACCCCCTACCCCAGTACCCACTCGATAAAACACCAGTACAATCATCTCATAGTCTTTAAGGCAATGTATTGTTAATGATTTTCCTACAGAGGGATGCAGTGATATACATGATCATTTAAACAAACACTCACCACTTTCAGCACATGGACTTTCCCTCGCAAAACTTAATAAAAAGTCGAACCGTATTTTCAACGACAAGAACGTAGCCCTGTTTGACGGCTTGGAGCGGCTCCGAGGCTACGACTATGTGGTGGCTATTGATATAGACGAATATCTCATTCCTAAACGGGCGAAAACATGGCGTTCATTATTTGTAAGTAATTCAAATAATGTTTATCAGGGGACTGTCTAGCAAACATTCGTAATTTTACGTCAACGTTAACGAAATTCTCGTAACCCTTGAATATCAATGAAACTTAGTTTTCAAGAAAAAACACTAAATATGTGTCATAGCACGATTCAGATGTTACAGTTAGGATTCGTGAGACCATTCACATCTAAGTTAGTGGAATTCAGAGGTCTTCATTTTCTCTTCAGTTTTACGTTTACTTGAAAGTATATCCTTTCGTTCGAACCTTTTTAATACAAGCCCCAGGGTACCGTTTAACTAAACAGTCTATGCTCAAAATTTGACTAGGTTCGAAACAACAGTCCCTTTTATTTTAACATTGGGCCTAGCAATATTGAAAAGTTACACAACATTGGAATCGTCTCTCCAAGACACTTCCAATGACGTGTCACATTGCATGGTCGTTCTTTCATTTAAGATACTATCCATCTTTATCAGTTTTGACTCACGCAAATGATGTCTTCAAGTTGTATAGTACCCAGATACATGACGTCAGGCTATCAGCAGATGGATTGTCTTTAGGTTAGGTTAGAATATAATCATGAATATGTAGTATTAATCCGGTTTTTTGTTTGTTTAATTCTGCTTTGTGCTAGCAATAGTTCAATAATATGATGACGACCATTGTTAATTTCCGCTTAAAGCCATCCTGTAAATTCAAATGTCAACGTGACAAGAACTAACACCTACAATATGGATTGACCGTTCCAAATCAGGCATTTGTATAGAAGGCCTGGGTATCGTTCTAATACAATAAAAACATTGAATTAAGGTAAATCAAACAATAACATTGTAGTAGGTATTACAAACCGTCACAAAGCTGCAGGATAATCATCCGTGCAAGAACATACCTGTGTACAATCTGACACTGCTTCACAAGCAGAACTATGCATATGAAGTAGAAAGTCAAATGTCTAAAAGTGATTGCTTAAGCCATTACCAAACAATAACGACCTTTGACCAGTTTGTTGCAGAACACTCTGGAAAACATTGTGGGAAAAGGACACATTGCTCGTAACGAGCAATGTCACATTTTCTCACAATGTTTTCTGTCCTATCAGATGATTAGTTTTAAAATTCATCACATTTCGAAATGTCGTCTGGAAACTCTTTCAATTTGGGACAGTCGAAAATTTGGCGTTTGGTAAAGGGTTAAGGGTATATCGATCCGGAAGAAGCTGTTCGCAGGAACAAGATGTTGATACATGTTTAACTAAATCTTACCTCCAACAGGATACTGAATTCACTAAACTCCACCCCGGCCGTGCAGGTGTTTTGTTGTATACATTCCTGCACCTCACGGACTGGGGTCCCACATCAAACTCGTCCAGGTTTGAGGTCGCCCGCTATTTCATGCGCACCGGTAAGACTAAGGACAGAAGGAAGCACGTCTTTATTCCATCTCGGATCATCGATACAGGCATTGAGACGCATCTATTCAAAGCCGCTGCTGGGTTCAAAGGCATGTAAGTATCGTTTTTGATCCCCTTTCACTAAGAATGGATCTGTAATGGTGGCATGCCTAACCCTTTACAGAACGGCACATTTCTGATTTGATTACAAATTGAAAGGGTTTGCAGACGACATTTCAAAATGTGATGAAATTGGAAAATAATCTTCTGATAGGGCAGAAAACATTGTGGGAAAAGGAGAAATTGCTCGTTACAAGCAATTCCTCCTTTCCCCACAATGTTGTACAGAGTAGTCGGCAATAAAGTGGTTATATATCGTTACTGTTTGGTAAAGGGTTAAGGTCAAGCTCCAAGTTTCAAGTTTATTTTACTGTAAATAAATACCTCTGGCCCATAATAAAACGCATTTACAAAGTACAATTTAACTAAAGTATTGGGACTAGAGACCGACAAACCCGGATACAATCCTCGATGGCGACCAATTATTCCAGCATAGATTGTACGACAAGACACATATCCTATCCATGTACGTGAATCTCATCCAGGGAACATGTACCTATGCTAAAAAGAGAGCTTTGTAGTTAATAAGTAAAAAGAAGATTCATAGATATCCGAAACTTATTTGTTTATAACGGCTACCGGATTCAGTGGGGTAATGTGCAATGTTTGTTTTTTTTCTTACACGCAAACCAGGCATATTCATATCCGATTTACAATCCATTCAAACCTGCGGTTCAATTGAATCAAATGCACCTCTGTGTTCATTTCGATGAATACAAGTCCTTTGAATTCGATACACTAAAGAGACAGAGCAACCTGAAGACAATGCTATCGAATCTGCTGACTGATTCAAAGGCATATATGTTACGTTGTCGACTTCCCTTTACGTATACCAGTCATTGATAACAGAAATGCGCTTTACTCGAATCCGCTGATGGTTTGAAATCATTCATTTGAATTAACATGAATAAAGATTATCAAGCGTCTTTAAGATAAGTTTGGATTTGATGTGGCCGTACAAAATTCGTCAATTGATAATTAATGTCGTTTCATAAGATCTCTACTATGTCAGGTTAACCAATGAAGTATTAAACAAGTCGAATTGTGACCTCTTAACTCTTAGAATTCTCAAACCCAAAGGCTCAAAGGCTCCTTTATTTCAACTAAGAATGAATGGCATTAAAGTATGACAGTCAAAACATGTATATACTATACACAGTCTTTGTAAAGCTAGAAGGTCGTATATATCCCATTTATCACAAACACGACCTTTCAGTGTGACGAACAATGCTATATTTTAGACGTTATATGTGACGAATAATTCAATATTTCAGGCGTTTTATGTCCCCGAACCTGGGCGGACTTCACCATTTCAGATCATGTCGTAAGGAGTGGATCACACACAATTCTACAGTACAGTGCAGCACAGAACGGATCTACGATGATAGTGTATACAAACTGTTCAAACGAGCGGAGAGCAATATCATGAAGCTTAAACAAAAGCTAAACGTTTGACTGATGCCTCTATAATATCATGCAAGTGTTTGAGTGAGTAATAATGTGCGTGATTCAGTGAAAGCAAGAGAAACATAGTGTTTTTGCGCGAGAATAGATAGACCGATGGATTTATTTGGTAAACAGATATAACATTACATGGCAACAACATATTATTAGATATATAAAACATGTATCGTAAATGCAATTGAAAAACCATGAAAGCACATCAAATCCAAGAATAACACAAATAAGCGAAAAGTGATGTCCCCTTATTTCCATAGTGCTCCTTTTTAAGAGAAAGAGAGATCGTATGTGTGAGTGAGTGGTATTTGATATTATTACCTCATCAGAGTGTCAATACAATTAAGTTTCTTTCCGTTGACCGATGTATATTTATTACAACTTCTCTCGATATATGCCAGCCGCCTATCAAGGCGTCAACTGTTGACCCATATGGACATTTTTGAACGATACATAGAGAATAGATGGTTGGTGTCGTGAATCGGAAATGTTATCGGGCAAGTTTTAGGAATATTATCCGGTGAGCCGAAGGCGAAACGGATAATATTCCGATGCCGAGCCCGATAACTTTTCCTATTCAAAGACACCAATCATCTATTCTATTTATCCTTTTACCTTTATGTATACTAATATGAAAATAGGCAAAGCCTAAACCGGGCAAAAGAGATTTTTTCCTTTAGTTAATGAACAGTGCTAATTCTGGATTTGTATAACATAATGTTCCCTTTGTATTGTATCAGTAGTACTAGGCCAGGAAGCAGTGTCCTGTCTGAAGGCACTCCAATTTGAAAGAAATAGCCATTGTCAAGATACAAATCAGATGTGTTTAATATATAACCTACGACACCAACTACTTTATTCTACCACTATGGATATATATGAGTTGCTAACCATTACGAATAGTACACATTGTCATTAGACAAAAGTATAGTTGGTATTATGCGTTTGATACTTCGGCTTGTATGATATTCTTTCGAAAGTCATTGCACCACGACTTTTTAAATGTCTAACCAAAGCGCAATGATATTCGTATGGGTTAAATGGTCAGTGTCTATGGTAACTCAGATGATTCAAGCTTTAACTGTGGCGAAGAATGAAATATCTACGTCTGGATCATTCGGACTATGTCTAGGGAGGAATATTGGAAGGTTCTGGTGGGGAAATAACAGGAGCAGAGATTAATGTCCATTGATACAACTGAAACACTCTGTTGAAAATGGTTTTAAACCATAATCCAACAATAGCATCTAAGACTTAAAATTGATGTATGGTTGGATGCTATCAATGGATACTCCATAACCACATTTTAGCTGTGATCCAGGTCCTACCCAAAACTAACTTCGGGGGGTGCGGGTGGAACGCTTCTTCATGTTGAATTATTTTGACTAAACCACAGAGCAACGATGTTTGTATTGGGTAAGTGATCGGTGGCTTAGAAGGTTTATTCGCAGGAACTGACGAGGAAATAATTGGAACAAACAGGGATATGTCTACTGACACAACTGAAACATTCTGTTGAAAATGTTGTTAAACCATAATCAAACATAGCATCTAAGACTCATGTATGTGTGGTTGGTGGTTCTCGCTAGATACTCTCATGTTTAAGCTATCCTACCCATATCAGTAATGCAATAAGAAACAGAAGACACTGTGTGTGCATTATCAAAACCACCAAACTAAATAATTTGAATTCCAAAATCTCTCCATGCAAAATGAGGATTCAATGCAAGACTTCAGTTAGTACTTCCAATATGTGAAGCACTTACAGTTTTGTATTGCACTGAAACCTTGATATGTAGAATTTACTCTTCACCAAATTGTATGTTGTAAGTATATGCTTTCTCTGAATCATTCTTAAAAACCTTTCACAGCATATGATTTAATGATGAAATAGAGGGGAAAATTTGTGTTAGGAAGGAAATCCATCATTGTCAAAAGTCTTTGAAATTATCTAAAGCACCAAAAGTCTTTCTATAATTAGTTGAAACAAACAAAAGATAATTCTATTGTTAAACAATTGACAAAATTTATTGAGGTTAATTAGTAGTAATAACAAACACTTTTCTCAATAGAATATGTACAGATCTATACAAAAACTTGTTCAAATGATCAGCCTTTATTTGGTTTAACCTTCTCCAAAATGCAATGCATGATTTACATTATGTTGTTTGAATAAGGAAAGTTATATAAGTTTGCATATTTTCCACATTTATACATAACCTTAAATGCTGCAATGTTGAGTCAATAACCTGTTACTCCTTTTAACAAACTATTGATTAAAGTATTCTTTCCAAATGTTTTGTTTCGTCATCTTCAGGGTGTAATATCCATACTTGTGGAATATTTCACAATTTACAAAAAGGAGTCCAAATTGAGAACAAAGCACAGAATTTTTGTAAATTCCTATAACTATTACATCTTCTATTGAAAGTAAACAGGCAAAATTTCATCATTTATCCTTAAAGCTTCATTCAAGCTTTATTTGTGACTTATCAATGAAAGTAATAGCAGATTACAAGAAAATGGCATAATTTAACTATGACATTTGATTTAAACTATGATGAGAAAAAGGATTACTGCTCATTTAGTCATTTGACTCATTTCATGATTTTGTCAGTGTTTTCTAAAAGACTCCTGCAACATGCAAAGCGCTTCATAAGGTAGAAATAATTTAACATATCTTTAACAGAGAATAAGAAGCTAATGTGATGCAAGGAAATCTTTCAAAACAATGAATCCGTTAATAACAATATATTTTACCCAATAGTATTCAGAAATTATTATTGTTTATGCTTTATTTCTAGAAATGTCCAAATGATTTCAAAATGTAGAGCCATCATTGTTTGAAATAGAAATTATTTGCAACCAAAAGTGTTTGTAATTAGGAAAAAGAGAGCATTTTTGCAGAGAATGAAATCATTGTGACAAAAGGGAGTACTTGCTGTAGAAATAATGTTATAATGGTTATAATGGTGGCTTTACTCAAATTTGTTATGCCCCACTTGCATACAAATGTGTTTACATGAGTTAACAATTTACCAAACACCAAATTTTTTATTGTCCCAAATTGAAAGCGTTTGCAGACGACATTTCAAAATGTGATGAAATTGAAAAATTGATAGGGCAGAAAACATTGTGGGAAAAGGATTTTTTGAAAGCGTTTGCAGACGACATTTCAAAATGTGATGACATTGAAAAATTGATAGGGCAGAAAACATTGTGGGAAAAGGAAAAAATCCCACAATGTTTTCCTGAGTCGTCTTCAACAAAGTTGTTAAATTTCAGTTTTGTTTGGCAATGGGTTAATTGGTTTACTATTGAAACTAAGCAGATATTATTGTATTTCATTAAACAATAATTCACCCTATTGCACCTTTTGCAGTAAAAAGGTCCCTCAAATCAGTGGTAGAATATGTAATAAATTGAACCAGCAATATGTATCTCAGTTTTAAATGCTATCTGCTGCCTTATATTGTACAAAATAATGAATGAAAACTCTTACTGTCCAATGATTTGACTTTTAACAGTAGTTTCTTAAACATTATGGGAAAAGTTTCTTTCATCTCACAAACTGAGACAGTTTTGCTACAACTATCTATCAGTATTGGAAATACATGTGCATTTCTGTCAGTCTTGTTTGTGTTGTGCTAAAAAACATAGATTCCACACATGTTTTAGATTTAAACGTTTACAGAAAAAAATGCAGAGACAGTTTTCATACAGGTCTTCATCTGTTTTCTTTTTGTCAAGGTAATCTTTCATGTCAGCACATCATGTACAGTTCCTCCTCTGTCAGGCACAGATATTTCTGTTTAAAAGAGATAATGGAAGAAACATAAGTTTAAAACAAAATCCATGTTAAAATGGTTCTTTCTTTGTCACTGTACCTTGTACATAACAGAAGTGTTTTGATGTTTATATGTACATAAAACATGAATGTTGAAAAGATATCATTTCTAAAGTACTGTAGAGTCTTTTTTGTATTACCAAACTTTGTTTTGAATCTTTTAATTGGCAACACATTTGCCAAAATCTTGTTATAGAATTACCTATGATGTCTTTGTTCATTTAGTTGTAATCATTATATGAATCTCACTTGAAAAGGTAAGTAGATTTGGTTCATGTCATAGCAAGGTCTAAATATACATGGTTTGGCCACACAGTGGCATAATGGTTAGCGGCGTGGACCTGGGTTTGATCCTCAATAGCATTCACCTAAATTGCTGTGTAGTGTTTCTTGGCAAGAAACATTTCCTAGCCTTATACTGGTAGGTTATATAGACATGTACCATTAAGCTCAAGACTGAGTCATGTGCATTAATGAAAAAACAAATCTATTCCAGCCACTTGTTTGAAATTCAATTGTCATTATGCATCCTTTTACATCATTGTTTATTTAGATTTCTCATCAAATTATGAATGGAAGGAAGATAAAGTAATCTAATTGGAAAATATTGCAGTGTAGTTTTTCTCTAGAAAAACCATGCTAGGAGGATTTATTGATATGTACACAAACTAAAAGTCATAAAATTTATGTTTGACATAGTGTTGAAAACAGTATAAAACACCTGTAGTTCAGGTAAAACCTTCTTTCTAAAGTAAAAAGATCTTCAAACCAAAATTTCCTTGTTTGTCTTATCTGTATTTGCAAGGTATTAATTACTTATGAAAAAGATAAGTTGTACTTACATGTGCTTATAAAACAAAGAATCTTTCTTTATGCAGTACCACAACATTCATTTCTTTGGTTGCCGGTTCACATTTGACCTTCACACAGTCTGATCTATGGCTGATTCTGGAAAGCAGACAAATGAAATTAACTTAAACGTTATTACTATGTTCCCTGACTATGCCTCCATTAACAATCGGTGAAAAGACATACGTTTTGGAACTCATCAGGATAGGTAGATTCAAGAATCAAAGAGCAAAGAACGTGTGAATAAAAAAAACCCAGGCACATCGTCAATCCAAAAAGAAGAATCCAATACGGATCAAGATTACTCAGCCTTGAAATGATCTCAATGTAAACAAACCTTTTTTCGTCTCTAAAATGTATGTCCATATTGCCCGTAGCTTTTAACACTGGAAAGTGTACTAAATACTACCTCGACACATAGATAGATGCGGTGACATAAAATCAATATTCGGAGTAAGATAGTGCTCGTAGTGTCCATCTTGTTTGTAAACATAGGATGACGGTCCAGACTCTCTTCGATTTATCTATATCGCTTTAAACAAAATATACTGTTAAAATATGCGTTCTTTATACGAAAATGAAAGTGTACAAAAAGTTATCTTACCCGACATCATCGTTTTCGATGTTCGTTCAACAAGGCGATTATTTCATTCGATTTAAGATTTGAAGCGGTGATCGGAACGATGATGATTTGTAAAGAAAATGTCTTGTCACGTGATACACAAAAATGGAAAGTGCACGTTACAGTTCTTGGTGTAATCACCATGTCAACATGTGAAGAATTGACGGGTTGTAGGATGAGAGACGCCACCTTCACCAAATAAACAGAAAATGTTGAAATGCGGTCTAAATTTTACAAAACTGTTTATTGTTTTAGATGTTGTAAAAAATATTCGGAGGAAAATCCTTCTATTTTTTGCTTGTTAACTTTGATTTTTCCACATCATTGCTAGTAAAAGAGCTGAATAAAAATAAATTTTCGGACAAGATGGCGCCATATGGGGCAGAAAAACGGTTGCAACCAACATGGCCGAAAAAAGTCCTATAGGGTTCTGAGTAATTCGGAAATCCTTGGTTTTGTAGGTACCTTCTTTCGTTTCGTACGTACGTGTAACATATAGGCGGTCTTTCGCCCGTAATATGAAAATAGGCAAAGCCTAAATCGGGCGGAAGATTTGTTTTTCAATGTATGAACACTGCTAATTCTAGATTATTATTACACATGTTTGCTTTGTAATGTATCGGTTAAAGGCAAGGAAATAGGAAATTCTAATCAGAATGCACCTGTGAAAGAGTTCCATGTCCATTGTCAATATTCAAATTGGGGGTGTTTAATATATATATATTGTCTACGACACAATCCACTGTAATTCAACAGTATGAATAAACACGCTGCAAACCGTTTATGAATGGTACATCTTCATTGGACAGAACGTCACAGAAGTCTAGTTTGCATCAAGCTTGATATATCGATTTTGCATTTGATACCTCAGCTTAGGGGATATTCTTTCAAAAGTCATTTGACAATGATTAGTTGAATTCTAACAACAGAGCAACACTTTTTGTATAGGTTTAGCAATCAAAGGCCTGAAGTAGTGAGGAAACAATGGGAGTAGGGATATGTTTATTGATACATATGAAACTCTCTGTTGAAATTGTTGTTTAACCATCATCCAACAATAGCATCTAAGACTCACTACTATCTATGTATTGTTTGATGCTATCAATTGATACTTCATATCCATATTTTAGCTGTGACACAGGTCCTTCCCTAAACTTTCCCATTTAAAAACGCTGCTTAACATCAAATTATTTTGACCAAAGCACAGACTAATGGGTTCCATGGTTAGTGTCTTGGAAGATAAATTGGCAGGAACTGATGAGTTTATAATAGGAGCAGGGATATGTTCATTGATACACCTGATACATTCTGTTGAAAATGTTGTTAAACCATTGTGCAACAATAGCATCTAAGACTAATTATCATGTATGTATGGTTGGAGATACTCGCATGTTTTAGCTCTCCTACCCATATCAGTAATGAAATGAGAAATAGAAGACACTGTTCGAGCCATATCAAAACTACCAATCAAACTATAGAATTTGAATCCCTAGATTATCTCTGCATGCAAATTGAGGATTCAAGGCAAGACTTCAGTAAGTGCTTCACAAATGTGAACATTTACTATAGGTCCAGCATTAAAACCTTGTCAATATGTAAAATTAACACTTCACCAAATTTTGTTGTAAGTATATGTTTTCCTCTGAGCCATTCAAAATTATAACATTTGATTTAAAGTTGAAACAGAGGAGAAATTTGTATACATTTACTATTATGAAGGAAATCCACCAATTCTTTAAAAAAATGTACTGCTGAAAAGGATTTGTTGATAGACGTTTAACTTTTTGTTTCAATTTAAATAGCACCAAAAGTCCTTCAATAAAAAGATGAAATAAACAAAAGTCAATTCTATAGATAAACAATTGACAATGTTTAATCATATCAATAATCAGTTTACATTCTTATCATTGTTTATTATTACTTTATCAACCATTCTTATCATTTAAATATGTCTTACATCCAATAGCTAAAGTATCTGAAGTATATACAAGCCAGAGAGTCCAACTGGGATTCGAACCCAGAACCTCCTCAGAAAAACTAAGATGCTCTAACCAGTTGAGCTATCAGACTTAATTCTGGCATTGTATAATTTTTTAACAAATTCAATATGCCTTATTCAATTTCCACATTAGTAGGATTAAGTCGCATACACTGACAGCCATCCTTTCCTCTTACAACACAAAAACAAATATGTAATAGTATTTATACAAATGTATTTATGGGTAGTCACAATTCTTTCTAATAGGTATTGGTAACAGTCATTTGCTGTTGTTTCAATATTGGACCAATCACAAGTACCTAAATTGGATAAAATAAAATGTCCATACTAAAACACTTCCTTCACAATATCCAGTGGTAACAATTTGGCAAGATGTAAACCCAGGCATTAATTCAGATATATCAGTACTACCTCATTTTATCAAATCTGCTTCATAAATCAGTATAGAAACCACTGTGAGAAAATGACAATATGGCCCATAAAAGACACCTTCCCAATTGGAAATTTCCTGTAAAATCATGCAGTCTTCCCAAAAATTCAAAGTCATACCAGTTTTTTTGGCTTCTCAATTCAGTAATTCAGTAAAAAGACCTGTAAGAAATGTCCTGATGAGCAAATTCCAGTCTTGTAACAACAATCTCTATTTTAAAAAGATGAAAATTTAAATATCTTTTTCCTTTTAAAATTCAACTTGGACCTGTTACATGGCTGATTCATAACAATGTCTATGCTGCCTATATGTGAAACATGGTTACGAAATGGCTATGACAGGAGGAGACCTGTAAAACATAACAAGGCTTCAACAAAAATTACAAAGCAGAGACCTCTCAAAAAGGCAATCACTATTCAATTCCCTAATGGTTTGTGAATAGTGTGAGTATATTCCTTTGTTACAATGCACAGCCATTTAATTTGCATATATTAAAAAACATGCACATGTAACACACATGCAACATACTGATTTAAACATTATTGGAATCAATAATAGGACTGTATTTAAAACTACACACCAGCTGAGAAATTCCTGTGTTCATCATTGGGTTTTGTGGTATTTCAAAGCAGACCAGTCACCATGGTGTTATCTGCAAACGTTCTAAAAATAAACACATGTTTACAGTGAACATAAAACAGTCTCAAATTCAAGCATGTAGATATTTACATCCTGTACCATTGTATGGTCATTTCATATTGGAAAGAATATAATGCCAAATACAATCAAAATCAACAAGAAACGACTTATTCCATCACTTTTATGTATGATATCAGAGATATATGTCTCTGATGATATGAGACAGCTGAACTAGGCTATTACATTGTTGACATAATAACACTGGTTTAACATTCACACATCTCTCGGTGTTTGATTTATTGTTGACGGAGGTCATTCATCATTGTTGTAAGCAGTAAGTCTGTGAAATAACTTGCAAAACTAGCCTGTCTGGATTCGATAGATATTGAAAATGTGACGCTTCAATGGGCGTAATCAGAAAGAAAAAAACTTGTTCTCCGACTTCGAGCGGCACATTTTCGATATCAAATCCATTTGTTTATGATTTAAGATTGATAGTGGGAGTTTACTAATACAACCTCGACACATAGAGATCTAGATGCGGTTACATAAAATCGATATTCGGTGTAAGACCGTGATCGTACGGCGCACAGTGTTTACATTAGACTAGGGTAGAATGGCTGTCCTGACATTGCCAGAGCTTCGATTTATTTTTGTCGCTTTTTATGGGAAAAAGGCCCAATAAATTACGCCTAAGTTATATGAAAATGAAAGTGTACAAAAAGTTTTCTAACCTGCTATCATCGATGTTGGTATTCATTCAACAGGGTGACCAATTTATTCGATTTAAGATTTGAAGCGGTGACCTGATATTTTTGTAAATCCTGACTTGTCACGTGATATACAAAAGCAACAACAACAACAAATAAATATAGTGTAACACGTCACAGTTCTTGGTGTATGCATCATGTAAACATGTGTAGAATTGACTGGTTTTAGGATGAGAGACGCTAACTTCACCAAAGAAACGGAAAGGAACGCAATGCAGACTAAATTTTACAAAATTATTTTTTTATTTAGAATTTTTAGAAAATATTTGGATGAAATTTCTTCTATCAATTTTTTTTAAACTTTGATTTTAAAAACCATTGCTTCCAAAAAAGCCCAATAAAAAAACGTTTAAGGCCACATGAAATTGAAAAAAATGCAAAACAGACATGGCCGAAAAAAGTCTTATGGGGTTTGAAGTCATTCGGAATATCCTTTGTTTTGTAGGTATATTCTTTGGTTTCGTATACGTGTAACATATAGGCGGTCTCCAGACCGTGCCTTCGGCACGGTCTTCCGCCCGTATTAAAAAACAAAATGTAAATAAAACACGAGAAAAACGGAAAAAATAAGTAGAGAATGATGTGAACATGACGTCATATCGTTCTTATGACGTCATGATTAGTCGCGTGCATGTATTATATGGTTAGTGCCGAATATCACAAATGTTATACGGCACCTACTTATCGGTCCCAAAATGACACTTTTGACAGGATAAATGTAGTTAGAGACGACCTGTCGAATTTAGTCAACTTTATTAAAGTGACTGTCTCACTAATGTGGGAAAATTCCTTTTGAAAATGAAACGTCTTTTACAAAATTAATGTATTGACAACAACTATCTCAAAGGATTTCATAAATTTCAATTAATGATATACTTCTCAATTTATCCAAACTCGTCTGGTAAACTAGGGAAAATGTTCTCGTAGAAGATGTAAAGTGTTTAAACGGTTGAATTTGTAAACAATGATCTTTCATTTCAACCCAGTAAAATCAGTTAAATGTATAAGAAAGTCTTTGGCCAAAAACACGAAACAGATTGACACTCGTATCATGTGAAGGGACAGACAACGTTGTGGGAAAAGGAGAAATTGCTCGTATAGGCAAGGTTTGGCGTTATACCATTTGAAATTGCTAGGTCAAGGTTTATGTATTCATTTTGAAAAAGAATAAAGTAATTAAGCCTAAAAGTATTCTCTTCACTCTTTCATTTTGCCATTAACTATGCCATTTTTGCTGAAGTCATTTTTTTTCTATAAATAGTCATATCATTTCATTTTGATTATCTAAAATACTAAAGTTCTTAAGCAAAGACGTGTTCTCAAAATAAAATATGACTTGTGCCATGCTAGTCTTGATGAAGGCATTTCTGTAAACAATCATTTCCTTAAAAGGATACTAGCGCTCAGAAAAACTGCAAAACTGTGTAATATGATTTATAAATTATGAAAGAATATGTTGAAACACAGCGAAAACCACGGGATCATGACAATATAACGCATGCATTATTTCTTATCTAATTTTCAAAGTGCTATTTTCACAAATTTGGTGCCCACCAATTCAACTTCATTGTTTACATTTGAGTATCTTCTAAAATAGCAAGAAGCGCTCTAGTTAATGAGTGCCGATCACCTGGTTAGAAAATCACTTGAAACACATTCAAATACTGTCATTTATCCTTTAATAAGAACGTGAACATTCAAAATGAATAATATCTTGGCTTTTATTGGTTCCCAAAGTTTCTCGGCTGACCTTGTTTTATTGCTAATTGTATACAAACCTTATCCTATTCACTCTTTTAAAAGCATCATGTGAAATTGTTACAGTCTAAATTCCTCTGTTAAAGAGAATTTAAAGTACTTTTAAGTCAATTTTCAATCATTTTAAAGCTTTTACAATTTAAGTGTAAATGAGCGCAAGTATGGCTTTAACCTAGATTTGAACAGTTTAACGGTATCCGACACAACGATTGGTCCAAACACGAAGCACATGACTAGCCCAGCAACGAGTCCCATCGCCCTTGACGACGTTCTGTCGTCATAGGAACACATCAGCGTTCTCTTAAATCGGAACGTTTCTTTTCTAGACACGGTTAAGTTTTTCACCAATATTTCTACAAGCTCTTCGATTTCACTTTCGTTGAGGGATCCCCTTTTTCTGATGGCGTTATTTGAACAATTACAGGCACATGTTGTATCACCATTCGTAGTTAGTTTTGTGTTGAGGGCTACTGTGGTAGGTGTTACTGTCTGGCCAAGAGTGGATATGCTTGATGTAGTAGTTGAAGGCGTTGTGTCAATACCTGTCGTTGTTAATACTGTATCCGTTGTACTACCTGGAATATTTTATAGACATATCATAGATACGTTTTTAAGGGAAATCCCGAAGTCAATTAGGAGTTTATCAATTATGTCATGTTCAATTACGTAAACACTTATGCAGTTCTTTGATTAAAAAAGAAAAAAGAACAATTTCGCTAAATTGGAATTGGCTTTCGATATGTAATTGACAATAATTAATTTTTCCTTCGTATATTACATATATTGCTTACTGTTGCTTTTTTTTCAATTTGGTAAGACCCTATACCATATGGATAAATGGGTTTAATGACGTGTCAATAATTTGTCAGTAATATTTCGGATTCCTGGAGTTCATCTGGATGTAGCCAGAAGCTTGATGTGTTTTGTGGGCGACATTGGTGCAGAGGTCAATCGTCGGCCTTTTATACCGAGGGTCCATGTTTGGATTCCCGTTAGTTTAAAAAGAATTGCCGGGACAAGCCCTCAATTCGACTCGAGTACTGGTTTAGTATTAAGGATGCACTCATCGAGAGTAAATTCGATAATCTCCAAGATTCGTCACAATCGATGTAATATAAAATAAGCTGAAACTAATTCAACCAGCGTTTGCGACAGTCAAACCTTGCACCACCGGTCCCTGATAATAATTTGATCAAAGTTGAATCAGTGTAGGAATACTGTGAATAATTCATGAATGACTACAACCTTCGTTAGCGAGCGCATGTCCGAAACACTGCAGTGCCATTTTACGGGTCTTGTTGTGTATATTCAGTTCAATGCAATGTCAACATTTCTTCAGTTATGCCATTGGTTTCTTGAATTCACCAGTACTAGGCTAGGATTTTAAATTGTCTTGCAAAAAGGACAATCCAATGAAACGAAAGGTACTGATGACACTTGACCACTGAGCTCTTAGACCGCCGCCATAACTAATGGTCCACACATATCCACTGTACTACAATAAAAGACAACGTTGTCGTTATTACCATACGCAGTGGTTATAGAAGAAGTATCCGGTGATGTAGTGTGTGAGGCGGTAGACCACGAAACAGTTGTAGGAGCTATCAGATCAATTGTTGACAAGGTGATTAGTGTAGACATAACCGTCTCATACTCATAGACTGCCATGGAACTGAGGTCAGTCACGTCTTGTGTGGCTTGTATATTGGCCGTAGAAGAAAATGGTTCGATTGTTGATGCCGCCAATATGACAACCGTGGTATCAGAAATAGGCGGGGAACATGTAAAACTCTGAATATCGTCTGTCAGACTTCCATTTCCCAATTCGGCAGGGATTGTCACTGAAATGATTGAGGGGTTGTCAATCGTAACAACCTATTTCATATTCTTAGCTATTCCATGTACAGTCTAACTTGTGTTAAGCAGCCACCCTTTTAAGCAGTCAACCTGCATTAAACAGCCACTACAGAAAGTTCCATTGTTAGATTTATAGTGTACATCAATTCGTGTTAAGCAGCCAACCTGTCTTAGATAGCCAATTTACTCTGTCCCATAGGCTGGCATCTTACACAAGTTTGACTGTACAAGTCAATGTTAAAAAACAAATATTTATCATTATTTTACAACATAGAGAAGATGCAGTAATTATTGAATTTTTAAGAATCAACTCATTGGAATTAACACTTATGTTTTTTTTTCATTCTTGGGAAAAAAGAAGAATATGAATTAAACTTTTAAAGCTGTCCAATGAAGTAAAGAGGTATGCGTTTGGTTTCATAACAGATGTATACATCCGTAGATGTTTAACCCTTAGAATAGTGGGTAATCTTTTGTGTCGTCTGCTTTCCAAAGCTTTGATTATCTGCTTAATTTTGGTGAAGAAAAATAGTCAGTGTAGCAAACAGGTTAGATCACAGGTCAGTCGCCATTTTACTTGGCGGCTTTCATGGATCAAACCTGTTTTCATAAGTATGAAGTCAGTTCCAGCACTATAAAGATTAACACAATCTCGATATATCAAATCAGGACGATCTGAATATGAGTAGCAATGGCATGTTTTATGGGAGACCAATGTTTGATTTACCTCGGGTGTTGGTTTAACCACACAGTTTTGTCTTCCGAAACTGTCAACGAGGGGTGAGACGGTTATTATCCGATACATTAATGAAATATCACTTGTTTCAGATCAGTATGTGCTTAACCATGTGAACAATTCGACAGACAATAACAGAACAAATTTGCTGAGCTAATATACAAAATGAAACAAAAAAAAGCAAACCGAAGATAAATCCAGGAAATGAACCATTGAAAAATATGGACCACGGAAAGCTTGAAGCTCGACCTCTACGTATCTATATTTCTTGATGGCATATGTACAGAGTATCGTTTTACTAAACACTTTATGTTTAAAATGTGTGTAAGTCCAAAACAACATTTCCTATTAATTCCATATGTTAAGGGGTTAAGCAATATTGCACAGTAACACATCATTGGAATCGTCTCTCCGAGACGCTCACAATGAAGTGTCACATTGCAACAGTGTGTCTTCGTTTAAGACACTTTCTATGTTCATCAATTTTGATTTACGCAAATAGTTTCCGTAAGTTGTTTAGTAAAACGATACCCAGAACCTAAGGTAGAGACTGTTTTTAATTTTTTACCATTGGTTCCCGATTTCGTGTAATGGGTCACACTGCTATCGACATATTCAATACGGTACTGTAGTCGCTGGTACCCGAATAAAGATGTCAGACGCCGACATTCATTCGACATTGTGTTGTGAGAAAAACCCACACAAAAACCCGCTTCTGCGCATGCGTCAATGCATTCATCAAAGGTATATTCGTTACTTAATACAGTCGCGTTGTGAGGAGTAGGAATAAAGTCGTATCCCGAGTAACTGGTGAAATTGGTTTCGTCTGCAAAAGAAGCATTTCTTCATTCATATACAATGCATAAAACGGTGAGCATTTCTTTATGCAGTTTTGCAATTGACGATATTGCATTTTGTATTAAACACTATGTAAAATACAATTATTTATTGGCATTTTTAAATGGCATTAACAAAAGGTCACAGAAAACAGTAAAATGAAAGGAACATTTACATGACATTAACCCATGCTGTTATCGTTCAGTTGTCCGCGAAATATTAAAATTTCTAGTGTACTGATTGTCTACAACATACATCAATATGCTGGTGTACTACCTTCTCTCCACTCTGTACAAACGAACCCGAACTGCTTCGAGCATTGCTGAACCTCCAAGATGGGAGCATCAGTTTGGTCTAGATATGTATTCGTGGAACACTGGTCCTTGTAATCGTCCGTGGGTATAACTGGTAACGTTTTGGGATCACATACGCCATTATTCGTTACCGAGAACCAATCATCTGACGTCACATCCTGTCGGAAGTTACTCGTCCATAACTTTAGTCCATCGCTGTAGAATAATGTTGGTTTGTTTGTTAGGCGGGAAAGTAAATGTAATGTAGTAAGAATTTCATTCATATCTCATTTCCATTTCACAACAAGAATGAAGAAAATTTACATAATAATTTATGTAATCATTGCATTATGAAACAAACCAACACGATTTCATACAAAGGTGTAAAACTTTTTTTCATAACTCCATGAAGGCATTGTTTCTCATAATCTCATTTCATGAGGAACGGATATGTAAATTACGATGCATTTCTCAGTAGTAATTCGTCGTTGCCGACTGAGAACTTTTTTCACATCTTGTATGTTGCTTACCACAGCAATCTAGCATAGATATAAAATAGTGTTTAGCTTATAAAACCTCGCTGTTGCTCACGATTTCAACTTTTATTCAATCCCTGACGCTTGACTCGGGGTGTCTTTGAGTACTGGGTAAGTATAAATCACAATATACATGGACAGTCCATGTTTTATACTCTCCTGAGCTGGAAATTAGCCCTCGTGTCTTCCTTCCAAAAAGAATGAATGCATTGACATTAACATATAACTGTTGGTAACGTTTTTTCGCGATTATGTGTTTATGTGATATTTTTACATGATGTATAATAGTAACTAAAATCCTCCTTTCTGCATGTAAATGTTAATGCCTCGTATCATCACACACTATGCCGTCTATAAAATGTGAAATTTCCTATCTATTGCCTCACAATTTATACCACCTATATTTAAAACAATCAAAGAAGCCAGATCACATACCAAACTTTTGAAAACTTAGAAAAATTGAAAACACGAATTATTCACCCCTCAAACCACCCTTATCTCTCGCATTACAAATGAATAAATAAAGTTATTGAACGCTAGCAGAGAAAACAAAGGGACATAATGCTTATGACCAGAGAGACAGACAACATACCAGAGTGGCCTTCCTTTGAAGCTTACGCACACAGGATCATCGATTGATTGTAAGGAAATATCTTCATAAACAAGTACTTGACTTTGTTTCAAATGACAGGGATCGAACTTCGAATATCATTATGGAGAGGCTCATTACGACTTGTAAGATTTCTAAATAATTATATGCTTATTTGTGCTATATTACCTACGGTTTGTTTAGTATGACTAACTTTCTCTATCCCTTTAAATCAGGTGGGATGTTCATGTGATCAATGTTTCGATATAAAACAGATTGCCAATGGTGGCACCGTTGAATGAGCATGGATTTATCCATTTTTTGTCTGCGGATCACTTTTGTTTTCCACTGTTCTATATGCGCTATTTTCCGACGATCGATTTCCACAAAAGCCGGTCAACTTTGTTTCAATTTGGGCCGTGCCGTTCACTCCAAGACCCTGCAGAGAATTCGAGTCGAGTGTTGTTAATGTGGGTCAAAGAACATCTTTCGACTAGAAATTCTCTTGATAGCGGGAAACAAAAGTAATCTGCTGAAAATTAATAAATACCTGCGCATTTATGGGCGCCGCCATTTGCAATCTGTTGTATATCTTTAACATTGGTCATATGACCACCACGCCTGTGATACCATGAGTAAATTAAGTAGCACATTATGTATTAATTGTTATATTCTTTGCCAACCATGAGTTGTGTTTGATTCATTTGAAATAAAATGTTATTTGTTTGTATTATCGACAATGATTTTCCTCGTCAATATTTACATGTCTGCCTCCTGCAACGCCCCGGCGATCATACTGGTTATCACGTGATAATCGGTTGCGTCATCTAGTCTACCATATCCGGTCTCCTCACAGATTGCGCGCGCATCATACCAGGTTCCTTTGTCCAGTAAAACCCTGATGACAGTCTGACCGGGCGGTTTTAAATACCCTTTAAAGGAAATTTGTTAGGGACACTTCACAATTTCCTTAACCCATTACCAAAAAATAACGACGTTTGATCAGTTTATTACAGACTACTCTAGAAAACATTGTGGGCAAAGGAGGAATTGCTCTTATCGAGCAATTTCTCATTTGCCCACAATGTTGTCTACCCTGTCAGAGGAGTATTTTTCAACTTGAACTGTTGTCTGCAAACTCTTTTGACGTTTGGTAAAGGGTTAAATGGCAAGCTATGATTGATCCAAATTGAAAGGCAATAACAAATAGAATTAGATGGATACGAAAGTTGTCTTTGAAGTATATTATAAAAGTCAGTTAGGTATCACGATAGATACTTGTATATTAGTCCAGCTGATATGTGCCAAAATTGTGGGTTTGATGATAAAAGCATCAAATTTTGCATGGTGGTAGCGATGGACATCCTTAACAATATTAGATAGAGACCCACCTTGAAAAAACAAAATGTCCGCCATTTTTCAAGATGGCCGCCAAGACATAAAAAATCACATATCTTACTCTATTGTCTTCATCCAAAATTGATGGTTTGGTGATAAAAGCATCAGATTTTGCATGGTGTTAGCGATGGACATGCTTAACAATATAAGATAAAGACCCATTATGAAAAAACAAAATGGTGGCCATTTTTCAAGATGGCCGCGAAAATATAAAAATGATGTATTGAACTCTTTTTTTCCATCCAAAATTGATGGTTTGATGATAAAAGCATCAATATTTGCATGGTGTTAGCGATGGATTTCCTTAACAGTAATAGATAGAGACTCACCTTGCAAAAAACAAAATGGCGGTCATTTTCAAGATGGCCGCCAGTATATCAAAAAATCACATATTTTTATTTTTTTTAACTGCCAAAATTGTGGGTCTAGTGGTAAAAGCATCAAATTTTGCATGGTGTTAGGGATGGACATGCTCAACAATATAAGATAGAGACCCATTGTGAAAAAAAAATGGTGGCCATTTTCCAAGATGGCCGCGAAAATATAAAAATGATGTATTGAACTCTTTTTTTCCATCCAAAATTGATGGTATGATGATAAAAGCATCAAATTGTGCATGGTGTTAGCGAAGGACATCCTTAACAGTAATACATGTAGATAGAGACCCACCTTTCAAAAAACAAAATGGCGCTCATTTTCAAGATGGCCGCCAGTATATCAAAAATCACATATTTTTATTTTTTTTAACTGCCAAAATTGTGGGTCTTATGGTTAAAGCATCAAATTTTGTATGGTGGTAGCGATGGACCTAAATCTAAATACCCATATTTACTTCTTTCAGCGGCAAACGGCTTCCTTGTTCTGTCTTGTCTTATTTTAATATTTTTTTAATTTGCTGAATATTTTATTATAATTTGGTATTTAGAATCTCACTAATGGTATAAGGGAAATATCATTCGTTCAGTCTTGTACAAAGGTTCAATAAGTTTATCGAAGTATCGACATTATTCTGATTCTGATTCATGATTTTAGTGCTATAGTTTTGATTTTTTCTATATGTATACAGAAATGTATTTATTTACGCATATCAGGGAAGTGTTTTATCATCATCTGCTTAATTACTTTGTTGCACGCAGTTTGCTATAAATGGCTAGTAGGAATGTCGTCACGTTTCCCAAAGGCCACAGAGACTCTTCACTGTCCAGCTAATGGTAAAACTACCAATGAATATGTAGCGTCATGTTACAAAACTTTTAAACTACCTATGATAATTGCAAAAGTATTGACTGGTTTCCGACCAAAGGTCTTTATTGTTAATCACGATGTTGATAACCAAGAACTGGCATATAAATAACAACACATTGCTTAGGGGCACTAGACATGCAGAAATACGTTTTCTGACATTAAGATTGAAAGACATGAAAAACAAAAGAGAAATCGGAAAGGATCGAACATCAGGACGAAACAGTCTAGTAAGATAACATGGAGAAGTGTAGGTGATGCAACATTGACAATGACAGGAGCTCTACACAAAGCTTCGCCTTTTGACATAGACATGAAAATAAGGAGATGTGCTATTGAATTGCAAGATACTTTGCTTTTGGCAAATTTAAGCACTTTACCTTCAAACATGTTGAGTTGCTCTGTACAACAAATTTTGGGCTAGAAAGAAAATTGCAGATGTTGAGGGCAATTCAATTGATGGCATAGTTATTGCAGAAATAGTTGTATATATAAAAGAATCGCGCATTATACGCTAAAGTTACCCCTATTTTTAATTTAGCAGATTAGACTAAAATGTACATGTCTTGCCGTCAACAGGTTTTAACAATGATGGACAAGTACATTCTACTGGTCTTAATAATCGAATAATGTCAGCGATTACGGACTTACTAGCTTACAAACAAGGAGTGGTGTTCTCTTAATATTTAATCAAGAAATCGGTGAGACCTATAAGAAGGCTACCACAAGAAATTATGATGATGATACATCGATCCTGTCAAAAGCAGCACATATTGTCCAAAACGGCATGATGAAATCCAAATATTCATTCAAAGAAAGCTTCTAAGAAGGATACCAGCAGGAATCAGTTCCACTGTCATTGCAAACATTAGTAGGAATGAGCCTTGGTGGGCCAAATATAGACACACAATCAAGTAATTCTGTTGAAGCACAGGCAGCCTATACTTTTTCACAATTAATTCAGTTCAACTCTTATTTTTCGTCATGAAAATCAGTCGCATCCCCCATCACTCTCAAATTTTGGAACCATGTGCCTCGGCAAAAAGTCAGACCTGTTCGTTCCACCGGAAATATGAACGACAAGTGCTATGAAGCTCTGAACGTCAACGTTTGATATAAGATGGAGCTGCTTTGATAAACATACTTAAAGTATTTATTGAATACTTGAATACCATCTTGATATTGTATGGGATGAATACTGGCAAGACAGCTTGAAAGCGTCAACCTCAACCAAAAAGGCAAATGTGTCATAAGGCGTATATTTGCAGATGTTTCCAGGCAATTTGCAGACATCATTCCTGAGGGTGGGCGACAACAATACAGAGTTGTCTGCAAACAATGCGTAACAGTTAATGGCTTTAAACCATGAAAACGACAATCAGAAACATTTTTTATCACTACTAAAGAAGAGGCCTCAGTTGAAAAACCCATAGATGAAAGTCGTCTATCACCATACACGGAAGCAGACATAAAAATGTCATAGCTATGTTTGTGTTTCAACAAATATCAGCAACTAAGTTTTGGGTAGTTTTTATGAGGCAGCAAAACGTTTAAAAATAAACCATTTATGAGATAGTAGTGTCTTGGTTCTTGTAAATAATGTGGTCTTTCCTTTTTACACGTATATGCTTTTATAGGATGTGATTAGGTTTTATCGTTTACCAAAAGATTGAAACTGCTTGGGACACGTGGTCATGCTTCAAAGAAATTTCACCTGCAGTAGAATATCATCACTTTTTAAAGTTGAGGAATCAACGGAACGCTTTTTAGTTCTCATGTATAAGACCAGTAGTTGCACAGCGGTTGATGATGCAAGGAAAGATCTGTTCATAAGAAAAGGAAGGAACATAGATAACATTCCGCCTACCAAAGGGACTCTTCTCCAACACACCAAACGAACAGTTTATCAGGCTAGTCTTTGTTGGGGTGAATATTTGGAACCGTCCTCAGAGAGAAATAATCCGACAGAGTTGGGTTGGCAGAAAGATAAATCCGATGTGTGGATGCCATATTCGACGTGCTTAGAACTAGCACTAGAACTAGCATCCTCATGTTATAACAAACTGATTAAATGTGGGTGTAAAATTTACATGAACGTTGGAAATGCGTATGCAATAAAACCTCAAATGGAAATGTATGTCTAAAAGATAATCCCTGAAATGTTAAATCTAACAAATGTTTTATACATAAAATGACTCTAATAGCTATAAAGCATAAATCAGTTAACATACAATGACCATGATGTCACATCATGTTTTGGTATAAGTTGTTTTTATCCCCCTTGATTTCATTTTTTTCATGAGTTGTCTTCCCTGAAAACTGATAGCGTCGATTATCTCCTATTTTTTATTGTAAAGTTTTGGATTTCTTTTGGAGATCTTAATCAGAATCATGTAATGATCTTTCTACCGTGTTTTTTTTCTAAAAAATCAAACATGTTTATCATCATGACAGAAAGATTAGATGTCCCATGAGCTTCAATGTTATTTTTTGAATTGATTGTCTCCCCTAATTGAGGTTATGATGAAAAGAATTCAAGTTAAAATCTATTCATCTGTGAAGATCTTCAATGTGACAAAGTTTCATTAAGTTGCTACCAATCAGCGTTGAGATATGCATCACATTTATTACAATTCCGGAATCTTAAACAAGTTTCATTGATTTTTGGCGGCCATTTTGGATATTTTTTGCCATTTTGACAAAATAATTTTAGAACAACGTATTATTTAAAGAATCTATAATCATTCCTATTCATTTAACATAATCTAGTCAACCATAAAACATGATGAAGTACCAATATACAACTCATTAATGACATATCCATCCATGATAAAGCTATATGTCCGCCATCTTGAAAATGGCAGCCATTTTGAATTTTTCAGAGTGGGTCTCTATCTTAAAATGATCTTAATACATTACTTTACCTGCATACCCAGTTTCATGCTTTTATCATCAAACCCACAATTCTCCCAAAAAACTGCACATATCAGCTGGACTATATAGGCATTTGTTGTTAAACCACCGTTTATATTGTTACAACTCCAGGCGCATGTAAACATATACATACACATGAACTGGTCAATAATCAAAGTAAATTAGGATGGACTTCAACGGATATATTGGAACAATATGTCCCGTTCTCTGTGATGCGCCAACAGACCTCTACAGAAGATGATTCAAAGTGGGACTTTTATGAAGTAAAGGGCCGTTACTTAGATTAAGCGGTGCGAACAACTCACATTGCTAAATATGTACATATATTACCGTGCGTCGACGCCCCACAGGTTCCTAGGTAAGGCTCTAAGCTTAACGTTTGACTTAACATTTCGTTTTGGTTAAATGTGTCGTCCGAATATATGGTTCGACGAGGTTTCTTTAACATGCGTCTGTCTTATTTTCCTTCTCGATCCTCCGATTCTCCCCTCTATCATTTTTCTTTTGTCCTTTATCATTTATCATTTGGTTTGTTATGCATGCAAAACGTATTCATTGTATCGTCAAGTTTTAATGAGTATTGGAAAATAATAAATAAATACCATAGGGATACATTAAAATATTTGTGTTTACCCAACGAATAGATGAACCTTAATATTCTACAGCGTTTAATCCATTACCAAACAATAGTTATTCTTTGAGCGCTGTTTACGGTCGTTACTCGATGACTCTTTAACCCTTTAAAAAACGCCACTTTTTCGACTGTCTCAAATTGAAAGAGTTTACAGACAACATTTCAAAATGTGATTGAATTGCAAACACTTTTCTGATAGGGTAGAAAACATTGTTGGAAAAGGAGAAATAACTCGTTAAGAGCAATTCTCCCTCTCCCGAAATTTGATCCAGAGCCGTCTGCAACCAACTGGTCAAATATCGTTATTATTTCCTCTGTCAAAGTGTGTACCATTTATTATTCGAGTGAGAACATTAAATACCAATTTCTTCTCTTACCATACTTTTGAAATATACATTTGTAATCAGCAGAAGAACTAATCTCACAAGTAAAACGGATATGACATGGCTTTTCCGTGCATGGATTGATGAAGCGAAAGAGATTGAATTAAATTTTAATGAGAGACAGTTTCCCGGCTGACATTCGGAAAACGTAACAATGATGCACTTTGTGAAGACCAGCCTTTGAGTTAAATCATGGATAACATTAACACACCAAGGATAGAACATGGTAATGTAACTGAGAAATTGTTGGGCGATGTTAAAACAAATAGAAAACAAGCTTGCGAATATAGTGATTCATTTCGTGTCGGTTCAATTCCCGGCTTGTAAAACTTCTCATTGCAGAGATGAGCGAGCATTGGCTGTGGTTTATTTGCCGATGCTTAATACGGGGCTTGGTTGAGATGTCGGGGTATGTTTAAACTATGAAATCTCAATATCGCTGAATGTCTCAACCGGTTCCCATACACTAAATGCATAAATCACATCAACATCCAATTAATAAATGGATTAGCGTGCAGTTGGTTTCCGTCCATATTCTAATTAGGTTTCGCTTTCATGTGTCGCTAAGTCACAATTGCGAAGACATCAATGGCACATTTTAATATCGCCTGATAATACAAACATTGCGCGCGTTTGGACTTACCCTGACCCTTACATTAATGACAAACCTATGAGAAATGCATTGACCCGTAAAATGTACTTCCGTGAGGGTTATTGCCTTGGTGTGTTAGTCGTTATAAGACCACATCAATTAAGACCAAAGCAATGAACAAACATTATATAGTTTTGGCGAGGAGAACTACCTTAATATTGTTGTTAGTAAACATCTTAGAAGATATATCACATGTATTAGACTTTCATCTCATGATTTAAGGATTCATTCTGCAAGGTATGGAAGAGAAAGAATACAAAGAGATGAAAGAGTATGTCTATTGTGTGAGTGTCTAGATATTGAAGACGAGTTCCATTTTATATTGAAATGTGATAAATATGATGATCTCAGACAAAAATATGTAAAAAGATACTTTAGAGAACGCCCTAGTATGCAGAAGTTTGTCGAGCTTCTATCATCTACAAATAGGCAAAGTCTGCTCAATTTGTGTTGCTTCCTAAGGGAGGCAACTAAAAGGCGAAATATCTTATTACTCTCCTTACCTAGGGATCAACCATAACTTTATAATTCTGGTTTTATTTCAATCCAAAATCGACATTTTTATCTGATTAGTCCATTCTCCAAAGACTAAGATATATATGTCTTATTGTTAATGCAAAACCATGAACATATATAATATCTTATTCTTAATGCAACTGTCGAAATATGTAATTCTAGTTGTCGCTTTAATATATAAATTGAAAGAAAGTCAGTGTATAGATATACATATGTATTAGTATCTAACATCAGAACATAAGAATTTATCTATAAATGTGTTTGTTGAAATGTGTTGGTGTGGGTGTGGGTAATTGGATGTGTGTGAAGGGGTGTGTGGGTAGATGTGTGTGGGGGTGTGGGTGTGTGGATGTATGGGTTTGTGTGTGAACATGTATATATGTACGACTATATATGTATATATAGATGCATACTAACGAGAGGGTATTTAGTATTAAAGAATATATGCCATTGTTTTCATGTGATGTATTAATATGTAACAATTGTATGTGTATGTAACAATGTACTATTGTATAAGTTACAAAACAGAAATAAAACATCTATCTATCTATCTATCTATGTACCTGTTGAGCACGGTAAAGGCGTAACCGACAGTTTCTTACTGAAATCCCACGAGTACTTTATCAAAACGGAGTCGATTCGACCGGTTGGCTGTACAGAGTTCGTGTTATTGTTCACCGTCTGTTGCCCTCTATGCATGGATAATTATGACACGGTATATTCAATGCTCGACAGTCTTCCTAACACTGTCGAGCCTATTTGACAAAGTCTGTCACGATTGATTTTTTTCTTTATTTGCAAAAATACCCAAGGAAATAATGATGGACTGTTGATCACTACTTCATTGATTTTGATAATTTTAACAGATTACATTGAGGTGTGGGTAACATAACCTATAACGGCAAGTGAAAAGTCCAAAGATCATTTACAATTAAGCAAACTTATAAAACATGCATTTGAAATTAGAAACATATGTATAAATTCCATGATTACTGATTAGACACATGTAGTTAACTTTTATACAGGTATATCATGCTTATTCTCATTTTCGTTTTACGGAAATCATTCTTGCACGGCGGTTATTATTTTTCATATTTTCATATTTGAGACGACGGTAACATGTTATGAAAAGTAATTGTAAATATGTATTTTGTATATGACTAGAAGCTGTGCTAGCTTATGGCAATAAGTTTGTCTATGTCTATGTCTATGTCGTCAAAATAAACAACCAGTTGTGTAACAAGGTCCCGATGCTCTTGTAGTAACAGTGTCTGCGTTATAAACCACGTGGTCGAACATTACTGAAGACTCTGAGGATATTTTTAGATACTCATCATAGCGTGTAATTCTTGCTAATCAGGCAGGTCAACAGACGGTGAATGTTGGTGATAAATACTAGAATTTGCATTCACCCATTTCGGTGCTGTTGTATATGTCATGTGATTTTCCAAATTAAACGGCGACTTATGGCAAGCTATTGTTGGATTTCAGAACACTGAATTGGAAGTACATTCTGGAATTAAGATACGCTTTCCTAGCTCATACACAGTTGCTTTCAAAAGAGTCATGTTTTGAGATTATAGAAATAGATAGATAGATAGATAGATAGATATCTTTTATTTGACCACCACTTATGTGTATAGTCATTTTTTACAAAACATATAAACATACAATATATACTGGTCAATAATCAAAGTACAGTTACATACAATTTAAATAATTTCATCTATTTCAATGTGGATGAACTATATTAATAATTAAGTAATATTATGCGTAAAAGATGTTCTCTCTTTAAAAGCAAATTTGAGATATGTTGCTAAATTTTTATCACATGATTTTAAAAGCTGTATAAATTTAATCATGCATGGTCTTTTATAATAAAACTCATTTATATATTGTTTTCTTATGGAGATATATTGTGAACATTTCAAAACAAAATAGAAGAAGAATGTTTTTTTTCTCAACTGAAGCATTAACAGCTTATCGTTTGAATTTATTACATAGCCATACGAACAATATACACCTTTGCTTGGTCAGCCAACATTATAGAATGCTCATATATAATTGTATTTGCAGTTTATAATTACGTTAACATGTAAACTAGAGTGCAGTGTTTTATCCTATCTGATACTAATGCATTTAAATATAATACACGAAGCGTTTTGATGATGATGATTACTTCCCTAGTTAATTAACCATTTCCCGAACAACAAATATTCGATTTGGACAATTAAATACTTGTTCCTTTTAATCTTTCCCAAACAACAAACTTTTGACTGTCCCAAATTGAAAGAGTTTTCAGACGAAATTTCAAAATATGATGAAATTGGAAAATAATCTTCTAAAAGGGCAGAAAATATTGTGGGAAAAGGAAAAAATGCTCGTTACGAGCAATTTCTCCTTTTCCAACAATGTTTTCTAAAGTCGTCTGCAACAAAGTGGTCAAATGTCGTTATTGTTTGGGAAAAGGTTAAACAAGACTACAAGGTGTCGAGCGAAAAAACAACAAGTGATTTGATTAAAGCCATCATTGTTAAAAAAGGATAAAACCGACTTACCTATTAATTCAACTTTTTAACTTTGTAAAACTTCACTTTGACGCACCTGCCTCAGAGGTCTTTAAACACAAGTGTGACAAAAGCATAAATTGCCAAGGGCAAACGATATTCATTTCTCAGCAGCAGTTTCTTTTTTAAGTCACAGAGGGAATGCTATTAAGTACGCTCAACTGCCGTCTTTGCTACTTTAAGTTTAGAAAATCTTCAACATTTTGATATTTAGGTAAAGGTATAAGTTAAGAAAAAAAGTGTACGTACCTGTAACGTTCAAGTCATCTTGGGTCTGGACAATCTCTAGCGGTGCTGTGAAAATCTGATGTGTGACACTGGCAACTTGTGGGAAATAAAATATGCATAATTAAACCTTAACCAAACGCCATTTTTCCGATTGTCCCAAATTGAAAAAGTTTGCAGACGACTTTTCAAAATGGGATGAAATTGAAAAATATTCTTCTGATAGGGCAGAAAACGTTGTGGGGAAAGGATGAATTGCTGGAAAAGACCAATATATCATTTATCCAACAATGTTTTCCGGAGTCGTCTGCAACAAACTGGCAAAATATTGTTATTCTTTGGTAACGTGTTAAACTTGGTATTCAAATTACAAGCTGATACTGCTGGTTTGGGTTATAAGAAATCATAGATGTGTGATAAAATCAATGATATATAATTTAACGCAGCTTACTTGCAGTCCCAAATTGTAGTTTACGTTAACGTTTTAACCCATTACAAAACAATAACGACGTTTGTAGAAAATTCCCTCGTTTAAAGAAAATACTGAATCTGGGACCATCAAGTGCTAGTAATTTGTTAAACGGACAAAACTCTTGGATAATTGCTGTTTGTCAATATATTTCTCAATATGATTGTATTGAAAACACATACAACCATTTACACTTTTATCATAATATTTCTTTAAATTTTTTTAATTTCACAAATCGGTCTTAATGAGCAATACCTTATTTGTGACAGAGGTTTTTATTGGATTATGGAACATACATACAAACTATGAAGTAATACATATAAACATGCATCTGAACGATAATGACTTTTAATGATAGGAAATATATAAACAGAAAATTAAAACACTTACCGAAATTAAGACTAAATATAAGTCCCCGTATGTACTGATGAAGATCCATGTTTTATTGGATATAGCTATCAACCATACAGTCGGTTGATGGTCGACTCTGTGCGGCTATCGAATAAGGGAATCAATATATTAAAGGTGTTTGTTCACAGACGTAAGGAAATTTTAAACTTTAGATTTAATTTCTTTAACCCATTACCAAACAATAATAACATTTAACCAGTATTTTGCAGACGACTCTGGAAAAAAAATGTTGAAAAAGGAGAAAATGGTCTGAATGAGCAATTTCTCATTTCCCCACAATGTTATCTGCTCTATCAGACGATTATTTTTCCATTTTATCACATTTTGAAATGTCCTCTGAAAACTCTTTCAATTTGGTGTTTGGAAAAGGGTTTAAAACCGCGAAACCGCAAATAAAGTGTATACATACTAGATAAATCGAAGCTTCCTGGCTACTTTAAATTGTAATCAAATAACAAAAAACAACTGCATTGTTTCAACGACGTTTTATCTTAACTTTCAAATTATCCCTTCTGTGTACAAGCACTTTTAACGTCCTACACCATAGTATACTTCTGTCTACCACAGAAGCATTTAAAAGTCACTATAACTTAAATTTTAATTGCTAAAAATGAGCAATTAATATTTGTGTCAAAACGGTTTCCCTCCCCCCAGTTCCGCAAAGGACATGTTTTTGTTTCGTGGTTTTTGTTTCGTCGTCTATTTTATTCGTGTTCCCTCCCTTTCAATATTGACCAGTCCAAAATCGTTATTCTAGGGATTAATTAAAGTGACACACAAAGGTCCCATTGAGTCAACTTACACAAACTTAAATAATCTAATCAACCCGTTACCAAACGCCATTTTTCGACTGTCCTAAATTGAAAGAGTTTGCAGACGACATTTCAAAATGTGATGAAATTAATAAACAATCTTCTGATAGGCCAAAAAACATTGTTGGGAAAAGGAGAAATAGCTCGTTATGAGCAATTTCTCCTTTTCCAACAGTGTTTTCCAGAGTCATCTGCAACAAACTGGTCAGATTTCGTTATTGTTTGGCAAATGTTTAATTAAAGGGAGAGAGAGAGTGTCGCGGAAAAACCTATAACATGCAACGTTTGATTTTATCGATAATGCTGCTTTTGACATAAGTGAAGTGCAGCACATACTGTTTCTACCTTTTTTGGTGTACAGTTTTGAAGGATTGGCTAATAAACGTTCCTTTACACATCAACCAGTCAACTATGCTATATGACTAAAGTTGGGACATTCTCGCTATATCGATCATGATGCAGTTCTTTCTTCCACAAAAAAGACTTTTGAAAGATAATGTGGTCAATAGAAAACTATACAATGTGGCATTTTCAGTTAGTATTCAGAAGGGAGGAAGTTACACATGTATATGGGATAATTACACAAAACTGTGGCATCAGAAAAAAAGAAAACAAAAAAGAAACGAAAAACAAAAACAAAAAAACTAGAGCGACACTTTCAATAATCGTTCTTTTATATCACGACGGTTTCTTGTCTAGTGATTTCCCTTGGCAACTTGACGCTTGATTACTTCGAGTCAGTGAAGTTATTATCAAGGTGTTGCTTTTCAACCCTTAGAATGCTGCGTAATTTAATAAAAAAAAATTGTATCGTCTGCTTTCCAAAACAAATTTTCCAAATTTTGTTGAGGAAAGATACTCAGGGTAGCAAACAGGTAAGAATTTACTTAGCAGTTGGACTGAATCTTACCTGTTTGTATAAGCATGTTGTCTGTAACAGAAAAGAGAAATCCATCTTTATATAGTTCGCTGCGATGTAATTGAAACATCATTGGAAGCCGCTTGTCACAAATTCGTTCGGGCCGAATGATCCAGACATAGACAGTTCATTCTACTGTAACACAGTAACAGTTTGGATCATCCGAATAAGGGCTCATCAGGCATGTAATGGTCGGTATAAACAAATAAATAAACCGGCTTTCGTGAAGAAATAGTTTTATTAGAAAGATTATAGTTTGATACATTAATCAATTCTGCCAGTTAAATGCTAATCCCAAAAAATCTACAGTAAAGTTATTTTTAGAAAGAGGATATTGTTACAAATTTATAGTTTACAAGTAATGTGAGGACTTCTTTCATGAAATTGACTTTTTAAAGTAGAAAAGAATGGATTTTTTCGCATTGTTTACGTAGTATTTGCCAACAAAACCAATAACTATCCACCTTTATAATGGATAACGTCAACAATCTTGTTTTCTGAGGCTGATCGAATTTGACAGGACCGACAAGATGGAATGTCAGTTGTAAAACAACAGCAACACCTTCGCAATGATCGATTAATTACTTTAGTCATATAATACATGGTTAAACATGAAGAGAGATGAACTTTCATTCCGATGGCCGGATAAAATCTTAACGTTCTACACAACAGTTAAGGAAGTTTGATCAGTATCCTACCAATGCATCCCGGAGTGTTGTTAATAATGACCTGGTACCGAGACCCGTGTTTCGTCACTAAGCATTGTTGCGAGACATGGGCCAGTGGACCAAGTCAATTTTGTAAGAGATATATAAGATTCACATGTTAGAACCTTTGCATAATTTGTTCTTGTTATTAACAACTAGAAGGTGAAAGTCATGATGACGTTTGTTGATAACTCGTATCTAATTTATCTAATGTTTCTAATTTATCAAAGACCGTTGTTGGTACATAGACGGTAGGTGTATTCTAATAACCATCGAATTCCATCTCTTTGAAGATGATCTTTTTCAGTACAGGCCGGGTCCCTGCGCATGCGTGTTTGTTATAGACCACGCCCGGACATACTTTGGTAGCTTTGATGGACGCCATGTCACAGGCACCTAGATCGTCATTATTGAGGATAGTAATGAAGGCGCTGTAATTATTAATAGGATTGTTATATTAGAAAGAATAGTTTATTGAAACAAAAGATGTAACATGTCCACATTTATCATGAAACCAAACAGTGAAAGACAATATATATATATATATATTAAACCTTTACCAAACATAACCATTTCGACTGTCCCAAATTGAAAGAGTTTGCTGATAACATTTCATGATGTAATGAAGTTATGATAAGGTATAAAAACATTTTGGGAAAAAAAGAAATTGCCCGCCACTAGCAAATTATTTCTTTCCCAAAATGGTTTCCAGAGTTGTCTGCAACAAAGTTGTAAATGTCGATATTGTTTGGAAACGGGTTAAACAGGATTTGGCTGTACGATATGTATATCTACAAGGGATACAACCCATGTGTAAGTATCTTGTATGACACATAGGTTACTCCCCCGGTATATGTGTGATCGAATAAACGATAATCGTGCTTACAGTAACAAGTATAGCTTTCCTTTGGTATAGTGATGAGATAATCAATTTGAAGAAAAAAGAACATACAGTGAATAAGTATACTATTACATGTCATGAACCACTATAGGTCCAACGCAGTGTATGGTCGAGTTCAAAAAATGTAAACAGGTGTTTTAGGCTAAAAGCAACGGTAGATAACTCTGAGTAGAACGCCTTATCTCAGGTATGGTGTAGGTCCAACGCAGTGTATGGCCGAGTTAAAAAAATGTAAACAGGTGATATAGGCTAAATGCACCGGTAGGAAACTCTGATAAGAACCCTTTATCTCAGGTATAGTATAGGTCAAAAGCATTGTTTAACCAAGTTCAAAAAATGAAAACAGGTGATATAGGTTAAATGCAACGGTAGGTAATTCTGATAAGAACCCCTCATCTCAGTATCAATCGATTGAACCACAAACATCACACGAGAGCGCTATGGAACTATAATACACTTACCTGTACGCTTTTCGATTTGTGTTTATCGCTAACAAGTCACCAAACGACAATGCTGACGGCGTATTGCATCATTCAATGAAGCTCCTCCCCCTTTTTATACCCATGAAGCCAGTGTGTGTGTCGTTTAGTGGGTTCCGTAATATCCGGACATGAGAAGGTCCGTGAGGAGACAGAAACAATGGGGGCCTGTTATCCGATACATACGGGTCTGAAAGCTCTACCGCACCACTGATGTACTGACGACGAAATCGGTTGCGCAACTTCCGGTTTAGCATTTTTAGAGTAGTGTTTTGCTATTTTTCTGCATTTTTAGACAAGTAATCAAAAATCCATAAGCATGATTCAACCCTTATGGAATTCAACCGGTAGGAACTTTGTTTCATATAGAGCAATGTCAAACTTTTGATTTTTCATCATTTTGGTCTTATTCGTGATCAAGAGCAACATTTATTCGAGTATGTTAAAAATTAAAACAAAAAACACAATCTTGTACAAAACACTACGACCTGACACTCAGTAACATATGGATTTAAGAAATAAAGGGTTGGTGCGCATTTGGTCGGATAAAGAGGATATCAAAAGGACCGTACATATTATTTCCAACGTTTTGCAGTTGACAAATAAAAGAAGCGATAAAACCCTCTTTGTCATAGTGCTTTCTTGAGTCTTCTAATGCATGTGGATCAAAGTTGGTCATTATAAGGTATTATTAACTGATAAGGAGAAACACAGACTGCACATATTGAAGTCCTATATGTATCTCAGCTTTTTGACTTAAATGCTTACAGAATGTTGACATGTTAGAAAAGGCAAATTTGCATCAAAAGAATTTTCATTTTGGAAATCAATATTAGTTGTAATGAAAATGGGTATTATCTCCTAAACCCAATTACAAAGAATTATGCACAGAATGGCTCATTAAGCTTTACCACACAATAAAGGTCTGCATCATGGTTGCTAACTTCTTTTGTTTTATCTGAGATAATTTAAATTGCTTCTATCAAAACACCAGCACTCTATTCTTAACCTTGGTTGTAAATCATCATGAGACTAATCAAAGGTTTGGACTTTATCATATAAAATCATATGTAATTATTACCTTTAATGAATAAAAAAAATAGCATTCAAGCATTAAAAAAACAATGGTGAGAATAGTAAATCTATAATTCATTGTTGAATGAAATGTGCATGTATTGCATCTAAGCATTCAAAACCAGCGCTGAGAATAATTCTTGATGTCTTAATCATTGTTTTTACAATCTTGGGTTAATAGTCTTTAAATTCCTGGAATTCCTTTTCAGATTCAATACACCAAACAACAAACATCCAATGTAGCTATATAAACTATAATTCAACCAATCAAATAGTTTAAGATATTGATTTTTACTGTAAAACCCAATAGTAAATAAAAAATATTACAGTGTGAAAGGGTTGTAACTTGAGTTACAACCCTTTCGCGTTTATACATAAGCCTAGTTTGAGTTACAACCTTAGGACAAATTTTGAAATAAAGCAATTTAATGTCATTTTTCTGGTTTCTGCTTCATACAGTACATGTATCCAAAGTTGAGTATTCATTTAATGCAAAAAAGTGGATTTTGAAAAAAAGGTAGTTACAACCCTTTCGCGCTGAGTCATCGATTTATTAAGTACAGTGTACGTTTGATCAGCTTGCATTATATCATGTGTTTACTGTGTTTGCATACACATGCTACAAGATCATTTGAAAATGTTAAATGCAAAATGGATTTTTAATAATGTTATCATAAGTTAAGGCAATCATCAAACAGATATTCATCATCGTATTCTATACTTTAGTTAATGTTTTAACAGGGGATCGACTCTTCTCACTAATAATGAATCGCAACGTTGTACCCCCGTTTGTATCCATTGTTATATCTCGGAAAACGGGGTAAAATGTCCGCAAGACAGTAAACACAAGGTTAGGATATGCTTTGATATTTCCCCTCCACTACAACCTTCCCAATGTTGTTTTTACAAACACGACATTCGACGGCATTGTTCAAATACACTCATCAGTTTATCTATGTTTTCTATGTCAGCTGTAACTCGGATGATCCAAGCTGTAACTGCGTGACAGCTTGGAGGCGCCCTGCGATAAAAACGCGTCAGCATTCCCCCTCTGTGTGTGAGGGGTCCAATCGACGAAGAGATAAAGAATGGATCACGGATAAGTGCCCTCCCGGAGAAGTGCACCCTCGAACGTTTTTAACTGGGTGGAGAACTGCCCTCTTACTAGAATTTAGAGGGCGGAGAAGTGCCCTCCCGTCAAAACTGGTGACACAAACGAGCCCTCATTGGTGGTGTTTTCCCTTAAAGAATACCCTTCTGCAAGATGTTTTTCCTCATATGCAGTAACCAAAGACAAGAGTACAAAAAATTGTCAATGTTCATCATATGTTCACAAAGTTTTCGCGACTGAATTACATTTTATCGTTTTTTTCCCTGCAATTCAGACAAAGAGCGACAAAATTCATGAATTAGAAATTTCATGAAATTATATACAAACTTTCAAAATGATTGTTTCGCTCGTCTTCTATATCACTGATCTCGATGGTTAATTATGATATTATGATCAAATGTTGCCTGCTCTCTTCAAAGGTATTACGCACGTACTCAGTTATTAAAGTTGGTCAAGTCCCCTAAATAAATGGTGGCGTTTAACCCGCTTAACATGCAAACTGTTTCATAAAGTCCCTTTTAGTATCATGTTAACAAAAATTCAAGAAACCTCTACAATTTAGTTGCAAAATGCAAAATTGCGCTATTCCGCTTGTACAAACGACAAAGTTTCATAGTGTTCTACAGGGGGGCAGCTATCCGACCCTCCTGATTTAGTGGGAGGGCACTTCTCCGCCTTCTTGAAATTAGGGGGCACCTCTCCGGGTGGGCACTTCTTCGGGAGGACACTTCTCCGGATACCAAAAAGAATGGGCACCAATCAGAAAGAAGGTAGGGTTGACCAATAAGATTGCTTATTGATCCCATTTCCGGTGATTTACATTTGATCGATGGGAAACATGAATTCGTTTTCAACCAAAGCAGAGACGTTTGATTAAATCCATTGTCGAATGAAAAGACACTTTAGTTTCAATTGTACTTAAACATCTCTTACATAAAAACGAATTATCTGTACCCTCGATATTCAACATTAATGTTCCTGCGGACTGTTTGTCAACTCTATATCACGATGCTAAAAATGAAACAACATAAACACCTCCTTGATTAAACTGGGTAAAACGATTACAACATTTTGGTTTGGAATCGATTGGCTTCGCCACACCTATTTCAAAAAATCTTGTTTTTTTTTAATTTTGTGTGGATAAAAAGAGTCACCTATTGTAATATGTGCGCTAAATAAGCATGGATATCGATAAACCATAAAACAATGGTCCTTTTACCAATCTAGTGAAAATCAAAACCGGTCTGTCCGACTCATTCCATGCATGAAAGCTTGGGGTGATACAATTTCCCGTACCATTTTAATTAAAAAAAAATATTGCATACGAAGGTAGGGTATAAGATGCAATAACTGCCGATCCAACATCATCAGTTTACCAATCTTTCAATATTTAGTTACCCTTCAGTTCCCGAGACAAGGTCGTTACCATTCTAAAGTTGAAACTGCAATTAAACATACAAACTAATCGATTTGGTGAAATACAAATCATTTAATATATCTAGAAAGTAGTCGATTTTGTATGGGCAGAAAGGATATGGTTTTGACCCCTACCATTTAGCTGCAAACATAAAAGATATTCAGAAGAAACTTGCTCCTAAATCTTAACTCTGTAAATGAAATTAATATCAATAAACTTAAAACAAGTTAAAAGATAAAAACAAAATATGTTAAATGCATATTCTTTGAGGACAAATAGATAACATCTATGTCTCTGGTTTGTTTCCATTCGCGATAGCGAAAACTGCAAATAATATTCTTTGAAATAGTTTCTAGAATCATATTTCAGATTAGACCTATATTGTCGGTTTCTATTATTCATGAAAATACCGCATTGAGAGTCTTTTTTGCCTATAGAATCATCTACTAAGAAATGATATGTTAAAAACGTTTTTGATGGGACATTTTTTCATAAAAAAATTCTTTGACAGTTCAAGCGTTTTCTAGATTTTCGTAATAGATTTAATCAGAGACATATTTCTTCAGATATGTATATATTCTTCTTCAGTCACAAATATTTCTTCTCAATAAATGCATATTTACGTATTCAATTGAAATCAAGTGTTGCAAGTGAAACATACTTTGACAATTGTCAAAATTCTTATGAGGTAAAGGGGCATCTCGTTTTTAATGTTGATATTCTACCAAACGATAAGGAGCCGATATCCCCGCCAGAATGTAACTGTCATTTAACTCCGCACCCTTTCGACATATTTCCCGACATGCACCACCGCGAATAATCGATATCCGCTTGACGCGCTTTTATATCAATCGTATCCAGACGCAGAATGAAATATCTACGTCTGGATCATTCGGACTATGTCAGTTGTTATTATTTACTACCCGGAAGTCTTAAACCGGAAGCTATCGAAAATTTCGTATCTCCGATTAAGAGTATTTAAGGGTAGATAACAACAGTTTCTGAAAAGGCCTATAGCATGACATATAGATGCGAGCTTTATCTAGGTCATGAAGCCTTGCCACCGGTTTTTTATAAGAAAAAAATACGCCCTACGTTAGCTAGTATTTAATTGTTTTCTCTGCTGAAATATTGGATAAATGTGTATTCCTTAACTTTCGTAAGTTCAGAAAAAAAATTGTTGACGTCCGGGGACGTTAAGATACACACTACCAATGCTAACATGGAAATTTTTATTCTTAAACATTTTTTTTTTTTTTTTTTTTTTTTTTAATTTCAGCTGCATAGCAGCCCATTTATTTCCAAAAAACAGTAAATAACATAGAATATTTTTACACAATGACCCTTCAGCAACAACAACTAAAACAAAATATATATATATATAGATACACATGTACTGAGCCATTGTCTAATCAACATCTATGAGTAAAGCTGGAACAATTCCCCCAAATAAAAAAAGTGTTATTAAAACTTAATTGCTAGGACTAATGAAGAGTACATTTTTTGTTGATACTCAGAACCAACAAAGAGGGTTGCTTAGATTTATTTGAAAAGAAAAGCATACAAGAAACTCAATTGTGTTTTTCAGCCCTATCTCTGAATTGCCAAACGACCACATCAAAGGCTAGTCAAACAATTGTACAGCTGGCTTTAAAAAGGCTCGATCAAAGTCAGTTTCGGCCCCTCTGTTACTTATAAACTACAGCGATTTGTTATTGTTTGTTTTTTATAAAACATAAATCTAATGGCCATTCTTCAATGTTTTTGACATACAAAAGCTTTTTACCAAAGCAATCAGTAAACGGTGTAAAATTCAACTTCGACAGGCGCTCGACAATAATTTTACCAGACGGTTTTTTTCTGTGCTTAAAAAATTCCATCTGAATAAAGTGAATGTTTTTTGTCCTCAGAAACTCAGCTCCTCCGTCGAGAACTTCTATTTCATGCTCCTCAACATCCATTTTGATAAACAAAGTTTGGTTTGTAAACAATCCCTGTAGATCATCTAAACGGACAGATTCCGTAAGTATGGATCCATGAGATGGTACCTTGTCTTGGTACGATACGACTCTGTTGGCACCAACGTTGAACCGCCACTCCTTCATAAACATTTTATCGTATTTACTAGAAAGGGCATTCCACACTAACGTCACACGGTCTTGTAACCCCCCGAGTGTGAGAGATTTCGACAGCAAGATCAGGTTCTTCTTGTTGGCATCGACCGCTACAACACGGGCGCCACACTTTGCTGCCGTTAATGTGTATGCACCGATATTACTACCGATATCCAGTAGATCCATCCCTGGATTCGCCTTCAGGATATTCGCCATTATGTCCAAGAGATCTTTCTCCCAGGAACCGGTCACCAGCACACTAGTAGAAATGACTCTGTCGTGACGTGGGTCATAGATACACATTGGTGTTGTGGTGGTTTGTAATTTCAACACAACACATTCGTCTGCATGCACCAGATTTGATGTTAGACTCACGTTAACAGTACGGACACAGCCGCCATTGTTTTGTAGGTTTGGTGAAACTTTGATACCCGATAAACACGGGAAGTTAGTAGAGCCAGTCGAGTGTTGATTGTTTGATGGTAATACAGTTCTATGACGCTCAGCAGTGTGTTTGGCGTTTTTTCTTGGTGAAGCAGTTTTATGTTGGACAGTAGAAATGTTACTACTAGTAATATAGGGTAAAGTAGTTCGGTTCTGATCTGTAGTATTTGGTGAAGCAGATTTACGACCGACAATTGTACTTCGTGGATCGGTGCTGTTATGAGCAGAAGTATGTGGAAAAGCAGTTCTGCTAAGAGCATTATCACTGGGTAAGTCAGTTCTGTGTGAAGTGAAATGGGCAGGTCCGTTACCAGCTTGTCCTCTGTAGACCCCTGTCACAGTCCTATCCCGATTACTTAGTAATGGCGTGTCTGGCCGGCGGGTCGTTACTGTGTAGAGTATGACAAGCAGGATTCCAACAGCAACCAGCCCGTAACATGTTCTCCTGGGAAGCTTGGCCATCATGGAGGACTGTCGACCTGTTTAAAAGATATATGTGGATAAATGTCACACAATTAATTTCATATAATTTTAATGATAGGATAAATAAATCATATGTTTTCTTATGTGGTTGGGTATAACTATTAAACCATATTATTTGGTCCAGAATTATTTTTTATTAATATGATTTTTTATTTGAATACAACAGCGAGCGAGAGAGAGAGAGAGAAAGAGAGAGAGAGAGAGAGAGAGAGAGAGAGAGAGAGAGAGAGAGAGAGAGAGAGAGAGAGAGAGAGAGAGAGAGAGAGAGAGAGAGAGAGAGAGAGAGAGAGAGAGAGAGAGAGAGAACTCAGAACTCAGAACTCAGAATGTTTTATTTGTACAAAAAGGCCTCCGGCCCAAAATACATATCATAAGGACTCTGCGTCCAATAGCAAACATTGTTATGTCCCTGATTAAACAAAAACATTTATAAAATTTACTAAATACAAACAGCAAAATACAGTATGGTTCAAAATAACATATATGATAAAAAGCATTCATTATATATTTAAGATGGAATTCAATTAGTAATCCAAACCGGTTTCTATAGAAAACGAATTTAAACCCAAAATACAAATCAGCTAGATTTCTAAAAGAAAATATATATATTTGCATAATAGTTTTAACTTCCTGCAATCATTCAGTTGTAGAAGATTGATGAAATCGAATCTAGTGTCTCCCTTGATGTACCATGATGAAAGATGAAAGTACTTCTGCATACTTTTGACAAACGAAAAATACATGATATTCATCCTTGACAAACGTTTTATTGTAATTATTGTGACAGTAAAGACAAATTCTATCATTTCTAGCTACGTTCATGTGTATGCCCGTTTCCACTCTTAATATACGGCTTGAGCAACGGAATTTCGCAAATGCTTTTTTGAAAGAAAAAGAAATGTCCATGTTCAGATAGGTTTCTGGTGTAAGCATAGACTTAACCCTTTAAGGTATAGATATGGCATATCAGTGACATCATAGCTGAAGGTGAAGAACTAGAAGTTACAGACCATTTTAAATACCTTGGAATTGACTTTAGTTACACAGGTTCAATGAAAAATGCTGTCAAGGTATTAAGTGAACAAGCTTTAAGAGCATATAATTGTATTTTATCCCTGTTCTCCCGTGTGAAAATGGATGTTTTAACTAAACTATCAACTTTTGATTCTATGGTTGTCCCTATTATATTATATGAGTCGGAAGTATGGGGTATCTATGATTTTAATGAAATAGATAAATTACATATTAAGTTCTGTAAGACCATTTTAGGTGTGAATAAATAAAAAACCAAATGTTGCTGTTCTGGGTGAATTGGGACGCTATCCGCTATCAGTTCATTGCAAAGAACGATCCTTAAAACACTAGCTTAAAGTGATGAGTAATATTGACTCACCTATGTACAAAATCTTTTTTGAACAGTATTATAGTAACAATGCACACAGCTGGGCGTCAAGAATTAAACGGTTATTGGATAGTCTAGGTTTTTATGATATTTTAAATAGCTATGATAACAATATGAATTACTATCCAATACTTAAACAGCGCCTTAGAGATCAATATATTCAGAACTGGAATAGTTTAATACAATCGATGTCTAAACTAGATTTTTATAAACGTTTTAAAACTGAATTTTGTTGTGAAAGCTATATTGATGTTATCAAGGGTGATATGTTAAGAAAATACATGAGTCGTTTTAGATTAAGTTCCCATTCATTAGCAATTGAAACTGGAAGGTATAATGGAACTGAAAGACAACATAGAATTTGTAATTTATGTAATCATAACCAAATAGAGTCTGAATATCACTTTTTACTATGTTGTCCAGCTTATTCAAATATAAGGATTAAGTATTTTGGAAATATACCATGGCCTAATATGCATATCTTTATAAACATAATGTCTTCTAAAGGCAGAAAGGCTATTTTTAAACTTTCTCATTATTTAAAGGAAGCTTTTGAATTACGCAATACAATGTGTTAATAGAATGCTCTTCTTTTCGGAGGGAGTTAATAAATATGTATGTTTGTATGTTTATATGTGTATTGATTGAATATTCTTGTAGATAGATTGAAACTGTATTTCTATTTTGTATGCATAGTCATCTGAAATGTTATGGCCAAAGGCATGATTGTGCTGAATTTGCCAAATAAAATAATTGAAATAATTGGTATACGCGACAACTTACTTTTCTTTGGCATCGATGAATGTACAACGGCCGACGACAGACGAAGTGAAAAATGCATCACCAAGATCCACAACTTCTGCGAATCGAATCTTTCCATCCCCAATGCCAAAGACATCAAAATTGAGCGTGCCCAGAGAATAGGCCGTTACAACCAGGATAAAGCGCGATCCATTGTAGTAAAGTTCAGCTTTTATCAAGACAAAGTGTTGGTCAAAAAGGACTCCTACGATAAACTCAGAAACTCTCCATTTCGTCTTAGTGACCAGTACCCACAGGCTGTCCGGGACAAACGAAACATACTTAGGTCCTACTACGACAGAGCAAGACAGACAGGCAAAAACCCAATCATGTCATTTGATAAATTGATTATTAATGGGAAATCTTACACTGTTGATACTATTTCAAAATGCGATGATAGGGCATAGGGTTTATACCCAGAACAGTTAACCTGTCTTCTATGGAATGTTCAGGGTATCTCCTCAAAATTGAACGATGCAGATTTTCTTTCTTTTATCACTAAATATGATGATTTTATCTTCACAGAGTCTTGGACTTCTAAAACAAGTCCGACCTCATTACAAGGGTATACATACATGTATTAATTACCCGCGCCCAAAATACAATACAAGAGAAAAATGATGCAAGCCTCAAAGTCGCCCGCAAAAAAATTGGTTTGTCTTCCTAAACAAAACCTCCAACATAACATTAAAAGAATAGAATAGAGATGTATTCATAATACAAACATATCTCATCATTCAAACTGATTAGAAAGAGCCTGTTACTCGGCTAATGAAAGCAATTGCCGAGGGAATAGATGTCACAAAGTTTAAACATAGTTTTGTGGCTGACTGTTTCACCAAAAGTAGAAGAAATTAATCTAAACGACTTATGATGAAAGACAATCAGATCTAGTCATGATATGTTGGAGGAGCGTTAGACAGGCGCTGTTTTTTAAGAGACAATTTCTTATAATCTTGCTTTCATGCTTTAATAATTTTCGTTCTTTTAATCATTTTAAAGCTATTGAAACCAGAAACCTTTAAGACATTGTAACAAACCAAGATATATTTCTTGACTTTTGATACTTATCTTTACCGTTTATCACTTTGACTTCTTCCAAATTTCACAATATTAATTTTGTGCAGGTGTTTTCAATTTGGAGAATTATCTTATTCCAATAGGATCAAATTGGTTAAGAAATATGCAACAGAAGAATTGACCCTGCAAACCCCTATATAGAAATTGAGTATTTCTAAACTTTTATGAAAGTTGTCTGTAATTGTTTTCATTTTTGCCAACACAAAGTATGCATTGAAAACTGCTTGTTTAATGATATTGAATTTGGAAAATGATGTCAAACAAACATATGATATTACTATTGCAGCAGAAGCTAGAATCTATTAAGGAGAAAGAAGAAAAAATTGTTCAATACAAACCATTTCTGTGTCTCATTTGTAATACATTGTAATTATCGTCAGTTTAAGTTTACAAATTGGATTATTCTTATGATCTCATATACAACAAAGCCTACACAATGTAAATGTTCATGGAAACTGTACCAGTGTTCACTTTGTTTAAATGTCTACCAACAATGATTAAACAGATAAACCTGAAACCTGTCATTTATATGACAGTTTGGGAAATCATTGTGATGGAAGAAGAAATTCCTTACAATGAAGCACATTTCTCCCATTATTATTTACACTTGATACCCTTCTCTTTTTTTTTTATAATACAATCAATTTAATCATAAACTTAGATGTACCTTATGATGAGTTTTGTTTTCAATATTGATATACTACTAAGGATAAAGTAAAAAATGTAAGGCAAATTACTAAGGATAACTGATCAAATATGTCTTTTAACCTTCCCCAAACGGCAAATTTTCGACTGTCCCAAATTGAAAGAGTTTGCAGACGGCATTTCAAAAAGTGATGAAATTGTAAAATATTCTTCAGATAGAGCAGAAAACCTTGTGGGAAACAGAAAAATTGCTCTTAGCGAGCAATTTCTCCTTTTCCTACAATATTTTCCAGAGTCGTCTGCAACAAAGTGGTTAAATGTCGCCATTGTTTGGTAATGGGTTAAGAATATTATTAACATATATTAACATAGCATAATATGGGGGGAAAAGGCAATAATCTTTAATTCTAAAGAACGACGAAAATAAATGCAGGCAGCAATAAAATGATATGAAGTCAATATTTTAATTGCATTATTGGTTAGTTGAAACAGAGACATGGATAACAGTTATCTATGTCTCTGTTTGAAAACATAGCAAAAGAAAAGCAATAAACAAACTGTCTACTTATTACTTATAACTTCATTTCTTTGAGACAGCACTGATAACACACTACAACTTTTAAGTGAGTATTAGCACTAATCAATCCAAGCCTTTTAGAATGTGTCATCAAGTAAAGTGATGTGCACCAACTTCGTACAGAAGACACATTTGTCCTATGCCAAAACAAACTATTACATATAACAACTTTAAGAAAGAGCAGGACGTGAAACATTCTATGTTGGCCTTGATTAGAACTACACAAATACCACATCTTCACATTTTACAGATGTCTTACTACTGTCATTTTTGAAACACAGACTTCGCATCACATTTAGGCATGTTGTTGATACTATCGAGCTAAGTGACTGATAATTAAATGTACGGTACGAACGTAATATGGGACGAATGGAAAAGGATCGAAGCGTTTTTGGTAATTACCTTTTTATTTTTATCAGTAAAACCTAAATATCATCCGTATATATACTTTCTGATTTTGGACTGTTTCTTTACCGAAAGTAATTGAGCGATTTAAAGGAAAGATTGACGATAATTCTGCTTAAAGGCTGAAAACCGCATTTTTATCGACACGAAGACCGTAACAGCTTTAGTTTTATTTTGTTATTTCGTCGATCAAAATGGAATTTGTTGGCGCTGGACATAAGATTTAATCACTGCATATATAACTTATCATTAAATCGTGTAGACAATTATATATAATCAATGCTCAAGCGGATAGAAATAAATGTTTAGGGGAATAAATTGAGAGGTCGGTATTTTAACAAAGGCGATTTGACAGTTGAGATGATACGGGCACCTGTAGATGTATTTCATTGGTCAAATTGATTGACTGTTATTTCGTATATTACGTTATAAAAAATAGGTTTATAGAATATTTATCAGAGAGTCGGTCTTAATGACCTCGTCAGACGACTTTAAATATTTGACTGGCACTCGGTACCATCTTTTTGATAAAGAAAACCGATTTTAAGACTAACTAAAAGAGATACAAGCTGAAAAATGGACCTGTTATTGTTTTAGATGGATCTTATTTTAAACTATTTCTCCAAATAAAAACCTTTTAAGAACACAAAATCAAACAGAAAACATTTTTTGAAACAATGAATGAAGGAGAAAAGGTCAACGACTAAACAAAGAAAAGCCTTTGTTATGAAATATTTTCAAATAAATGATAACAAAAATAAATATAGCCCCCCTTTCCCCATGTGCACTAACCAAAAGCTTCTACAAATATGATCGCCGCCTTCTGGCGGGCGATCAACTAGAGCTAAGAGAAATAGCGGCGGTATTCTTGTTTATTACAAACAAGAATACAGTCGATATTTATCTATAGCAAAAGTAGATTTCAAAGGTTGAATTTGGATTAAATTCTCGCAAGGTTTTCTCGGTTCTGCAAAGGATGTTTACTTCTGTATATTTTATATCCCTCCAGAGGATTCAACTTTATATAAACTCAGAACTTTTTCAGTTTGACTTCTACGAATACCTATCAAATGAAGTAAGGGTTTATTCTGAATACGGCCACGTGTTTTTACTTGGTGATTTTAATGCACGCACGGGAAACCAGTGTGGCTATATCAAAGACCTGAATCTTGACCGTTATATTGATCTCCCGTGCGGCTATATAAACAGTAATACTTTACCTGTACGTAAGAATCATGATACTTCTGTTAGTTCGTACGGACTCAGGCTTTTAGACATATGTACGGAGAATAAATGCTGTATTTTGAACGGCCGTTTAGAGGAAGGTAAATGCACGTATCATTCTCATTACAACAGCAAACCAATTTCAAGTACAGTAGATTATTTGATAGTTGATCGTGATTGTATGCCTTTAGTAAAAGATATGTCAGTACTAGATTTGACGGAATTCTCCGATCACTGTCCTTTGTCATTTTCTGTTAATTGTTTAAAACCTTTTGTGAACAGTGAAAAATCTATTTCATTTGATAAAATCAAATGGGACAGCTCGGATTTGACCCATTTTAATGAAACATTCCATAATAATACTAAAAACTTTGACGATTTATCCGTCGACTTGAGGTCAGGTGCATTAACTACAAACGAATGTTTCAAAGTTAACAAACCTTATTTATGATATTTCCTTTCGTTCTTTCGGGAGAAATGTTACTTTTCGTACCTCAAATAAGAAAACTTATACAAACAATAGCACTTGGTTTGATAACAATTGTAAGGAGGCCAAACGCCTTTTCTTTAAGGCAAAGCGGCACTTTGCACGAGAAAACAGCGAAACGAGCAAACTTGCCTTTTTGCAATCTCGAACGCATTATTGTAAAACAAAGAGATTGGCAAAAAGTAAATTCGTTTTCAAAGAGGAATGTAAACTTTCATCTCTAAGTAGAAATTCCCCTCGTCAATTCTGGTCTTATATTAAAAAATTCAATAAAAAGAATCATGTGTCAAATGACGTAGCTTTGACCGACTTTGTTGAACAATTTCGTGCGTCTAACACGTGCGAATTTGATTCCACCCACGAAGAACACCATATAAATGTATCCGAACCACGTGATGACCCATTGTGTATTGATGAGTTAGACTGTCCCTTTACTATCGAGGAAATTAAAAGAACTGTTTTGTCACTTAAAAGAGGCAAAAAGGCCGATATAGAAAATATTGTACCAGATTTTTTTTATTGATTTTATTTCACCTTATTTACTTACCCTTTTTAATAATATTTTTGATTCCGGGAAGTATCCAGATTCATGGGCTAAAGGGTCAATAACTCCTATTTATAAAAAGGGTGACCCTTCTGAACCGTCTAACTACAGACCTAGTACCAATCTAAGTACACTGTCAAAAATATTTTCATTAGCCCTTACGAATAGGATGAATAAGTGGATCGAGAATGAATCAATTTTAAATGATGTTCAGTTTGGTTTTCGGGATGGTCGTTCAACTACCGATGCTATATTTATTTTACATTCAATTATAGAAAAAGTATTGAGCAAAAGCCTTTAACTTTGCTGTGTTTTCATTGATTTTGAGCGGGCTTTCGATACCGTTAATCGTAATGCACTATGGCACAAGTTACTTGATTCAGGTGTTAGTTGTAAACTGATCTCTATGCTTAAGGCAATCTTTTCAAATGTGAAAGCTTGTGTCAAACACAATATGCAGATCTCCGATTTTTTTGACATATCGATTGGACTTAAACAGGGAGAGCCTTTATCGCCTTTGTTATTAAAATTTTTATCAATGACATTGTTAATCACATTAATCTAGATCAGCTCGATGAGAATGACCTTAATACACTTTCAATCTGTCTTCTTCTTTTTGCCGATGACATTGTATTATTTACAACAAATCCAGTGACACTTCAACAACAGTTAAACAATATCCAGAGGTACTCAGTCAAATGGGGTCTTAAAATAAACAAGGCTAAAACTAAAGTTTGTGTATTTTGAAAAGGTCATCAACAAGTCAGAGATCAAGTAATTATAGAAAATGATATCATTGAAGTTGTTGATAACTTTGTTTATCTGGGGCTGAAATTTAGCTATAATGGTAATCTTAATATAGCGGTTAAAGGCCTCCAGGACCAAGCCCTTCGGGCATATCATAATGTATTAGGGATTTTTGAAAAACTTAAATTAGATTTGAAATGTAAGTTATCTCTCTTTGATTCAATGGTTCTCCCTATCATCTTATATGGATCTGAGATCTGGGGTGTATATAACGTTAAATTCATTGAAAAACTTCATATGCGGTTTTGTAAGTCTTTATTGGGTGTAAGCAAACAAACGCCAAACTATGCTGTATATGGTGAACTTGGTCGCCTACCAATGTACATCTTTGCAAAACAGAGAGCTATAAAATTCTTTATCAAGATATTAAATTCCCCTGGTTCTTTGATACAATTTTCTTATTTGGATCAACTTAATAATATTTCGAACTCATGCTGGTCTAACAAAATGAAAAGTATTGTTGAACATTTGGGTTTTGGCTATTTAACTCGAGGTGTTCAAAGTAACTTCCCTCATTTCAGCGCTTTGATATCAAGACTTCGGGACCAATTTATGCAAGATTGGTCTAGCTACATCAATAACTCATCAAAACTATCATATTATTGTAATTTTAAAGAAGAATTCAAATTTGAAAATGATTTGACCTCAATACAAAATGATCACCTAAGAAAACATTTGACCAGCATTCGTTTGAGCTCACACTCACTTGAAATTGAAACTGGAAGAAAAAATGGTATTGATAGAAACAATCGCCTGTGTAAACTCTGTAGCATGAAAGTAGTCGAGTCTGAATTTCATTTCATATTATGTTGCCCAAGATATAGATTTTTACGTGAAAAATACATGATTAATTTACCACACCCAACAGTTAATAAGTTTTATAATCTCATGTCCTCCTCGAATCATTGTAAATTACTAAAATTCTCAAAATATATTAAGGAAGCTATGGATGTTAGAAAACATATATTGGAAACGATGTTGAATTGATTTTGACTACATTTAATTGTACTTGCCAGTTAGAACTACCCATGGTTTTATGACTGTTTTGTTGTTATGTTCCTTTTCGTGTTGTATTATATCTTTTCTGTAATTTCATGTCTTTGCCATGTTTGAATTGTTAATGGCTAAAGGCAAACTTGTTTTGCTGTTGCTAAAAAAATGTATGTATGTATGTATGGTATAAACCATCCGAATATCGGAGATCATTAACGCATTCATAATCAGACACCCTAGGTACCTATTTGCACAGGATTATCTCCGATAATTGTTATTGATTGGGGTACTGTTAATCAAATTGAAATTAACGCAATTTACCTTCGTCTGATAGATTTTCTCAAAGAATAAAAGACGACGAGAACAATATTTCCTTTAAGTTGGTGTTTTTTCTTTATTAAGTGATACAACCATATCAGAATTAAGGTGTAGAAAATTAAACAAACAATGAAACTGTATGTTGCGGTGAGAATTATACAAAATCAAAAGTAATAAAATGACTTATGTGTTCTCCCTGAAAGATCTCTCTCATTTGTTTTTCTGTTTTGTCATAAATTGCAAGGAATTTTGTTGCCAAGAATACCTTTCATGACTCGAGATACATACTTTGTCTTTGCATATTTCTCAACAAAGGTGAATCGTTTTACTTCAACTTCCATATAAACCGTTTCCAAGATGAAAAAAAGAATGTTTTTCAACGCAATATTGCTTCGAAAAGTAGTAAAAGCCTTCTAATACAAGTGAAACGCTTAATATTAATTCATAATGACAACGAAACATGCTTAAAGTTTAAACTTTTTTTGACCCTATGATTTTATCATGGAAACGAAAGAAAACATATTTATTTAAGAGGAAAATGAAATTTGGAGAAAGTGACGTGTGTGTTTATGTGTTTAATTAAGGGTTGAAGTTGAATCAATTTTTCAGCTGTCAAAAGCGTTCTATGCGGTCATCGATAGAACGTCAAAATAGGTTTTATACGGTAATAGTTATAACGGCGAAAAGGGTTTTATACGGTAATCGATAAGGCGGCGAACGGCGCTATATACCGTAAAGGGTTTAATTGATTGTAAAAATCATAAAGCGTAGAGTTGTTAATATCGGATTACCAATTTTGATGAGCACAGTCTTTAAGCCTTTGTTTAAATTGCTTTACAAACATATTGCAATCCCCAATATTGTGAGATATCCAAACGATTCCAAACCCATTGCAAAACAGAAGGTCTTTAACTTTGGTAGCCTATGTAGTTCTTCCTGCATTATTAAGATCTTTGAACATCAAAAAACTCTGTTTGGGGTACCTTGAATCACTTATTTGAGTTAATTTACACCAGTATTTTACGACTTTTGTTTGGTAAGTCACACTTAAAGGAAGTCTATCCCATTCTCCGAGAACAACACACGAGTCAACAATGATTTACCCCTAAAAATCGTTTACAAAAACTTTTTTGTACAGATTCGATAATGTCGCAGTGCTCACCCCCATATCTCCGCTAGAGAGAGAAAGATAGAGAGAGAGGGAGAGAGGCAGAGAGAGAGAGAGAGAGAGAGAGAGAGAGGGGGAGAGAGAGAGAGGGAGGGAGGGAGGAGGGGGGAGAGAGAGAGAGAGAGAGAGAGAGAGAGAGAGAGAGAGAGAGAGAGAGAGAGAGAGAGAGAGAGAGAGAGAGAGAGAGAGAGAGAGAGAGAGAGAGAGAGAGAGAGAGAGAGAGAGAGAGAGAGAGAGAGAGAGAGAGAGAGAGAGAGAGAGAGAGAGAGAGAGAGAGAGAGAGAGAGAGAGAGAGAGAGAGAGAGAGAGAGAGAGAGAGAGAGAGAGAGAGAGAGAGAGAGAGAGAGAGAGAGAGAGAGAGAGAGAGAGAGAGAGAGAGAGAGAGAGAGAGAGAGAGAGAGAGAGAGAGAGAGAGAGAGAGAGAGAGAGAGAGAGAGAGAGAGAGAGAGAGAGAGAGAGAGAGAGAGAGAGAGAGAGAGAGAGAGAGAGAGAGAGAGAGAGAGAGAGAGAGAGAGAGAGAGAGAGAGAGAGAGAGAGAGAGAGAGAGAGAGAGAGAGAGAGAGAGAGAGAGAGAGAGAGAGAGAGAGAGAGAGAGAGAGAGAGAGAGAGAGAGAGAGAGAGAGAGAGAGAGAGAGAGAGAGAGAGAGAGAGAGAGAGAGAGAGAGAGAGAGAGAGAGAGAGAGAGAGAGAGAGAGAGAGAGAGAGAGAGAGAGAGAGAGAGAGAGAGAGAGAGAGAGAGAGAGAGAGAGCGTTCTGCGTGAGTAGTACGGACATTTGCCCCCGGACATTTGCCCACGGACATTTGCCCCCTTTTTGGTATAGGGCGGACATTTGCCCCCTCGTCGCAATGTAGAAGGCGGACATTTCCCCCCCTCATTTTTTTAACTTGTTTAACCTGATCGTATTCCGTTATAATTTAACAGGAATTTAAATGGACATAATATTCTTATCGGACTTACATGTCAATTTTGCTCTGTTATGTCGATGGCATTTGGTCATTTATACTCATCCAACCGTGAAACGGCGGTATATAATTCAATTCAATTCAATTTTTATTCAGCATAGAATAGCACAAAGCCTACTTATAGCCATAACAAAAATAATGCATACAGTCTAACACATGCATAGACAGTAACATATCGGTAAGGATTGTCAAGAGAAGTACAAGATATAGAAAGTTAATACAGCTATAGTTTTCATTTGTGAAAGAGAACAGAGTAGTCAGAACACAGTAGGAGGCTATGTCTATTCAAAAGGAAATAATTATATCAATTATGTTGAAAGGAATTTGATTATTAGTCATTTTTTTCTTAGTCGTGACTATCCTGAACTGTTCCTATAATTAATCAATACAATCTAGATCCAAGATAATTGACTGGCTTTCATAGCAGCAGACTTTTTATTATATGGAAACATAACCATTTGAGTGCAAAAATACGAATAAATACATAAATACAATCGAGGATTTTGCCCATTCCCTTTGGGAAGTTTTTAACATTTATTCAATGTAAAAAGGCATTAACAGACAAAATAACGGGTTCTTATTTAAAAAATAAGAATATTTGGTATACGTTCATATGTTGATTTGACCTTCATTTTTTTTTATTTTCGGTTTAATTATTTCTCTCATAATTAAATGTGATGGTGATTGTCATACCGACACAAATTGGAAAATCTTTTGTCTTCTTTGTTTTTGATTGTTAGTCTTGAACGACAAAATGGTAAGAAAAGATAAAAGATGTAATTAATATGTTAATTAAATAAAACTGTTTCATGGTTGGATGAGCACGATTGGCCAAGTACCATCGGTGTGGTTTTGATTAGTCGTCTCGATTTTAACACCTATAGGGGATTAGGAGGGAAGAGCTAATGGAGTAAATCGATGAATATATTATTTTCATTCTATTTCCTATTTGAATATAATGTATAACGATAATGTCAAGTAAATTTAAAAAATAATATGAGGGGGCAAATGTTCGCTTTCTACATTCTACATTACGACGAGGGGGCAAGGTCCGCCCTATACCAAAAAGGCGGCAAATGTCCGGGGGGGCAAATGTCCAGGGGGGCAAATATCCGGGATTCGCGTGAGTACAGTATTCATTAACAGAAACGAGATTCATTAATATAATAGGTGGCACGACCCTGTTTCACGATCGTTAATTTAATAGATACTCATACGAAATATTCTAATAAAACCCTCTTATATACATGTTTTCAACACCATCAGATATAATTTGACACAAACATAGATGTTTTTTTCAATTTGAGAAATGTCTCCTTTTGCCACACCGCTAACTCAAAACGAGAGCTTTCGGTGAGTTAAAACAGGTGTATAAAAAGAACATGATAAAACACGAGTTATTTAGTTGGATCGTCAGTTTTGTGAAGATAAGAAAAATAATAATACTTACTCTAGCTCTTATATTCCTACAAAAATTGTGTTAAGGTTTTTGTCCTCTTTAACATAGATCCTGTCAAAACCCATTCATCTAATGTTACCTACCCTTCATATAGTGTTTATATATAGGCGGTTTGAAATAGAGTTACTTTAACCTATTACCAAAATAACGACATTTAACCATTTTGTTGCAGGTGACTCTGGAAAAAAATGCAGGAAAAGGAGAAATTGCTCGTAACGTAATGTTTCCTTTTCCCACAATGTTTTTTTGTTTTATCACAAAATTATATTCCAATTTCATCCATTTGAGAATTGTCGTCTGAAAGCTCTTTCAATTTGGGTCAGTAGAACATTTGGCAATACGCAAAGGGTTAAACTTGTTTATTTTATATCGATTGTGCCAGAAGCCTGAAGTTTGTTAAATCGCTTACGCTCTACAACTTCACCAAACTCGCCCACAATGTAATAGTGTTGAAGCAGACGACATTTTATACAGTTCGAAAAGTGGTCTACCGAATTGTGATCGGGTGCTCATTTTAGCACAACATTTTCAAACAACATTTTCAAATAATCATATGGTGTTTGAAAACAGTCGTGATGCTTCTATACTTTTGCACATTGAAAAAAGTAGGCTAACATGAAACAATTCCCGCTTTCGGATACGTGGTTGAACACCTTTAGAGTAACAAGACTTTATCAGAAATAGACCTTAACTTCATGTCGGGGTTAACGTCATATCAACACTTTTTCAGATACGGCTTTCCTTGAATAACTAGTTCTAGGCTGGGACTCCAACGAAACAGAGAGGGAGTCTTATCCTTATACCTTTTCTTAACAATAACGACAATTGACCACTTTGTTGAAGACGAATCTAGAAATCATTGTTGATATTGTTTGGAAACGGGTTAAACAGGATTTGGCTGTACGATATGTATATCTACAAGGGAGACAACCCATGTGTAAGTATCTTGTATGACACATAGGTTACTCCCCCGGTATATGTGTGATCGAATAAATGATAATCGTGCTTACAGTAACAGGTATAGCTTTCCTTGGGTATAGTGATGAGGTAATCAATTTGAAGGTAAAAGAACGTACAGTGAATAAGTATACTATTACATGTCATGAACTACTATAGGTCCAACGCAGTGTATGGCCGAGTTCAAAAAATGTAAACAGGTGTTTTAGGCTAAAAGCAACGGTAGATAACTCTGAGTAGAACGCCTTATCTCAGGTATGGTGTAGGTCCAACGCAGTGTATGGCTGAGTTAAAAAAATGTAAACAGGTGATATAGGCTAAATGCACCGGTAGGAAACTCTGACAAGAACCCTTTATCTCAGGTATAGTATAGGTCAAAAGCATTGTTTAACCGAGTTCAAAAAAATGTAAACAGGTGATATAGGCTAAATGCACCGGTAGGAAACTCTGATAAAAACCCTTTATCTCAGGTATAGTATAAGTCAAAAGCATTGTTTAACCAAGTTCAAAAAATGAAAACAGGTGATATAGGCTAAATGCAACGGTAGGTAATTCTGATAAGAACCCCTCATCTCAGGTATGGTATCAATCGATTGAACCACAAACATCACACGAGCGCACTATGGACCTATAATACACTTACCCATACTACTTTCGATTTGTGCGTATCGCTAACAAGTCACCAAACGACAATGCTGACGGCGTATTGCATCATTCAATGAAGCTCCTCCCCCTTTTTATACCCATGAAGCCAGTGTGGGTGTCGTTAAGTGGGTTCCGTAATAGCCGGACATGAGTAGGTATATGAGGAGACAGAAACAATGGGGGCCGGTTATCCGATACATACGGGTCTGAACGCTCTGCCCCACCACTATTGTACTGACGACGAAATCGGTTGCGAAACTTCCGGTTTAGCATTTTTGGAGCAGTGTTTTGCTATTTTTCTGCATTTTTAGACATGTAATCAAAAATCCATAAGCATGATTCAACCCTTATTGAATCCAACCGCCTAGATGTAAGGTTTCAGTTTGGAACTGAGATTGGCTGCGATTTCGTCATTTTTCCTTGCAGAAGGAACTCGAAATTACATCCTCCCTATGCCCCAATCGCAAAACCAGTGAAATCTCATGCAATTTGCCGTTTTATGTAAAGGTAAATGTATATTTTGATCATGATACTCAAATCTACAAAGCGGTAGAATTTGCTGCACACTCGGTTTGTCAGGAAAGATTACCACTATGTTTAGCTGGTGGTGCAGTTGTGGACTTTCGAATTGCAGTCCTGACATACGGCTCCTTACGGTACACCGCAGAACCCGTCTTAACCCTTACAGTGCTGGATCCGACTTCAAGCTAATGCAAACAGGTTATATACAGGCAAGCCGCCAAGTAAATTGGCGGCTGACCTGTGATCTAACCTCCATGCTTCTCTGAATATATTTCAGTGTCAAAATTAAGCAGATATTGAAGGTTTTGAGAAGCAGACGACACAAAAATCTCTTTTTAGGATTAACGTGATTATTCACAGAAAGTAATATTGTTGTTTGGAATACGATTAAATTGAGCTTTTGACAGCATTATCAATTCAGACAGCGTCAATTTATTCAAGTATGCACAGTTTCTATACGGCAAATCTCGAAAACAATGTCACGCTTTTGGATTGAACTAGATATTTATTCACTGTATACACTATTTTTAGAACTCAAAACGATCTTATTTTGTTTCCAACGAATACTCTTTGGTGCGTATCAAATAACAGTACAGTTGTTGAAGACCTTTTAAGAACTTCATTTTATAAATGTAGATAATAACGGAAAACCCCCTGATTAACACTAACTGAAGAATGATACATTCACTGTATGGTAATTAGTTACCAGTATACCCTGTTGTTCTTAATGATTAAGTTTTACATGGTCAATCGTATGTAATTCCGGTTAGTTTGATTTAAACACTTCAGTGCAAGAACGTGGATGTTTGCTTTCAGAGTGTATTCTGAGTATCACGGGCCAGGTGTCTATAGCTTGACATATATGCGAGCTTTATCCAGGTCATGAAGCCTTGCCTTGTTTTTTATTAGATAAAAAATACGCCCTACGTTACCTAGTATTTAATTGTTTTCTCTGCTGACATATTGATACTCATTAGAACCCAAAAAGAGGGTTGCGTAGATTTATTTGAAAACAGAAGCATACAAAAATCTCAAATGTGTTTTTCGGCCCTATCTCTGAATTGTCAAATGACCACAGCAAAGGCTAGTAAAACAATTGAACAGCTGGCTTTAAAAAGGTTCGATCAAAGTCAGTTTCGGCCCCTCTGTTACTTATAAACTACAGCGATTTGTTATTGTTTGTTTTTTATAAAACATAAATCTATCGGCCATTCTTCAATGTTTTTGACATACAAAAGCTTTTTACCAACGCAATCAGTATACGGTGTAAAATTCAACTTCGCCAAGCGCTCGACAATAATTTTACCAGACGGTTTGTTTCTGTGCATCACATATTCCATCTGAATAAAGCGAATGTTTTGTGTCCTCAGAAACTCAGCTCCTCCGTCCAGAACTTCTATTTCATGCTCCTCAACATCCATTTTGATAAACAAAGTTTGGTTTGTAAACAATCCCTGTAGATCATCTAAACGGATAGACTCCGTAAGAATGGATCCATGCGATGGTACCTTGTCTTGGTACGATACGACTCTGTTGGCACCAACGTTGAATTGCCGCTCCTCCATAAACATTTTATCGTATTTACTAGAAAGGGCATTCCACACTAACGTCACACGGTCTTGTAACCCCCCGAGTGTGAGAGA